>MJUT01007394.1:82434-113169 GCA_002080005.1 Gigantidas platifrons
TTTCTCTTGGCTATTGTGTTGTCTGTTATTCTTTGATAAAAGGTTTTTGATCTTCAAATTTTCTTCACTTGAAACCGCACCAGGAAATGTAACCTCGTGCGGGTTTTTTTCATGTTTGAAATTCCCGCGTGTGAGTTACATTGACGGGTGGCGATTTCCTGTTTAAACCGGAAATTAATCTAGATGTACTGTTAATGTTTATACTCGAGTTTGTGATTGCCGACATATTTGTTATGTTTAGCAGACGTGTTTTTCAACAAACAGTCGTCTTACCTATGGGTACAAAATATGCTCCACTTCTCGCTGACTTGCTCCTTTATTGGTATGAGGCAGACTTCATACAGGGGCTTCTCAAGAAAAACGAAAATAAATTGGCCCAATATTTTAACCTTGCGTTCCGCTATATAGACGGTGTCCTTACACTAAATAATTCTAGATTTGGTGATTTCGTTGATCACATCTAATTAAAGGATAAATGAAGAATAACATAGATACAGACAGGTCTGTTTCATACCTTGACCTACATCTCGAACTTGACAGTGAGGGACGGTTAAGGGCGAAACTTTACGACAAAAGAGAAAACTTCAATTTTCTCATTGTGAACTTTCCATTTATGTGTAGCAACGTTCCAGTACCACCTGCATATGGACTATATATCTGTCAGTTGATACGATATTCCAGAGCTTGTGGTTCCTATCAGGATTTCCATGGTAGAGGGTTGCTTCTAATAAGGAAACAACCGAACCAAGGGTTCCTTCGCTGTCAATTCCTCATTCCTGATTTATCACCGATATGTAGCTAGACTGGTGCCACTAGTGGAGCAGGAACTGCTTACCCTTCCGAAGCACCCGAATTCATTCCAGATTTTTGGTGGAATTCGTGTTACACGATCTTTAGTTGTATATGTATGTTTTGTACATCGTTATTTGCCGCTTGTACTTTTTCTTTTGTCCCTTTTCTTTGTTATCAGTTCTTCTTCGATATAATTATACAGATTATGATTACCATTTTCGTATCTATCTTCAAACTCTTCAAATCAAACTCTTCTCACACTTATTAATAGGCTTCTATATTGACCACAATCACATGAAATATTTGTATATTCCTAATATAGTATCAACTACTTCATGCAGACTTCTTGGTAAAATAAAATTGAAATATTTGCCGATATTTTCATGGGTCTTTCTTTATAAAATATACCTAAAAAGTAGAGCATTTCCGAATGAGTTAAAATATTGCATCTTTACCGATTTTGCATTCCATTTCCTCTCCTTTAAGTTTGCTACGCAATAGAGAGATTCCGAGAGAAGCTATATTTGCAAGCAAGCAGAAGAGAGAAAAACGAGATGGCGGAATTAGGTTAAATACATGTTATTAAGAAACATGGTTAAATGTTATTGTCACAGACTGACATATGTGGTACTTCATTTGTATATTATAAAAGGTCATTGCACTAATAATGATCAATATTGTTCGAAGAATCTCGAGCAATATGATATACTGCTCGAGACAATATTCACAAATGGCCATGTAATATAATATAAAGTGAATGCGAATACATTAGGACTGTGGTGTTCAGCTGATGTTATTTGTATCATTGCATAGTCGAACCCAACAAAGATTCAACGCGTCAATCGTAGCTGTAATCACCGCGCGAAATCAGAGCGCAACGATACATAATAAGACAAAACAAATAAAGTAGAAAAGATTATCTACACGATCACGACAAAGGTACCACGAAATATTATTTGTTTTTGTAATTTGTTTTTTTTTAATAAAATGCAGAGGCAGATACAAATACAAAAACATTTGACATTGCATATACAATTTACACAGGCGATATACATTTAATATATCAAAACATAACATTTTGTAACATTACACTGAAATTTCACACACCAAGAACAATTTCAAATGGCAACCACTTTTTACATATGTGTTATCTTTGCGTAGAGGATAGAAAATTCATGGTTGTCTTTTCTATTTATTTACCCGGAATACCGTTTTATTCATTTAGATATTACTTATTTTTTTTATCAAACAAATCATTTATCTATATTTAGATATCAATGAATGTTATTCGGATCCATGTCAAAATGGTAGGACATGTGTAGACGGTATCAATAGCTACAAATGTTACTGTCCTGCAGGTTTCACCGGCGTCAACTGCGAAATAAGTAAGAATATATTTAATATCCACGAAAAGTTTGCAGATACCAAAGGGGTAATCAGAATCTGTTGTGATATCGAATAAGAACAGACAACACAATGACCAAAAGAAAAAAAGCACAAAAGGACAAAGAACTATCTACAAAACATCCACATACAGACCCTGGATCGTTTAACTTAACAGATATTTCATATCGTTTGCGTTTTTCGTTCGTTAGAATAATTTCCCATATTTTTATCATCTGATGTCTATGTTTGTTATAGGTATTTCCTACACTTGGTCAAACTGCATCCAAATTTTCACATGAGCTATGACATTTTTGTTCACTAGTGGGAATATAATCTACATGTCAACATGTGGGCATTGGAATTGTACCACTGGCTTCAGGCTATACAGAAGTGTTTCAAGGTGGTACAATTGTAATGCCCACGTCACATGTAGATAACTGATAGTATGCTAGGCGTGGTTTTTTGGATTTTTTAGACCTTATAATAGAAAATTAGCTTTCAGTTTATTTTTTTATTAAATAAAATTCATTGTTCAATCAAATCACATGACTGTCACCCAGCACTACGAAGCACGTCTATTGGTTAATCAGGAAATATTTATATCACCGTCATAGCTTAGTGTTCCAGTTATTACGAAATCATTTACGTAATTTTGTCAAACGAATCAAATCTATATTTAGATATCAACAACTGTTATCCCGACCCATGCCAAAATGGTGGCACATGCGTAGATGGGGACTATGGCTACACATGTAACTGTCATGCAGGTTTCACCGGCGTCAACTGTCAAACAAGTAAGTGTTTAGTTTATATCAAATGCAGCTTAATGCGTGCTTTTAGCACATATTTATCAATTGTTTTAGCTATGTCACGGCGAGAACATCTTGATTTTTAATGAGATAATGAGGTCTGCTTTGGACTAGACCAACACGCTGATTTGGATTTGTATTGTCCTAGCTCACCTAAGTAAGAGTCCACTCGGAGACATTAATATGATTCGGAGCCAACCAGTCTTCAATGTTTCTCCTTAATTCTGCGTGCTTAGTGAAAAGGCAACAGTTACCAACTTCCTATTCATAGGTTTGACCTGACCTGGTCTCGAGCCCACGATCTACCGTACTCGAGACGAGCACGCAAACCAATAGACCACCGATTAGGTGCAGCTTAATAGAGCTAGATATTCATGCATATTTTATTCAAGAATAATTTTTACTATGAGGGGAAGTTTGTCAATAACTGTAGATTAATCCGTCACCTTTCTGATTTCGGTGCCTGTGCAAAACCAGAAAAGTGAGCGGTCATGTAAATATGTGGTAGGGGTATCCATTTTGCCTCTTTCTATGATGTTGAGTTTGGATTTTCAAACAATTCCTACAGTATGTATTTTTTGTTTTTCATTTTAATTATCAAACATGTAAGTTTAGACTCTCTATCATGTGAAGCTCAATGGAACCGATATGTATTGTTCAACGAATGCACGACTTCAGAAATTGTGCTAGAGAATTAATTATCTGTTTTGTGTTTGTCACAATCTATACCATTTCTCAGTAATCACGAACATCGAGCATGGGTATTTATACTTCATCCTGCCGGCGGATAAGAAAGTGTTTACTTTATTTCAAATGCAGCTGAATGAATTAGATACATGTTGTTTAATGTATAACTTTTCACCTCGAGGGGACGTTGAAGTCCATAGATGTAATTTACCCCCACCACTTATTGTGATGCCAATACGAGACCAGAAAAAGTAAGGGTTCATGTAAATGTGTACTAGAGGTGTAGCATGATACTGCGATTAACATTCTACAGTGTGTTTTTTTTTTCTTTTTGATTTCACTTGGTCATTGGTCAATCAAATAACACAACTGTTATCCAGGAGATTTATGATCCAAAATATAGATATATTACGAAGCACATGTGTTTGTTAATGTTGACATATGTATATCAACGTCGTAGCTTAGATTTCCAGTTATTACGTGATCATTTACTTAATTTTTCTCAAACAAATTATAAATCTATATTTAGATATCAACAACTGTTATCCCGACCCCTGTCAAAATGGAGGCACATGTGTAGATGGGGACTATGACTACATATGTAACTGTCCTGCGGGTTTCACCGGCGCCAACTGTGAAACAAGTAAGAGTTTATTTTGTACCAAATACAGCTTAATGAAGTAGATATACATACATATTTTTTCACGAATAAGTTTCACTATGAGGGGAGGTTTAAGTCAATAAATGTAAATTAAGCCGCCATCTTTATTTATTGCGATGCCTGTGCAAAACCAGAAAAGTGAGCGGTCATATAAATATGAGGTAGGGGTATCCATTTTGCCTCTTTCAATGATGGGTGGTTTGGATTTTCAAATTATTCCTACAGTGTGCATTTTTTATTTTTCATTTCAACTATGAAACATGTAATTGTTGCCTCTATATCATGTGACACTGAATGGGTAAGATATGTATTGTTCAACGAATGCACGACTTCAGAAATTGTGCTAGAGAATTAATTATCTGTTTCACCGGCGCTAACTGTCAAACAAGTAAGAATTGTGTTATGTCTAAAGAAGATCAAGTGATAAGAACTGCATTGCTCAACGAAAACCTACGGAATTTGAAGTAGACAATTAAGTATCTGTTTTGGTTTTGTTACCATAAATACCATTTCTCAATAATCATGATTTTTTTTCAATTTAATCCACCAAAAAAATGGCCGCTTTATGTACGATATAACTAGAACATTGTTGAAAGTGACCTTAAACACCACAACCCTAACCGTAATCAATAATCCCGAAAATTGAGACTGGATTGATTTGATTTGATTTGATTTGTGGTGTTTTAACGCCACTTTTAACAATATTTCAGCTATATTATGGCGACTAATTTTAGTGGTAGAGGAAGCCGGAGTACCCGGAGAGACCCACCGACCATGGGCAAGCAATTGGTAAACTTTATCACCTGTGGCTGCGAGTCGAGTGCACCTTTTTGTAATTTACCGTATTGGTGATAGGCTTGTATGATTTGTTAGATCCAATGACCTAACTCATTGAGCCACCGGGGCCGCTGTCGGAGTCGATACTGGACTAATGACAATGCTTGCATCGACTATAAAAATTATACTAAGAAAGCTAAACTTGTGAGAACAAAAATACTTACCAACATTTGCATAATCGTTAGAATTGTTTTTTTGATTTTGGTGTTTAACGCCACTTTCAGCAATTTTGCTATATCATGGCGACCAGTTTTAGTGGTGGAGGAAGCCGGAGAGAACCACTGACCATGGGCAAGCAACTGGTTAGCTTTATCACTTGTGGTTGCGAGTTGAGTGCACCCTTTTTGTAATTTACAAAGCTGGGCGCGAACCCACACCGTATTGGTGATAGACTTGCATGAGTTGCTAGATCCAACGACCTAACTCATTGAGCCACCCGGGCACCCATCATCGTTAGAAAACGTATCAGTGTCAAATTCTCTTATTCTGTATCCACTTTGTTGATGTGTTCTCCCGTTTCCTTTCTTTCTTCTATATCTGAAATAATCATAACTTATTTTCTCTGCCATTGTTTTTGTACTAGTTACAAGATGAATTTGAAGATACCAAAATGGGTTATCAGAATCCGTATGTCGACGAAGAACAAACAACACAATGGCCAAATGAAAAAGTTCAAAAGGACAAACAACGATCTACAAAACATACACATACAACTAAAGATCAAGTAACACGCACTTAAAACCGGGATATGTAAGCTCTATCCTGTTAAACACATAAGCAAATCATTTAAAAAATTATTCAACAAGTCAATTTGGAAATTATTTACTTAATTTTGAAAATAAAACGTAAATCTATATTTAGATATCAACGACTGTTATCCGGATCCCTGTCAAAATTATGGAACATTTTGTAGACGGTGTCGATAGCTACACATGTAACTGTCCTCCAGGTTTTACCGGCATAAACTGTCAAACAAGTAAGTGTTTATTTTGTATCTAACGAAGGTGTGTTTATAAGATCTGTATTGTTCAACGAATAACTTGGTAAATTGAAAAATAGATTTAATTTTTGTCTTTGTTTTTGTTACCATAGAAACCCTTGCGAAAATTAATCACACAATTTGAGCATGGGCTTTTTTACACTGTACCCTACCAGCAAAAAAGGACATGATTGTTAATCAAGGAATGAGTATGGGTTTTTTTTCTTGAAATTACTAACTCAATTTTGTCTAGCACATCATTAATCTATATTTAGATATCAACGACTGTTATCCTGATCCATGTCAAAATGGTGGAACATGTGTAGACGGTGTCAATAGCTACACATGTAACTGTCTTCCAGGTTTCACCGGTGTTAACTGTCAAACAAGTAAGTGTTTATTGTGTTACTAATGAAGGTGTAAAGATAGGATCTTTATTGCTCAACGAATAACTAATTCATTTTCTTTTTGTTTTTGCTACCATAGATATCCTTGCAAAAAGAACCACATCGGTTGAGTAATGGTTAGTGTGCTGGCCTCGAGTGCGGTAGATCGTGGGTTCGAGCCCAGGTCGAGTTAAACCAAAGACTATAAAATTGGTATTTGTTACTTTTCTGCAAAGCACGCAGCATTAAGGAGAAAGAGCAAAGAAAGGTTGGCTCGGAATCAGAATAATGTGTCCGCGTGGATCGACATGTCTACCCGCGGACTGTTGTTTCAGTGGGCTAGCACTATTAAAAATCCAACACAGCATGTTGGTCTAGAACAAAGCGGACCTCATCGTCATCTCATTGAAATTTAACTTGTCGGTGTCGATAGCTGCACATGTAACTGTCCTCCAGGTTTTACCGGTGTCAACTGTCAAACAAGTAAGTGTTTACTTTTCAAATGCAGCTGAATAAATTAGATATATATTGTTTAATGAATAAATTTTCACCTCGAGGGGATGATGAAGTCCATAGATATAATTTACCCCTGCCACTTTTTGTGATGGCAATGTTAAACCAGAAAAGTGAGGATTCATGTAAATGTGTGCTAGAGGTATCGCATGTTTCTGCGATTACAATTCTACAGTGTGTGTGGTTTTTTTTTTTTTCATTTAGAACTTTTAATAGAAAATTAACTTTCAGTTTAACTTTATTAAATATTGATCAATCAAATACTAGTAACACAACTGTAATCCCGGAGATTTATGATCGTATGTATAACCATATTACGACGTACATGTGTTTGTTAATGATGACATATGTATATCAACGTCGTAGCTTAGATTTCCAGTTATTACGTGATCATTTACTTAATTTATCTCAAACAAATTATAAATCTATATTTAGATATCAACAGCTGTTATCCCGAACCCTGTCAAAATGGTGGCACATGCGTAGATGGGGATTATGGTTACACTTGTAGCTGCCCTCCAGGTTTCACCGGCGCCAACTGTCAAACAAGTAAGCATCGTTTATGTCTAAAGAAGATCAAGATATAAGAACCGCATTGTTCAACGAAAATCTTCGGAAATTGAAATAGAGAATTAAGTATCTGTTTTGTTTGTGTTAATATAGATACCATTTCTCAATAATCACGACATTTTCCTAGTGTCCCCCACCAACAAAACTGACCGCCTAAATAACGACATAACTTATAATATTGTTGAAAGTGGAGTTAAACACCACAACACTATCCGTAATCAATGATCACGAAAAACAAATGACATTTAAATCTATATTTAGATATCAACGACTGTTATCCTGATCCCTGTCAAAATGGTGGAACATGTGTAGACGATGTCGATAGCTACACATGTAACTGTCCTCCAGGTTTTACCGGCGTCAACTGTCAAACAACTAAGTGTCTATTTTATTTCAAATGCAGCTGAATGAATTAGATATATATTGTTTATTGACTAATTTTTCACTGGTAGGAGACGCTGACGTCCATAGATGTAGGGTGCCCGGGTGGCTCCGGCAATGAGTTAGGTTGTTAGATCTAACAACGCATACAAGCCTATCACCAATAGGGCGTGGGTTCGTGTCCAGCTTTGTAAATTACAAAAAATGGTGCATTCGACTCGCAGCCACAAGTGATAAAGTTTACCAGTTGCTTGCCCAGGGTCGGTGGTTCTCTCCGGGTACTCCGGCTTCCTCCATCACTAAAACTGGTCGCCATAATATAGCTGAATTATTGCTGAAACTGGCGTTAAACACCAAAAATTCAAATTCAAGTTCAATAGATTTAGTTTAACCCCGCAACTGATTGTGATGTTTATGCGAAACCAGAGTAGTAAGAGACACAATCGATGGAACTAGTAGAGTCATCTGTTAAAAGTAGTGAGAAATGTACAAAAATCCCTTTATAATCAACCAAAACCATATTTAAAAAAACAAATAGTGTGAGGACATTTCTGGATAGATTTTTACACATTTTACAGCAAAACGTTTGGAATTGTCAATATTTTGATTGTTTATTTACTCATTATGATGTTATGAGTGATTTTTATTTGTACAAAATTTAAACACAACAAACGAAAACTGACTTTGATATTTCTATATATTTCAACTAAAAATAGATCCTAAAAATAATGTGTTTGTGTAAATTGTGTAAACTTTGTTAAAATCTATCCAGTAATGACTACACAATAATTTTTGAAAAAAAATATGGTTTTAGTTAATTATTTAGGTTTTTTTTTGGTTTTTTTTTTTTTGTTTTTTTTTGTTTTGTTTTTTTTGCATTTCCCAATACTTATGACAGCTGACTGTACATATGAACTACATCTTAGTGGTATCGATTGTGTTCCTTACTATTGAAATTCTGGTCTGTATTTATTTTTCATTTGATTTCGAAATCATAATAGAAAATTAAGTTTCAGTCGTATAATTTTACTATTTAAAATTCCATTGGTCAATCAAATCACACGACTGTTATCCCGGAGATTAATGATACTATGTATAGACATATTACGAAGCACATGTATTTGTTAATCACGCAATATGTATTTCACCGTCATAACATAGTGTCTCAGTTATTACGAAATAATTTACGTAATTTTATCAAGCAAATTATAACAGCTGCATTGCTCAACGAAAACCTTCGGATATTGAAATAGAGAATTATTAAATATATGTTTTGTTTTTGTTAACATAGACCCCATTTCTCAATATTCACGACATTTTCCCAGTTTCTCCCACCAAAATACTGACCGCTTGAATAACGATATAACTAGAATATTGTTGAAAGTGGCGTTAAACACCACAACCCTAAAAGTAATCAATAATCACGAACATCGAGCCTGGATATTCTACCTCTTTCCTGCTAAGCACATAAGAATATCATTTCAAAAATAACTTCATCAAGTCAATTTGGAAATTATTTACTTAGTTTTAAAAACAAATTCTCAATCTATACTTAGATATCAACGACTGTTATCCAAATCCATGTCAAAATGGTGGAACATGCGTAGACGGTATCAATAGCTACACATGTAATTGTCCTCCAGGTTTTACCGGCGTCAACTGTCAAACAAGTAAGTGTATTTTTGTATTTCAAATGCAGCTGAATGAATTAGATATATATTGTTTATTATATAAATATTCACTGCGAGGAGATGTTGACGTCCAGATATGTAATTTAGCCCCGTCACTTATTGTGATGCCTATACCAAACCAGAGTGGTCATGTATATATGTACTAGTGACATCGATTGTGTCTCTTACTATGATTTTCTATTGAAATTTTAGTGTGTATTTTTTATTTTTTTTTTCATTTAATTTCGAAGTCAGCATAGAAAATTAACTGTTGACTGTTTGTATATTTGTGAGTTTTGCCTTTCTTTTCCTTTGGAAGATTGTTCGGAGTACAGTAATTTTGTTAGCACCCTTATTTTAGTTTAATATTGTTACATTGCATTATTAAAAATGTCATTGGTCAATCAACATTTTCCCAGTTTCCCCGCCAACAAAACTGACCGCCTAAATAACGATATAACTAGAATATTGTTGAAAGTGGCGTTAAACACCACAACCCTAAAAGTAATCAATAATCACGAACATCGAGCCTGGATATTCTACCTCTTTCCTGCTAAGCACATAAGAAAATCATTTAAAAAATAACTTCATCAAGTCAAATTTAAAATTATTTACATAATTTTGAAATCAAATTACCAATCTATATTTAGATATCAACGACTGTTATCCTGATCCCTGTCAGAATGGTGGAACATGTGTAGACGGTGTCAATAGCTACACATGTAACTGTCCTCCATGTTTTACCGGCACCAACTGTCAAACAAGTAAGAATTTAGTTTTAATATCAAATTAGTATCCGTCAATTTAGATTTCTTTTCATGTTACGGTTTCTCTCATAGATTTCATTTTCTAATGAAATAATATGTTCGTCTTGACCTCATGTTGTTTGTAGGAGTTTCTAATGAAATAATATGTTCGTCTTTACCTCATGTTGTTTGTAGGAGTTTCTAATGAAATAATATGTTCGTCTTGACCTCATGTTGTTTGTAGGAGTTTCTAATGAAATAATATGTTCGTCTTGACCTCATGTTGTTTGTAGGAGGGTTCACCTTTTATTTACGTTATTTGTGTTCTTTCCGTACAGTGGTGTCAGAATACATATTGTGTTGGTTTTTTTTTCTTCTTCATGTTGTGCACCGTATATTGCCAGTTTCTCTGGATTGTCAATTTGTATCGTCCCTTCGGTATTCTCTAACGCTTATTGAGGATGACAAGCGAATTATATTCTGAATTTGTATTTTTTAATTTTTGGTGTTTAAAACCACTATCAGCAATATTTCATGTATATCATGGCGACCAGTTTTAGTGGTGGAGGAAGCCGGAGTACCTGGAGAGAACCACGGACCATGGGCAAGCAACTGGTAAACGTTATCACTTGCGAGTCGAGTGCACCCTTTTTGTAATTTACAAAGCTGGGCACGAACCCACGCCGTATTTGTGATAGGCTTGTATGAGTTGTTAGATCCAAACTTCTAACTCATTGAGCCACCCGGGCCCCTGAATTATTTTCTGATAATAGATGAAATGAAAGTATTTGGTAAATGAAGATACCACAGAACGTACAGAATACCACGAACCTTCCACAGGCAATTGAATAACTTTATGACATTCATTGGTGTCGAGAAAACCTCGGAACTGGTTGGGATCGATGATATGCCACTTAGTGGTACATGTAATTTTCTGTATTAGAATGAGTGGATATTGATATAAATACCACTTGATCTGGGCCAAGAGAGCAGATTGGTAGAATTAATCTGATAACAAGACTATAAACACCCAATATACAGTGAAACCTGTCTAAACCGAACCCTGGGGAAACCGAAAACCTGTCTAAACCGAACCCTGGGGAAACCGAAAACCTGTCTAAACCGAACCGTGGGGAAACCGAAAACCTGTCTAAACCGAAAACCTGTCTAAACCGAACCATGGGGAAACCGAAAACCTGTCTAAACCGAACCGTGGGGAAACCAAAAACCTGTCTAAACCGAACCCTGGGAAACCAAAAACCTGTCTAAACCAGACGGGACTTTACAGTCTCATCTACTTGATGTCAATGCAATTTAAACCTGTGTTATCAAACACCTGTCTAAACTGAACAAATTATTCAGTCCTAAAGGGGTTCGGTTTAGACCAGTTATACTGTATTATTTATTAATCCATATCCCGGCCGATTCCAATCGAATCTTCAGCCTCTGAAACAAAAAATAAATTTCAGCATTATCGGTTCATTTTCAATTTATATACTCGTAACGATCACCAATGGTATGATTTGCACTTGTAAATAATACTGAGAATTAGTCTAGAAAAATAGGAATTTTCGCAGGTTCCGTAATTAAAAAAAATACAATACAAATCTTTATTCATTAAAAAGAGGCACTGAGTCGTGATTTGCTACCAGTGCTGCATTATCGTAATTTAGTAATTATTTACTAAATTATGTCCAAGCCAAATTATCAATATATATTTAGACATCAACGACTGTTATCCCAACCCCTGTCAAAATGGTGGAACATGTGTAGACGGTGTCAATAGCTACACATGTAACTGTCCTCCAGGTTTTACCGGCGTCAACTGTCAAACAAGTAAGTGTTTACTTTATTTCAAATGTAGCTGAATGAATTAGATATATTGTTTATTGACTAACTTTTCACTGCCAGGAGATGTTGACATTCATAGATGTAATTTACCCCCGCCACTTATTGTGATATTTAAGACTAAGAGTTTAGTTGAAATGAAAAGAATTAGGATGAATTAGTTATGTATTGTTAGATTTGCCCTCTCTTCTACCAGCCATATTGGGTAGTAATTCTGAATTGGGAAATTCATACTGCACGTTTAGTATGTGTAACATTATATTATTTCACAAAAGAAAATAATCCTGAGCGATTGCGAGATATAACATGCAACGACAATAATGTTACTTATGCTAAAACACTATACATGACTTCCAGGAATTATATCTATTTTAATAGTGGTAAATGGGCCTGGGTGGCTCAACGAGTTAGGTAGTTGGTTTACCTAACAACTCATACAAGCCTGTCAGCAATACAGCATGGATTCGCGTCCGGCTTTGTAAATTACAAAAAGGGTGCACTCGACTCGCAGCCGCAAGTGATAAAATTTACCAGTTGCTTGCCCATGGTTGGTAGTTCTCTTCGGGTACTCCGGCTTCTTTCACCACTAAAACTGGTCGCCATGATATAGCTGAAATGTAGCTGAACGTGTCATTAAAACACCAAAAATCAAATTAAAACATATCTTTTGATAGAATGGAACTTGAAATCAAATTCACTAACCTTCACTTTTACTGTTGTTTTCCTATATAGAAAATTGTGTTGAAATACAGTACTGATATCTTCTAATTTCAAGGGGGCGTCGTAGTTGTGATAGCATTGTAGTAGGTTTTACAACTACCTACGTTAACAGCGACTATCACCACTAGCATTGTGAGTTCGAACCCACGATCATGCGATGTGTACACAAATTATCAATCTATATTTAGATATTAACGACTGTTATCCAAATCCATGTCAAAATGGTGGAACATGCGTAGACGGTGTCAATAGCTACACATGTAACTGTCCTACAGGTTTTACCGGCGTCAACTGTCAAACAGGTAGGTGTTAGCTTTGTATCTACAAAATATGAATGGTTTATATTATATATTGGTTGATTGATTTGATTTGATTTTTTTTTTTATGGTGCTTTAACGCCACCTTCAGCAATTTTTCAGCTATATCATGGCGACCAGTTTTAGTGGTGGAAGAACCTGGAGAGAACCACCGACCATGGGCAAGCAACTGGTACGCATTATCACTTGTGGCTGTCAGTCGAGTGCACTTTTTTTAATTATAAAACCGGGCGTGAACCCAAGCCGTATTGGTGTTAGGCTTGTATGAGTTGTTAAGTAATCCAACTACCATTGAGTGAGTTGTTGGTGTTTAGCGCAAATTCGGTAATTTTTCAGCTATATTTAAAGGGGCATTATCCGCCAAATCGTAAATTTCTTTTACCTATAAAAACTATCAGATATGAGTGATGCCTTAATAAAACGTGTTTCTGTAACTTATAAATGTTATGAATTGTATGCGCATCGGGGAAAAAATGTGCAACTACTCGTGTTTTGAGATCGATCAAGAAATGGACGCCATCTTATTAATTATCGACATTGTTTACGGAGTTTGTCGAATCGTCATTAAATCAGTACAATAATGCACTTATTTCTTATTTTTTGTGAATCTACTTTTAGTCGGTGTTAATTACGGACAAGGAAACGAACCATGCAAGTTGGCAGTTAATAAGCGACAAAATACAAATTATTCGTTTTTACCTGTCACTAGTAAGGTCAATTGCATACGCATAAAGCGAGGTCAAATTATTTGCTTGCAAGAAAATAAGTAATCGATGGCAATTTTCGTTCTTAAAAGGCGGAAAGTGGTTCGATAAGCTGCTTAATGTGAAATATTTACCTTTATTTCATCATTTTAAAGCTATTTACCAATTTCCAAAGCATATAATAGTTTCGTCAAAATCGTAGCTAATGCCTCTTTAAATACTGATGAATTCGAACATGAATTAATTAGAAAAATAATAACTTTCTGTTTTGGTTTTATTAACCATGATTTCATTGGTTGGTATCTTACATGAAAAAAGATCGAAATATTGCGATGCTGTTGAGATGTAAGACACAGTTTCTGAAGAGAAAGCCGATATGTTTTAACATTATGCAGTTTTTCCATCCCGGTGGCATTATCAAGTAATAAAATAATAAAGAGTTTTAAGATACCAACAGGGAAGGCAACCTAATGGTCAAAAAGAAAAGGACAAACAAACAATCTACAGAACATTGCACATAAAACTCGAGTAAGATAAACACCACGAAAGATCAGGGATGAACTCTGGTGCTCCGGAAAGGTAGGAAGTTCCTGCTCCACTAGTGACACCCGTCGTGTTACTCATCACGAATTTGAAATGAACAACTACTAATACACCACACCATGGGTTAGACCCGAACATCAAACTACCATAACCCCCACTCCCACCCTAACCATACGGTGTTTGTTTGCTTGATGGTGTTTAACGCCACTTTCAACAATATTTCAGTTATATCGTGTCTGTCAGCATGGTGGAGGAAACCGGAGGCCCGGAGAAAAGCACCAACCTGCAAGTCGCTGACAAACTTTATTACATAATGTTGTACGCCTCGACCAATTCGAAATTCGAACTCACAGCATCAGTGGTGATAAAAACCGATTGCATACTTAGTTGTAAATCCAACTACCATGCAATCACGGCCACGATTTATCTTATTTCAGTTACAAGTAAACCTTGTTCATCGTTTCCATGCCAAAATGGAGGCATGTGTACAGTTGTTAACGGTGTATTCAAGTGTAAATGTCCTAGACGATATGCTGGGTCCAGATGCCAAGGTAAATATTTTGAAGAGTTAAATATACATACATACATATGTAGATGTGTCCATGATTTAGTTTGCCCCTTTTTATACCATGATCTGGTATCCGTTGATTAACCAAACGTTCGAGAATACCGAAGGGACAATTAAAAAAGGATAATCCGGAGAAACTGGCAACATATGGCTCTCAAGACGAAGACAAACAAAACAAAAACACAACTCAATATGTGTTGGACACCACTATGCACTAACAAACACAAATGACGTAAATAAGACATGAGCACTCCTACAAACAACTGGAGGTAAAGACGAACCGAACATCCTTTTTATGCGGATATCGTAACGGACATCACAACATGGAACTCAGATCGTATAGATTCCTAGACTCATTACATGCAGGTATTTTTTCAGATGACAACGTTACATCATGTACTATATATTGGCGGAATAAATATAAAAAGTGAAATACATAACAATAGGGGATTTAGTTTATGACTTAGTTTAAACCAGTTGAGATTGGTGTGATATCGTTTCCGTGGCTCGTCAAATTCAAATATTTACCCATAATGTTTTGTTTGTTAGTTTGATGATGTTTAAGCTACTTTCAACAATATATCAGATATATCGTGGCAGTCAGTTTTATTAGTGAAGAAACCGGAATACCTGTCGCCAGTCAGTGACAAGCTTTATCACATCATATAATGTTAAACACCTCGCCCTGATCGAGATTTGAACTAACAACATCATTATGATAGGCACTGAATGCATAGGTAGTTGTAAATCTAACTACCATACGTTCACGGTCACGACAGCCCCTTACCCGCATTTAACAAACTAAATAAATGCATTTTAGATAATGATCAGCATAATGTTATGTTATACTGTATAACAGGCAATGTTTGCGATGTGGAATTTCTGCGGTTTGAAATAAAAAGAAGACTATTTCTGTTGATTTTATTGTTTGTGTTACATGAAGCATCAAAAATGAGTTGGTAAAAAAAAATTAAAACACCAGCGAGAAATGTTGTGAATTATAGAAAAAGGTTCTTCATAATGAAATGTTTATTTAATTTTATGAATATTTAAACAATAAAATGAATATATACAATACTTGTTCAGGTTTGTCAGTTCACCCGAATTGATTTCCAAAACCTTTATCCACAATATTAACAACATCTTCAGTGTCAAGGTCAATTTTACGTTTTCGAGTTAATGTCTTCCATTATTTCTGAAATTCTGAAATAATCTGACAAAGGTCCACTTGGATTCGTTAATGAAGACCTGTCCTTCTTTTTTTTTATTTAAATATATAAAGTTCTACATGTTTCTTGACCAACATAAATAATGACAAAGTCTTATATATTATATATTACATCTTCAAGAAAAAGACTGTCATATGTGTTCTATCAGTTCTATAAAAGAGCCGATGTTCATAGCCGTAATTTAAATATTAGATTAGGTTTATTTACATTTAGTAACTTATTACCCGACTTCAACGTTATTTTCATTAACATTTGTGCCTTACATGAAATTGTAACTAAATAATATTTCTATTCTTGTCATAAGTATTTTTTTTTCTGTTTTAGCACTGAATCACGCATGTGGTAGAAACAAATGTATATATAAGAGTAGATGTGTACCATGCTCAAGTAAGGACTGCACATAATTATATACCTTATGTGTTAGGATTGTGGTGTTTAACGCCACTTTCAACAATATTTTAGTGATATAAGGGTGGTCAGTTTTATTGGCGGAAGAAACCAGAGTACTCGGAGAAAACCACCGATCTGCCGCGAGTCACAGACAAACTTTATCAATGTTGCATCGAGTGCACATCTCCATGAGCGGGATTCGGACTCAAAACGTTAGTGGTGAAATGCACTGATTACATAGATAGGTGTGTATCCAACTGCCGTAAGATCACGACCACGATGACCCCTCAATGTACCTTATTTATTTTGCACATTGAAGTATTTTCGTGCTGGCATATTTCATGGACGTGCCCAGCGCACATATTTATACTACATTAGTTTATTGATACCTTCAGCAGTATGTCACCCAAAGGTACCCCGGGTATAGAAATACGAACTACAGTTAGTAGACACAATGTTGTGACGCTTACACTTTTCACCATTAAAATGAAAAACAAAAAATACCACACTGTCGTAACAGCTCCAAAATCAATTATATATATGGTAGAAAGACACAATATTGATACCCGTAACACTCATGTACATGAATTCATGATCACCCATTTTCCTGGCTTAGTACAGGCATTTCCATAAAAAGTGGTGGAACACTTCAATAATGTATACTATATCAGAAACACTTCGTTTTTATTTTATATTCATTTTTGTACAACCCCGGGTGATTAAAATATGACTTACCTTTGCAGTACAAAACATACAATGTTGGCGTATGCTAGTTGTCGGACGAAAAATAACTCGTAGGACGGTGCTTAAATGCTTTGCTCTCGATCATTGCTCGTCGTCATGCAACAGTTCATAATTAGTAGCAGTTTGTTGGGGGTGGTCGTTTTTGGTCCATTGCAAGGCATGCCGGGGTTCCATGTCATAATCTCCGTTTCCTCTTTCTTAACTCACCTGACCCTAGCGGTCAAGTCTAATTGTGTCGCTACTACGTTGTTATATTGTTGTATATGCTCTGAAACAATTTTAAATGCAAAATTAAACCAAACATATCTGTATTGGTTCTTAGGTGGTCTGCTTCCAAATTTATGTCGGACAATCCCGCGTCCATTCATTGCTGATATAGGTAAAGTCAAAATGATCTCGCATCACAAGGAGAAGTTCAACATATCCTTAGACTTCATCTAAGGATCTCGGTTGCCACAGGTTTCACTATACAATATTCATGTATTTAAATCTAGTGTTGATAACATAAACTTATGTACCGTAAATGTATTCAGGTACATCAACAACATACTATAGAAGATAGCTACATTATCCAGTCCAAAACAGGACGTAATAAGTTATATTGATTGGTTTATTTCTTTTTCAGGTATATAATGGAAGATTACTATCGACTATAATACAAGTTGAAACAGTTATTTAAATTTATTTTATTTTATGTCATATTGCATAACGCATCTATTTAATGTTAAATCATTGGCCCAAAGCCATTACTACTAAACAACAAACTCCAGTCTGTAAATAAATTTTGTATATAATTTTATCTTGTCACTGTTTTTATGATCTGCACTCTTTTTAGAAATGTTTTGCCTGTTCGCGCTGCGCCCGACAAGTAATCATCACCATTGTTGGATTGTCGTAAAATGTAGATGTAAACAATAATGGGGATGTTTTCAATTTGGAGGCGCGAAAAGCATAATCTAACAACAAACTAGCGGTCGATAAGATGTAATTAGAAATATCCCTATTGGTGCATTTGTTCATGAAAATATGTCACCAAATATTTTTTTCTGTTATGCAATGTAAAATTAAATAGAAAATGATTATTAAAACTTATCTTATCAAATGTAGTGTTGCTATAATATCATAGTAGGTGTTACCTAACTTGGGACGAAGTCCAGTCATTTTTTTAAACAATATATCGGGGACCAAACTCCGGACAGTTTTCGTATCCGCTACCGAACATGGTTCATAACCGGAAGTAGTAAATACACTTTATTGTACTATAGCTTTAGTTTGCACATTGTGTTGTTCATGTGCGATGCTTTATTCACGAGAAAACCCGACATTAGTTTTATACATCATAAAAATTATAAACATTGTCCGTCATCTTTGTTTATGGTTGTCAAGGACTACTTCACGCTCTATCACGCGATATTTTGAACAGGTTCTACTTCTCACGAGAGCTGCAACTTGATTGTTTTTCTACATCCTTGTACCCGTTCTTGATTTTATTTATACAATATGTCGTGTTTAGTACTTTGATACTCGTGCCCCTACAAGAGCATTTTTTTACTGCATCGAATTTTTTGCAGAAACCCACTGTAGCTGTACATGTATTGGTTCCTGTATGTCATTTCCGGTGCATGAAAATTTATGCATTAGTATATAGTAAAAAATTGCTATTTCTACCATAGTTGGGACTTCGTCCCATATAAATATCCCATATATCTGTGTGGGATCATTCACCAAGATTTGTTATATTGTACAGTACTAGTTTGAAATATAAGGACAAATCATTAATACAATTTATCTTATCTAATATATTGTTCTTAAGATATCTAACACCTGGATAAACCCATGATATTTGGTGGGGGCCGTGTTGCTCCTTTATTTGTGGTAAAATGTCTAATCATATAGTCAAGGAAAGTTAATGCTACCCAAATATCCCTATAGCTATGTATGATGGATGACTACCACAAAGTAGTCAAACGTACAGACAAACTCCGTTAAGGTCAATTGTGTCTGATGGCAAGTCTTACAAAGTATGGTCAAACCTAGCTACCACATTGATTGACTATGTCTGGTGGAAAAATTACACACAGTACAGTCATAACACTATATGGTTGACTAT
Source organism: Gigantidas platifrons (assembly GCA_002080005.1). Taxonomy (NCBI): domain Eukaryota; kingdom Metazoa; phylum Mollusca; class Bivalvia; order Mytilida; family Modiolidae; genus Gigantidas; species Gigantidas platifrons. Next base: position 102,025 of record MJUT01007394.1, read on the forward strand.
GTCTAGGACAAATTTTCACAATCAAAGCCAGCTAATTAATGCTAACTACTTCATAGGTATACGTTGTAAGAAGAGATTGCAGATACCAAAGGAGTAATCAGAATCCGTATACCGAAGACAGAACAGACAACACAACGGCCTCAAAAAATACAAAAGGACAAACAACGATCCACAAAACATACATATAAATATCGAGTAACACGAACCCCGCTAAAAACCGGGGGTGAACTGATGTGCTCCGGAAGGGTAAGCAGTTCCTGCTCCACTAGTGGCACCCGTCGCTTTACTCTTGTTACTAACCCGGTCATGAATGCGGAAAGAGCCGGGTCTGATTACCACGAACGGAACATGACACAGATACTCCACTGTCATGGTGGCGACCGTACAGCTTTCGAAGTGATGACTTCAACTTAACCAATAAGAACCCCTGGTTAATGGAGTAAGATATCAATAATACAAGTCAAGCATACTAAATTGTTCTCTGCTTTTGAAATAAAACATAGATTTCATAATAGAGATGGCAATTTGTGCATATGGCATTTTTTTATTTACAGTATAATTATTTCAATTGTCGAAGAATATCCACACAATAAAGTCATGTAAAATACAAAACAGAGAGATGAAACATAAAGTGCGGCATCAAATGAAAAAATAAATAAAATTTGAAAAAATGGAGAAGAACAAAGCGTGTCGTCCAGGATAATCACCTAATGCATTGAGATATGATTACTTATAATGTTGATGTACGTGTATTAGTTTAGTTATTTTCATACATCGTCACACGTGTTGTAAATATTTAATGTGATTTATTATATCTTGTCTGTATTATTGTGATTTGCTTTGGTTTGTGTGAATAAAGATTCTAGAATCTTGAATATTGATTATAGTTAGGGTTATGGTGTCGTTATATCGTGGTGGTCTGTTTTATTGGTGGGGGAACCGGATAAAATCACTGACCTGCCGCAAGTCACTGACAAACTTTATCACATAATGTTGTATCGAGTACAACCCGCCATGAACGGGATTCGAACCTTCAACGTTAGTGGTGGTAGGTACTGATTACATATGTGATTTTATACTGCAATCGTTCTATTTGAGCAGTCAAAATGCGTTGACAGTATATTTACAAGTGATAAACGATCACTGACCGCTTATAACATTTAGAAATCAGTTGGGGCCTCTTGAGGGTAACTAACTTTTTTTTAAATAATTTGAATATTGGTAGTAATCTTCATTAATGTCACTAATGATTGCAGTATAAAGACAATAACAGTGCAGTGACTTGACATAAAATTCGATATATGTATTCCCTCGGATTTTCCCCGATTCTAAGCCTCATCCGTATATCGATTTTATGTCAAGTCAATACACTGTTATTGTCTATGTATATCCAGCTACCATACGATCACATCACGACGACCCCACTTGAATATTGAATACACAAACTTGCATGTGTTGTATTGTTTTGATGTTAGTGACACCTGCTAGACAACTTATATTATTTACCAGAGGGTATATGTAAAATGATGTTATCAATATTTATTACAGTAAAGGGTATAATTATATTGTTGTTAGAATTCTGCAATTACTACAAGCACCTGCTCCATGCACAATATGTCTTGAGTATCGGTTTGTTAAATGGGTATTGCAACTTCTGATGTTGTTTGTTTGTTTGTTTGTTTAGTGATGTTTAACGCCACTTTCAACAATATTTCAGATATATCGTGGCGGTAAGTTTTATTGGTGGAGGAAACCGGAGGACCAGGAGAAAACCACAGACCTGTCGCTGACAGACCTGATCACATAATGTTGTACACTGCAACTTCTGCAAGAATAGGGTCGAATATATAATACCCATCGTAGAGACGTATAAAATACAACCCAGGTAGACAATAAAAACCTCCAGTTAGAATTAAATAAAAACGTAGATATCAAATTCAGTTCGCACGACGCGTTCCTTGAATAACCTTCATAAGGTGGCGCTCACAATCGAAAGGTTGGAAAGTCAAATGATTTAAAGTTTTAGAAGCGATATAACCAAAGGGTCTAAACAAGATAACCAAATTCGTCTACGGTCACCTATGTCTGAGGGAAGAGTTAGAGAGGTTGGACATTAAATGCATCATTTTTTATCCGTATACTATTAGGTAATTCAACATATAATTATGAAAAATAATTAAACCAATTACAGAAAATATAAACAATCTCAATCCGGATCGATACAAGAATGCACATAAAATAAAAATACAAATTAGAAAAGAAAATTAATCCGAATAGACAAAATAATGCACATAAAATATAAAATACAAAATAGAAAAGAAAATTAATCCGAATAGATTTTGAATTTGAATTTGAATTTTTGGTGTTTAACGCCACTTTCAGCAATATTTCAGCTATATCATGGCGACCAGTTTTAGTGGTGGAGAAAGCCGGAGTCCACGGATAGAACTACCTACCCTGGGCCAGCAACTGGTAAGCTTTATCACTTGCGGATGCGAGTCGAGTGCACCCTTTTTATAAATTACAAAGCTGGGCGCGAACCCACGCCGTATTGGTGATAAGCTTGAATGAGCTGTTAGATCCAACGACCTAACTCATTGAGCCACCCGGGCCCCTAAGTCCGAATAGACAAAATAATGCACGTGAAATATAAAACACAAATTAGAAAAGAAAATTAATTAAAATAGAAATATTTTTAAGATAAGATACAACTTAGATAAATGACAAAAATTTGAATCCACATAGACAAGCCAACAAATGTGGAATGTAAAATTCAATTAGAAAAAAAAATCTGAATCCGGAGACGAAATAGAAATGTGTGAGAAATAGAATGATAATAATAAGATAAAGACAAAACTCTTAATCCGGATAGACAACACAACAAATGTGAAATATATAATGCAAGTTAGAAAAAAAATCTGATTTCGGATACACAAGACATTGCAACAAAAATATATATTAACCCGCTGCACAAAACAACACAATTTTTAAATACAAGGGCTAGATTATTTATGTTTTGTATCTTATTTAATTTTAAATCTTTTTGAATTATAATTATATTTCTTTCAGAACAAAACTTACATTTGCAGCCTTCTAAAAGTTAAATGGCCGCTATCATCATAGCGTAATTAATGTTCAATAAAATCCAATATAATTATAGAATAAACGTTTCCAATTTTGTTCCTAGTTCCTAATTATATTCGAAGATATTAAGGTAAAATGTCAAATATATTTACGTTGAAAATATACCAACAATCCACCCAAGTGATTAAAAATTGTCTAATTCATCTAAAAATAAAACAACAAATTGTAATTACTGGTTGCCATTTGCATGCCACTTAAGTAAATGTGGATAATTGTCAACCAAGAATAACCCATTAAAGCCTTTCAGCTTATTTGTCTTTTTTCGATTGCCGCTTCCGTATTCTCTAACGTTTAATTCCAATAGGATCCATTACGAATAATAGTTTCAGTGGGTACTTAACCTCAATAATTAAGGAGGGAGAATGTGGTATTACAGTCAAACCTGTATTAAGAGGTCATCTTTGGGACAAAGCAAAAGTGGCCTTATAAGACAGGTGACCTCTTAAAAGAGGTTCAATTCATATGCAACTTTCTATGACAGGACAAGAAAAATATGACCTTTTAATACAGGTGACTGCTTAATAGAGATGAGAGCATATACAGGGTTTACAGTACTTAAATAGCAAGACTGCATTAGTAATCATTAAATGAGCTGATTATCAACTGTAGTTGGTTGTCATACTTATTTTATTTTCAAATTGTTAAACTTTGAACATTATAAACATCTGTTTCTATTTGGCTTGAGGCTGACTTATGATCATTATCAGTTTCCTGTATATAAAAGTGACCGATCGATGGATATACACGATATTAAAACTTAGATAGAGCAAAGGTGGCGGAACCGTGTTGCACAGGTAGGTCCGTTTTTCTACTTGATACCATTACGTATGAGGAGTGAATGAGTAAGTGATTATTGTTTGACACCAAATGAGCAATTGTTCAGCAATATCATGACGAGAAGAAGTTACATTAGATGAGGCTATGATCATGATATGTCCGCTTTCTACTAGACCATCATGCTTAGTTGGATCTTTATAGTGCTAGCTCACTGAAACAACAGTCCTCAGATAGACATGTCGCCCCACTCTGATACATTATCCTGATTCTGAGTCAACCAGTCTTTGTTCTTACTCCTTAATGCTACATGCTCAGCGGAGAAGCAGCAAATACCAATTTTATAGTCTTTGGGTGGACATGACAGGGGCTCGAATCAATGATATACCACACTTGAAGCAAGCGTGCTAACTATTACACTACCGACGCGGTTATGTTAGAAGATATGCCGTGTTAAGCCGGTAAGATATACTTACATTCAATAAAATATAACGGTACCGTGTTAAACCGGAATGTTAAATATTAAGGTACGAAAGTTGAAACAGTGATGGTTAACAATGACACCAATATCAACAAAACGAACAATGACCTCTGACCTCAACTCAAGGAATAGAAAGAAACGTTAGGAAACACAGAATGTGCAATAAAGAAAATAAATAAATAAACAAATAAATAACGTAAATTTAAATAGGACATGAGCCTTCCTACAAACAACTGGGGGTAAAGACGAACCGAACATATTTTTCTTAAACCGGACATCACAACACCGAACTAAATCATTCTCTATCCAGAGTTGTCGTTCCTGCTACGCTACACAACATCTCTGTCAACGCTCATTTTACAAGATTCTTGTAAAACTTAGAAACAATAAAAAAAATGTACTTAAAATTGTTTTAATTACTAGTATTGTAAATATCAAAAAAAGACGAAAATAAATCACTCATTTCAAATCAATTCTCTCTTAAAATGATTTTATCCCCCACTTCTTAGAGAACTATTTTGCGGAGGTAAAAATTATCAAGTTAAAAACGATCACAAATCATTTTTAGGAGAGAATTGATACTAGGACAACACAAAAATAAATGAGCAACCAGAACTTGGGACAGGCACTTACATTTGGCGAGGATAAACACGTTAAAGGGATCCCAACCTCTCTGGATGACTAGATCGAAGTAAACGAACCACTCTTGTATTGTTGCTCTACAGTAGGGTCTTCAATAATGAGAATAACGTTTACACTAAAAACGAGCGTAAAACGAACCTAACCTGGGATTCTGTTCTTCACCCGATATTGTGAGACGAAAGGTTAAAAAGTGATGGTCAAGAATTCCACAGATATCACCAAAACGAATAATTGCCTCTCATCTTATCTCACTGAACACAAAAAATACAGATCCTAGATTGGGACAGACACCTAAATGAGGCAGGATTAAACCTGGTAATGTTTGATTTATTGATATGTTACAGAAGATAAAAAAAAAACAAACGAGGAGATGAAAACCTTTGTTTCTATGGTTATAGCAATCATGGTTGCCACGACGCTTGTGATGTCATATCCGGACAAACGAGCTGCCGTTTGCATGCGTGACGATGGGAAAATGTATTTTGAGAACCAGTGTGGTTGCCTTTATAATAATAAAAGATGTTGTTGTGTGTCATCTGGTAAAATTGAGTGCGCATTCCACCCTAACTGTTACCATATTGGAATTGAGGTAATATATTATACGTACATATCACATTTAGTGCACGAAGAGTTAGAAGGTACCAAAGGGGCAATCAGAAACCGTATATCGACGAAGAACAGACAACACAGTGGACAAAAGGACAAACAACGATCTACAAAACATACATATAAAACTAAAGATCGAGTAACACGAACCCCACTAAAAACCGGGGGTGAACTCATGTGCTCCGGAAGGGTAAGTAGTTCCGGCGGCACTAGTGCACGACGCGTCTCTGGTATAACCTTCGCCAGTTTCACTTAAGATCAAAAGATTGGAAAGCCAATTAAATAAAGCGTTTTGTCGGTATGAATACCAAAGGGCCTAAATAGAATACCACAAATCAACTAAGGCCTCCTATGTCTGAGGGCCAGATGATTTATGTGTTGTTGTTTTTCTCTTTTTTTTCTTTGTCTTTTTTTAATTCTAAATATCTTTGTTTCAGGAAAAAACACTTAAAAAAAAGTTAAATGGCCACTATCGCACTACCTGTTGCAGGAAAACAAACTTACATTTGCAGCCTTCTAAATGGCCACTACCTCCCTAACACATATCTCTCACGCAATTAATATTAAATAAAATCAAATATAATTATAGAATAAACGTTTCCAATTGTATTCCTAGTTTATAATTATATTGAAAGATATTAAGTTAACGGTAAAATGTCAAATATACTTAGGCTACAAATATATCAACAATCCACAAACAAGTGATTAATAATTTCTAATTAATCTAAAAATAACTGTAATTTTCAAAAATAAATATCCGGGTGAAACGAAACAAGGTTGCGGGATTCATACTGTATTGAATTTATTCAATGTCATCTGAAACTGAGAATGGTCTTGGTGATTAATTTGGAAGTCATTTTATCCTATAAAACACTCCCTTTTTTTATTTAAAAAAGGTGTTTCTATATATGCCAATGACATGTCATAATATTATATATTCTAAATGTTTTATTATTTTTTTTTCAGTTTGACTGACGGGTCATTTTACAGTGGAAATGAGTTGTATTTACAAATAAAATCAATGGGACAAACGAGTTTATTACTAATATAGCAGCCTCGTTATGGTGTCATCAAGTTAGAAAAGTTTGAAGATACCACAGGGGTATGCCAGTGTGTCTCTGCAGTTGTAACAGATGGCAGGTGTTTGCTCTCGGCAATTTTATTGGACAACCATCTTTCGATGATGATATTGCATTTAGTATCCAACACAATATTGAGATTGGTAAAAAGAGCTTAAAGATACCAGTTTTAATTAATATTTTAAGTACACGTACAGTCAAACCTGCCCATGCGGTCACCTCTATTAAGCGACCACCTATATTAAGCAGTCACCTCTATTAAGCGGTCACCTCTATTAAGCGATCACATCTATTAAGCTGTCACCTCTATTAAGCGGTCACCTCTATTAAGCAGTCACATCTATTAAGTAGTCACCTCTTAAGCGGTCACCTCTATTAAGCAGTCACCTGTATTAAAAAGTCACATTTTTCTTTTGCTGTCATAGAAAAGTGCATATGAATTGAACCTCTATTGAAAGGTCACCTATCTTAAAAGAACAATTTTGCTTTGTCCCAAAGGTGACCTCTTAATATAGGTTTTTATCCTGCAATCAGTACATTTGCTATACAAATATGCTATACGAATAATTTTTTGCTTTTTTCGTACTATACAAATAAACTTTCGTACTAGACGAATAAACTTTGCAGCCTACGAATAAACTTTCCTGGTACCCTGTAGTAATGTATAGAGCGGAGGGCGCAGACAAGGATGTAACGCGGACTACGCAGAAGACACCCTTGACAACATTTATGAAAGGCGAGGAACGACGCTTGTTTCTGTCGTTTTTGTTTAAATCTGACAAGTTTTCCGACGTTTTTGATAAACACAAAATACGTGCATTGTCGTTAAATATAAAATTAATTTGTACTCGCTGCGAAAAAGGCCTGAAAAGCTCGCCAAAGGCTCGCTATCCAGCCTGTTTCTAAAGCTTGTACACATCAATTTTATATTTATCGACAATGTACGTATATTGTGTATGACTGTAGTTAGTATTGAATTTGACGTCAGATGTTATACAGTTCTCTTCTAGTCTGAATATACCTAAGGGGTAATGAGAAGTCGTAAAACAAGAAAGATAGACAATACAATGACCATATAAAAAACACAATGACCGATCTACAAAATATAACACGGAAAACTAAAGATCGAGCAACACGAACCCCAAAAACCGGGTTGAACTCGGGTGCTCCGGAAGGGTAAGCAATTTCTGTTGCATATGTTGCACCCGTCGTTTTACTCTTATTACAAACCCGGTGATAAGTCATGAATGAGGAAAGGAGCGGAAGGTGTTTACGACAAGTGGAACGTATCCGTGTTTGATTGTGACACAGATACTACGCAACGGTTAACCGAGTTTAATTTTCACTTTGACATAATTACTTCTTACTCGCTTAGGAAGAGCTTAAAGATACCAAAGGGGTAATCAGACTCCGTATATCGAAAAAAAAACCAGACATCACAATGGCCAAAAGAAAAAGTACAAACAATGATCTACAAAACATACACATAAAACTAGAGATCGAGTTACACGAACCCCACTAAAAAGAGAGGATGAACTTGGGTGCTCCGGAAGGGTAATCAGTTCCTGCTCCACTAGTGTCGATTAACTTTGTCTTAAATATTGTCATATAACATATGCTTTGTCGTTGATATTTCGTGGAATATAATATTTCACTTTGTCATGAACATGTCTTGTCATTTAAAAATAGTTCATGGCGAGGTGTACTCGATACAACATTATGTGATAAAGTTTATCAGTGACCTGGGAAAGGTCAGTGTTTTTTTCCCTCGAGTACTCTGGTTTACACTGCCACGATATAGCTGTAATATTGTTGAAATTGGTGTTAAACGCCACAACCCCAACCCTGTAATATAAGTATTTCACTTTGTCGTGAACATGTTGTAATATTTAAAAAAAAAACATACACGAATTAATGTTTAAGTCATTTATTTACGGAATAAGTTTCAGTGCTCTGAAAAAGAAAAAAAACTCATTATAATTACATATACAATTTTGATAAGAGCATTTCTAAGTTTGTATTCAAAATCATTACAGACAGCATGATGCATAAGTTAAATGCTATACTTCGTTTGATATACAAGGAGACGGAGTAGTATAAACCGATATTAGCTCGTTTCCAAACCCGACAGGATTAATTGTTTTTAATATTTGTGTTACATTGTAGTTTGTTTATTTAATAAACACATTTAAACTAAATATAATACTAGTTATTACATAATGGTTTTATTTAAACAATGGTATTGGCTATCATGCTGTCACCTGACATTCCGTAAAATTTGATATTGTTTGATTAAAACTCGTATTGACTCGCTTTCACTTTCACTTTCCATTGCATTATGTATGACGTCATAATGTAGTGATTAATTTCATATTGACTTGGTTTCACTTTCACTTTTCATTTTAATGTAATAAAACAATTACAGTCTTTTGTATCGGTCAATACCAGTTGTTATGGACCTTAAAAACGATATTCACCTCAGCCTAAAGTCTTCGGTGAATATCGTTTTTAAGGTTCATAAAAACTTGTATTGATCTCAACAAAAGACTATAATTGTATAATATTTAGAAAAGTTTCTCTTTTATCGAATACCTGTGTCAAGCCAGGCGACTGAGCAGGAATAGCTATAAGTGACTGCCTGTGTCAAGCCAGTCGACTGAGCTGGAGCAGCTATAAGTGAATGCCTGTGTCAAGCCAGGCGACTGAGCAGGAATAGCTATAAGTGAATGCCTGTGTCAAGCCAGTCGACTGAGCAAGAATAGCTATAAGTGAATGCCTATGTCTAGCCAGTCGACTGAGCTGGAGTAGATATAAGTGAATGCCTATGTCAAGCCAGTCGACTGAGCTGGAGTAGATATAAGTGAATGCCTATGTCAAGCCAGTCGACTGAGCAGGAATAGCTATAAGTGAATGCCTATGTCAAGCCAGTCGACTGAGCAGGAATAGCTATAAGTGAATGCCTATGTCAAGCCAGTCGACTGAACTGGAGTAGCTATAAGTGAATGTCTATGTCAAGCCAGTCGACTGAGCTGGAGTAGCTATAAGTGAATGCCTGTATCAAGCCAGTCGACTGAGCTGGAGTAGCTATAAGTGAATGCCTATGTCAAGCCAGTCGACTGAGCTGGAGTAGCTATAAGTGAGTGTCTATGTCAAGCCAGTCGACTGAGCTGGAGTAGCTATAAGTGAATGCCTGTGTCAAGCCAGTCGACTGAGCTGGAGTAGCTATAAGTGAATGCCTATGTCAAGCCAGTCGACTGAGCTGGAGTAGCTATAAGTGAATGCCTATGTCAAGCCAGTCGATTGAGCTGGAGTAGCTATAAGTGAATGCCTATGTCAAGCCAGTCGACTGAGCAGGAGTAGCTATAAGTGAATGCCTGTGACAAGCCAGGCGACTAAGCTGGAGTAGCTATAAGTGAATGCCTGTGTCAAGCCAGTCGACTGAGCTGGAATAGCTATAAGTGAATGCCTGTGTCAAGCCAGTCGACTGAGCTGGAGCAGCTATAAGTGAATGCCTATGTCAAGCCAGGCGACTGAGCAGGAATAGCTATAAGTGAATGCCTGTGGCAAGCCAGTCGACTGAGCTGGAGTAGTTATAAGTGAATGCCTATGTCAAGCCAGTCGACTGAGCTGGAGCAGCTATAAGTGAATGCCTATGTCAAGCCAGTCGACTGAGCAGGAATAGCTATCAGTGAATGCCTGTGGCAAGCCAGTCGACTGAGCAGGAATAGCTATAAGTGAATGCCTGTGTCAAGCCAGTCGACTGAGCTGGAGTAGCTATAAGTGAATGCCTGTGTCAAGCCAGTCGACTGAGCTGGAGTAGTTATAAGTGAATGCCTATGTCAAGCCAGTCGACTGAGCAGGAATAGATATAAGTGAATGCCTGTGTCAAGCCAGTCGACTGAGCTGGAGCAGCTATAAGTGAATGCCTGTGTCAAGCCAGTCGACTAAGCTGGAGTAGTTATAAGTGAATGCCTATGTCAAGCCAGTCGACTGAGCAGGAATAGCTATAAGTGAATGCCTGTGTCAAGCCAGTCGACTGAGCTGGAGCAGCTATAAGTTAATGCCTGTGTCAAACCAGTCGACTGAGCTGGAGCAGCTATAAGTGAATGCCTATGTCTAGCCAGTCGACTGAGCTGGAGTAGCTATAAGTGAATGCCTATGTCAAGCCAGTCGACTGAGCAGGAATAGCTATAAGTGAATGCCTGTGTCAAGCCAGTCGACTGAGCTGGAGCAGCTATAAGTGAATGCCTATGTCATGCCAGGCGACTGAGCTGGAATGGGTATAAGTGAATGCCTGTGTCAAGCCATTCGACTGAGCTGGAGTAGCTATAAGTGAATACCTGTGTCAAGCCAGTCGACTGAGCTGGAGTAGCTATAAGTGAATGTCTATGTCAAGCCAGTCGACTGAGCTGGAGTAGC
>MJUT01007394.1:124567-141345 GCA_002080005.1 Gigantidas platifrons
ATATTATCACAGATTGAGGTTACGATATTATCACAGATTGAGGTTACGATATTATCACAGATTGAAGTTACGATATTATCACAGATTGAGATTACGATATTATCACAGATTGAGGTTACGATATTATCACAGATTGAGGTTACGATATTATCACAGATTGAGGTTACGATATTATCACAAATTGAAGTTACGATATTATCACAGATTGAAGTTACGATATTATCAGAGATAACTTAATTGTTCATGTTATTGGAGTTCGTCTATATATACATAGCGAACAAGAAATGTGTGCATTACAAAATACGCCCGTCTATATAAATATGATTTTCCCCTTCCACAGGGGAATCATGTGGCCAAGTTTGGCAAATATATAATATACAGAACTAAAGTTATCATGCGGAAACGACCCTGTTGTCAAAAATTATATTTATAGTAACGGTGACCTTGACCTTTGACCTGATGACCCCAAAATGGAAATCATGTGGCCAAGTTTGGTAAAGATCCGATATACAAAACTAAAGTTATTGTGCGGAAACCTGTGTGGTCGGTCCCACCCGCCATACCCAATCACCTGATACGGCCCGTCTCGACACGGGCGTATAAAAAGTAAAGGGATACTCAGGAATGTACATTCTATTGACATAGGTAACATTGGACTCACTAACATACAAGGAACATTTGTTCATAAACATCTTTTAACAGTCTTTCTTGTCATACACTATTGTCATCAAAAATATAAAAAAAACATAACAATACTGTCAGAAGACTTTCTACATCAAATGTCAAAATCCTAGAATACGAAAAATCGATACCTTTTACATGAATACATATCAGCTCACTGTACTGGCTTTGTGCTGGCATTAAAATAAATGAACGATGGCCAGTTAAATTAATACTGTGGGCTCAAACTGCCATTCTTAGTTCTTTCTTGTCATATACTATTATCATAAAATGAAGAAGAAAACAATATCTCACTGTCAGAAGACTTTCTACATCAAAATATCAAAATCGTGGAAATCCGCAAAATCGATACTTTTAAAATAAATACATATCAGCTCACTGTACTGGCTTTGTGCAGGCATTTAAATAAAAAAAAATTGGCCGGTTAAATTAATAGTTTGGGCTCAATGATGCGGTCATGCAAGTAAAGATCATAAAAGAGGGAGAGGAGGACGAGATGATGATGACGTCATACCTGTCCACTCAAACCAATAAACATAAACATAGCACGACATATGACGTTGTTTGTCCACGTCCTGGCTAGCGACAGGCACATCAATGTGTCGGGGCTAAACCAGTGACGCTTATACAAAACAGTGGTGTTATCATTGATATACTCATAATAAAACAATAAAACATGTAATTATGTGCCTGACTATTAAATAGCAGTGGAAAAAGAGTTTGAAGATATCGAAGGTGTAATCAGAATCAGAAGATATCAAAGGTGTAATCAGAATCCGTGTATTAAAGAAGAACAGAGAACACAATGGTCGAAAGGAAAATTACAAAAGGACAAACAACGATAAAAAAAACATACATATAAAACTAAAGAACGAATAACACGAACCCCACAAAAACCCAAAGATGAATAAACGCAATTGCATGTGGTTAATTCAATTTAACAAACATAAAAAAAAATATAAAAAAACAAATCTTGAAAACTGTAACATTTTGTTTTTAATCTTTGAACTTTGATTTTCTCATTTCACGTTTTTCAGCACGCTGAAAGACAAAATAATTTGTAAAAAAGCAGAAAAAATATATTTAAAGACATTTAAGTAGTAAAATGAAAAAAATAAGGCATACCACAGAAAGTTGTAAAATACAATAGACACATAGTAGAAGGAGGTTAAAGTGAAACCCCTTACACGTATATTGAACATATTTTAATCTTCAACTCTCTCGTGGGGGCCTGGCTGGCTCAATGGGTTAGTTCGTTGGATCTAACAATTCATACAAGCCTATCACTAATACGGTGTGGGTGCGCGCCAGGCTTTGTAAATTACAAAACGGGTGCACTCGACTCGCAGCCACAAGTGATAAAGTTTACCAGTTGCTAGCCCATGGTCGGTGGTTCTCTCCGATTTCCTCCATCACTAAAACTGGTAGCCATGATATAGCTGAAATATTGTTGAAAGTGGCGTTAAAACACCATAAATCAATCAACTATATCGTAAAATACACAAGGAGAATGCGTGGTGTATGTGAGTGTGATTGATTCTGGCCCGATTTCAAAGTAAACCAATTAAACCTGTCTGGCTGATATCGTTAAAGTTTTGATGGACTGTAATTCTGTCTGAGCATGCTAGAGATGATACAATGATAGCCGTGATATGATCATGATAACGTACACTGCTGCTGATTGGTCAGCATGTATTTGTCATAGTAATAGGTGAAGTATGATATATTGTGTGATGTTCATTCGAGCTAGATATATCAACGATAGTATTTCTATCGAAGATTTGTCAATATGATGCCAGCTTCATTCGTAGACTTTTCTGTATTTAAAAGGAGTGAATTTTGTTTAACGCCATCTCAGCAATTATGCAGATGTATCAAGGCGAAAACAAGTTATTTTTTAATTAGATGATGATGAGGTCCGCTTTGAATTAAACCAATGCGTTTAGATGGTTGTTTATGGTGCTAATTCAACGAAACAACACTCCGCGGATATACATGTTCGTCCCCACCCATAGGACACATTATCCTGATTCCAAATCAATTAGTCTTTGCTCTTTCTCTTTAAGTATGCCTGCTGAGCGAAGAAGCAACAAATACGAGTATTATAGTCTTTGTTACATCACCACCCATCAGTGTTTAACATTGATCCAAGCTAACAATTTAACTTGTACTTACTATGTACAGGCTGAAGGACAGAGAAATGTGAAAAGAGTCCCAACTCCGGTAGCTATCAATGCAGTTCCACATGCGGAAACACATGCCGTTTTTCCCATACCAGAGTGAACTAAGTTCTCGACCACTTTAATTACATCGTCGTTGTTGAACTGAAAACTGTCGACTAAAATAAAAATAACACTTCATTAAAAGAATCATGGCGTTATATAGATCGTTGTCTTAATTTGCCACTAGTTTTGGTAATGCATTGATAGGACGGTTTGATTGTGCAGATACATCTCATCATTTACTATGTTTTAAACATTTATTGACACTACACTGCTTCCATTCTGTCCATAGTTATGTTGTGCCAATATGTAGACTTTGTGAATGGGAGTAAATATGTGCAGGTTTTTTGGCCCTTATATATATATATGTATTGTTGTTAGAGATCCAATTATCAAGATGGCAGGCTTGGGATATAATTGATCGGTTTTAAACTCGCCCCCTTTTTCCCTGTCTCAATCCAAGATCTGAACTTCAAATGGCATATGACGTGGTCTTTTCCTGTGTTCAGCGTGTTATGGTGATTGTCAAGAATTACATCAATATCCTCAAAACGGACGATCACCTAGATCACCTAGATCTCCTAGATCGTCCGTTTTGAGGATATTGATGTAATTCTTGACCATCACTGTTTAAATATTCTTTTCATAATGATTGATTCATATTAGTGTGCTCATATTACATACTCTACAATGCAAATGTAAAGCAAAAGTACAGGCAAAGTTGACCGAGCAACCTCCGAAGTCACGTGAACATCAAGTCACATGATGTATCGTCTGGTAGTTGAAATATAAACAACGTTTAATATCACCGACGAAGCCCTACTGTTCATTGTCCAAAAAAACATTTTCTAAATCAAACTTGGATAAAATAAATGATAGCACCTCTCCTTTTAGAACATTACCTCATCACACTCTTTTGCTTTACTTTCTTTGTTTGTTTTTTTGTTTGTTTATTTTCCTTTTGCTTCTTTTTTCCTCTTTTATATTTTCACTTTTGATTTTATTGTTTTTGGTTTTGTTTGTTGTTGTTTTTGTTTTGTTTTTGTTTTGCTTTTATTTTGTGGTTTTTATTGTGTTTTTTTTTTGTTTGTTTTTTTTTATTCTGATTTGTTGTTTTTTTTTCGTTTTTTATTTGTTTTTTTTTTCGTTTAATGTTACATATAATGGCTTTTCTTTGCAGGATTTCGCATGTGTTTTGTATGAACTGGTTTCCGTGACATGTTCATATATTTTCCTGCATATACTTATCACCATGGTAACCTAAATAAATTATGTAGATATACAATGACAAACATTTATAAAAAAAAAAACAACTTACATAGAAATCGCTCTTGTGGAACTCCAAGAATCATTGGCAACAAAACAGCTAATAGGAATAAATATTTCATCTTGTTATCTGCAAAAAATGAGGATATTGTTTTGTCGTAAATATTACGAATAAAATAAATCGCTGGATTCCTTGGTCTGCGTTACATTTTCCATAATTTTTATAATGATTTAATTTTTTTTTACTTTTTTCGTAAAACTAGACTGACATATATTCCAAAAAGCAACAAAATAAATAAATAAATAAATAAATAAATAAATAAAGACTCACATTGCCATATTTATTTGTCTTTTGGGAAATATTGTCTAGATTGGACAGTCTAATGCCCATGCAATTCCCATTATAACAAACCACCATGTGGTTGCCACTTACACAGGCCACTTTAATACATTTCGATTTACGGCATCACATTATCCCTTTGGTATGTTCAGACATTTATTGTGTTAACAATTACATGATATATTAATGAATGCCCTTACCTTTGTATTCCTACCGTTGTGTATGAAATAAGTAGATAGAGACAATTTAGGTCTGTGTTTTATTTAAATAGTAAAATTTGGCTGACATTGAAGTATATTACGGTCAACACGAATAACCAAGTACAGATCAGAAATAGGACAAAAAAAGAGAGATAAGAATATTATGCAACACGACTGCAGTACCACTATCAGGTATTTTAAAAGTTTGCCGATCCTTGTCAGTCTTCACTGAAATGATCGTCATGCAGACCATCTGTTAATGCACATTGGCGTTTTAATGTTATACTTCAATATTTGCATTTCAATATGCGTAAGTGTCATTAAAATATTGATGATTGATTGATTGACTTATTAATTGATTGAGACATTCAAATCGATCGATTTATTTATTAGTTGTTTGATTGATTTATTGATTGACATGCTCATTGATTGATTGCTTACTATCAAAGGGTTACGCTAAAGGTCAAAATTCAATATGCTAATTAAAACATTCAAGTACTTATTCCTAAGAAATATAGGTTGTGCACTTGCTCTATTTCATAATATAAACCCATCATCACTTGATCAAAGGTCGTAATGTAATTACTATTACCCAGAAATATGAAGACACCAAATGGATATTCATAAGCTATAAAGCGTAGGACAGGCAATGCCAATTGACAAAAAGAGGACAAAGGGATAAATAACAATTTACAAAACATTGCACAGTTCCTTCTCTATATGTGACACCCGTCGTGTTTCTCCTTGCACATGTGGTGCTTTACACCAATTCATCACCCACTCAAATAATAGTGCAGTCAACTAGAAGCATATGCAACCAAAACATGTGATTTAATTAATGCAGATATATTATGTTATTGATACCAATATACAATTTAATTTTCCTGATTTGCTGCACAGAAGTTTGTGACTAGATTAACACGACGGGAGCCACTAGTGAAACAGGAACTGCTTATCCTTCCGGAGCACATGAGTTCACCCCCGGTTTTTAGTGAGGTTCGCGTTACTCGATCTTTAGTTTTATATGTATGTTTTGTAGATCGTTTATTTGTTCTTTTGTCCTTTTTCTTTTGGTCATTGTGTTGTCTGTTCTATATATGGTTTCTGATTGCCCCATTGGTATCTTCAAACTTTTCTTATTGGTGACTACACAGAAAAAAACCACCGACCTTAATTAATTAATATCAATACACAATTGAATTGACCTGATCTGCAGTACTAAAGCAGTGGTGACCAGCTATATGTCCAACAAACTTTTGCAAAATGATTACCCATTTCTTCTACAAGACAAGTCATCTATGGAATAACATATATGTATAAGAAGCTTGTGATGATGACGGCATCACCCATCAAATGTTAAAGAGTACTTCTGAAACCATTTGTCTACTTTTAACTCTTATTTTTAACTTTTCGTTGCAGAAAAGCATATTTCAATCAACATGGAAAATTGCGCGTATTATGCCAGCTTTTAAAAAAGACGACAAATTATAGACCCATATCTTTATTAAATTGTATAGGGAAAGTGATGGAACGTGCTGTATATAAGTATACATATAATTATTTTTTTTTAACATTCTCTTCTGTATGCCTACCAATCAGGATTCATTCAAGGTCATTCTACTGTATACCAATTATTAAAAATGTATCATAGAGTATCTCAAAATTTAGACGAACGATTGTCAACTATTTTAATATTTTGTGACATTTCAAAATCTTTTGACAGAATTTGGCGTGAGGGTTACGATATTATCAGAGATTGAGGTTACGATATTATCACAGATTGAGGTTACGATATTATCACAGATTGAGGTTACGATATTATCACAGATTGAGGTTACGATATTATCACAGATTGAGGTTACGATATTATCACAGATTGAGGTTACGATATTATCACGGATTGAGGTTACGATATTATCACAGATTGAGGTGACGATATTATCACAGATTGAGGTGACGATATTATCACAGATTGAAGTTACGATATTATAACAGATTGAGGTTACGATATTATCACAGATTGAGGTTACGATATTATCACAGATTGAGGTTACGATATTATCACAGATTGAAGTTGCGATATTATCACAGATTGAAGTTACGATATAATCACAGATTGAGGTTACGATATTATTAGAGATTGAGGTTACGATATTATCACAGATTGAGGTTACGATATTATCACAGATTGAGGTTACGATATTATCACAGATTGAGGTTACGATATTATCAGAGATAACTTAATTGTTCATGTTATTGGAGTTCGTCTATATATACATAGCGAACAAGAAATGTGTGCATTACAAAATACGCCCGTCTATATAAATATGAGTTTCCCCTTCCACAGGGGAATCATGTGGCCAAGTTTGGCAAAGATCTAATATACAGAACTAAAGTTATCATGCGGAAACGACCCTGTTGTCAAAAATTATATTCATAGTAACGGTGACCTTGACCTTTGACCTAATGACCCCAAAATGGAAATCATGTGGCCAAGTTTGGTAAAGATCCGATATACAAAACTAAAGTTATTGTGCGGAAACCTGTGTGGACGGTCCCACCCGCCATACCCAATCACATAATACGGCCCGTCTCGAGACGGGCGTATAAAAAGTAAAGGGATATTCAGGAATGTACATTCTAGTAACATATGTAACATTGGGCTCACTAACATACAAGGAACATTTGTTGATAAACATCTTTTAACAGTCTTTCTTGTCATACACTATTGTCATCAAAAATTAAAAAAAACATAACAATACTGTCAGAAGACTTTCTACATCAAATGTCAAAATCCTAGAATACGAAAAATCGATACCTTTTACATGAATACATATCAGCTCACTGTACTGGCTTTGTGCTGGCATAAAAATAAATGAACGATGGCCAGTTAAATTAATACTGTGGGCTCAAACTGCCATTATTAGTTCAATGATAAGGTCATAAAAGAGGGAGAGGAGGACGAAATGATGACGACGACAAACATGTCTACTCAAGCCAATAAGCACAAACATAGCACGACATATGGCGTTGATTATCCACGTCCTGGCCAGCGACAGGCACAGCAATGTGTCGGGGCTAAACCAGTGAAGCTTATTCAAAACAGTGGTGTTATCATTAATATCATCATAACAATAAAACATGTCATTGTGTGTCTGACTATTAAACAGCATTCGAAAAAGAGTTTGAAGATACCAAAGCGGTACATGTAATCAGAATCTGTATATCAAAAAAGAACAGACAACACAACAAGAAAAAGTACACAAGGACAAACGACGATCAACAAAACATACATATAAAACTAAAGATCGAGTAACACGTACCCAACAAACAAAAAACGAAAATGAATAAACACAGTTGCATATGTACATCAATATATGTATTCAATTTAACGAACAAACAAAAAACAACAAATCTTGAAAACTGTAACATTTTGTATTTATTCTTTGAACTTTGATTTTCTCATTTCACGTGTTTCAGCACTCTGAAAGACAAAATAATTTGCAAAATAATATATTTAAAGATATTCAAGTAGTAAAAGAAAGCATATCACACAAAGTTTTAAAATTCAATAGACAAATAATAGAAGGAGATTAAACCTAAACCCCTAACAAATATATCGGACATATCTTAATCTTCGACTCTATCGTGGGGGCCCGGTGGCTCAATGAGTTAGGTAGTTGGATTACCTAACAACTCATACAATCCTATCACCAATACGGCGTGGGTTCGCGCCCGGCTTTGTAAATTACAAAAAAGGATGCACTCTACTCGCAGTCGCAAGTGATAAAGTTTGCCCATGGTAGGTCGTTCTCTCCGAGTATTTCGGCTTCCTCCACCACTAAAACTGGTCGACATGATATAGTTGAAATATTGTTGAATGTGGCGTTAAAACACCAAAAATCAAATCAAATCAATCAACTATATCGTAAAATATACCATGGAGAATGAGTGGTGTATGTTATGGTAATTGATTCTGGCCATATTTCAAAGTAAACCAATTAAACCTGTCTGGCTGATCTCATTAAAGTTTTGATGGACCGTAATTCTGTCTGAGCATGCTAGAGATGATACAATACTAAATGTGATATGATTCTGATAACGTACACAGTTCCTGATTGGCCATAATGACTTTATCATAGAAATAGGTGAAGTATGATATAGTAGATGCGGTGGGATGTTCATTCGAGCTAGATGCATCAACGATAGTATGTTTATCATCGAGGATTTGCGAATATAACACCATCATTCCTTTATTTTTCTGTATTTACAAGGACTGATTATTGTTTAGCGTCAACTCAGCAATTATGCAGATGTATCAAGGCGAGAACAAGTTAATTGTCAATTTAAATGATGATGAGGGGCGGTTTGAATTAAACCAACGCGTTTAGTCGGATTTTTATGGTGCTAATTCACTGAAACAAGTCAGCGGATAGACATGTCGCCCCCCTCGGACACATTATCCTGATTCTGAACCAACTAGTCTTTGCTCTTTTTCTTTAATGTTGCGTGCTTAGCGAACAAATACGAGTTTTATAGTCTTTGGTTTGACCCAGTCGGAGTTCGAACCCACGATCAACAGGACTCGAGAAGAGTGGTCATATTGTCGTTCGCTAGACCACCACCCATCAGTGGTTAACATTGATTTATGCTAACCATTTAACTTGTACTTACTGTGTACAGGCTGTAGGACAGAGCAGTGTTAAGGCAGTTCCAAATCCCGTGGCTGACAATGCAGATCCGCATGCGGTAACACATGCCGTTTGTCCCATACCAGAGTGAGCAAATTTCTCGACCTCTTCAACAACCTTGTGCAAGTCTGGCACGTGGATTTGAAGATTGCCGACTAAAATAAAGGTAACACTTCATTAAAAGAATCATGACGTTATATAGCTTCTTGTTTTCATTTGCACCTAATGTTGGTAATGCATTGATAGGACGGTTTGATTGTGCAGATACATTTCTTCATTTACTAGGTTTTAAGCATTTTGTAAGCAGTGCTGTAATCCTGTTCATAGCTATGTTGTGCCAGTGTGTGGACTCTGGGAATGGAAGTAAATATGTTATCGCTGATTTATATATGTATTGTTGTTGGGGATCCATTTATCAAGAGGTGGAGGCTTCGGGTATAATTATCCGGCTTAAACTCGACACTTTGTCCCTGTTCAAATCCAGGATCTGCACTTCAAATATCCTATGTTGTGGTATTTTCCAATGTTCACCGTGTTATGGTGATATGTCATTATTAGTTTTATGATATTGATGGAAATGTTGACCATCACTCTTTACATCTTCTTTTCACACTGATTGATTCATATTAGTGCGCTCATATTGCATACTGTACAATGCACCTGCTGTATTGCATAACTACTGGCATAGTTGACCGAATAACTCCCGAAGTCACATGAACATCAAGTCATATGATGTATCGTCTGGTAGTTGAAATATAAACGAAGTTTAATATCTCAAACAAAACCCTACTCTGATTTGTGCAACAGAACAATTAAATTTAGGGAGAATAAATGTTCTCACCTCTCCTCTTGGAACATTATCTCAATCTCTTTTAGGTTGTTGTTGTTTTTTTTTTTTGCTTGTTTCATCTTCTATTTGTTGTTTTATATTCATTTCGCTTCCTCTTTTTTTTTAGATTGTCACTTTAGATTTTTTTGATTGTTTTTGAATGCTTTGTACTTTTTTTGTATGTTTGTATTGCACTTGTTTTTTTTTATTTGTCTTGTTTTTGTTGTTGTTTTTTTTTTATCTTGTTTTCTTTTAATGTTGCATGTAATGGCTTGGGTGTTTTTCGGAAGAGTATCCTACATAAATTCTGTAGAAATACAATGACAAACATTTAAAGAAGGTTTAAGTATATAAAGAAAAACAACTTACTTAGAAATCGCTCTTGTGGAGCTCCAAGGATCATTGGCAACAACACGGCTAGTAGGAATAAATATTTCATCGTTTTGTCTGCAAACAAAATGAGGATATCGTTTTTTCGTAAATATTACCAATACAAATCGCTGGTATTTTTGGTCTGCGATGCATTTCCAATAACTTGTTTGATGATTTATATTTGTTTTACCTTTTCGCTAAACTAGACTGGTATATTTGGCAAAAAGCGACAAAATAAATAAATAAATAAATAAATAAATAAATAAATAAATAAATAAATAAAGACTAACATTGTCATATGTATTTGTCTTTTGGGGAAATATTGTCTATATTGGACAGTCTAATGCCCATGTAATTCACATTATAACAAACCATTATGTGGTTGCCACTTACAAAGCCACTTTTATCCATTTCGATTTACGGCATCTGATTTTCTCACTTTTGAGACAGACCAGTTCCTATTTTTAGCGATGTGAGATTTTCTTATCTTGCACTAGTGCAAGCAAAACAAATCACGTGCGCTTTACCGTAAAAAATATATGGATATCTCTTCATCATGGTTCAAACTATATTTTCATCAATAATACCACAATTCTACTACATAAGTATTTTTAAATTAATTTATGTATACTATTCTTCTAGCTAACGATTAACTATCGTGCACCTGACACGGTGTTGACTCTTTTTTTTCGCTAGTCAGTGTTTGTTTGCTTTGAGTAAATAATAGAGTGGTCTCCCTTGTTAGTATATAACGTAAGGAAAGAAATTACGTCGCTTACCTTTTTGTACAGGTATTTATCGCTGTTGTAGTAAACATTTATAATATATTTATTAAATACATTTCTTTATATTATGAAATACATTTAAAATACTGTCAAGACATGGATGCATATTGATAAATCGAATATTTACTTCAGCAATGGAAAAATTGCGGGAAAACACTCGATGGAATGTAAACAAAACAATTAGGTGTTTAGTGAGAAATAATATCAAACACCGGAAAAAGTATAAGATAGAGAAATCTCCGACACCCTTGGGTAAGATTTCAACCGTTCTCTAACTCGGCAAGCCTCGTAAGAGAACGATTGAAATCTTACCATCGGGTGTCGGAGATTTCCCTATATTGTACTCCCCCCTGTGTTTGATTCTATATATCCCATTGGTATGTTCAAGAATATAGTGTGCTAACAATTGCATCATATATTAATGTATTTCCTTACCTTTGTATTCCTACCGTTGTTTGTGAAATAAGAAGATGGAGACAATTTAGGTCTGTGTTTCATTTAAATAGTGGACTTTGGTTGACATTAAGGTCAACACGAATAACCAAGTACAGATAAGAAATAGGACAAACAAAGAGAGATAATAATATTATACAACACGATTACAGTACCACTATCAGGTATTTCAAAAGTTCGCGGATCCTTGTCAGTCTTCACAGAAATGATTGTCATGCTGACCATATGTTAATGGTAGGCTTCAATATTTGCATTTCAATGTGCGTAAGTGTCATTAAAATGTTGATTGATTGATTTACTTATTAATTGATTGATTTACATTCAAATCGATCGATTTATTGATTAGTTGATTGATTGAGTTATAGATTGACATGCACATTGATAGATTGCTTACTATTAAAGTGTTATTCTAAAGGTCAAAATCCAATATGTTAATTAGAACATTCAAATACTTATTCCTAAGAAATATATGTTGTACACTTGATTTAGCAGGGTTTTTATAGTGAAACAACACTTCACAGATAGACATGTCATCCTACTCGGACACATTATCATTATACCGAGTCAACTAGTCTTTTCTCTTTCTCTTTAATGAAGCATGCTTATCGAAGAACCAACAGATACCAATTTCATAGTCTTTGGTTTGATCTGATCGGGGTTTGAACCCACGATCTACCACACTCGAGGAGAGCACGCTAACCATCACACCAACGATACGGTAATCTGAATTCGTATATCGAAGAACAAACACGACAATGGCCAAAAGAAAAATGTACAAAAGGTCTATCAACGATCCAGAAGATACACATAAAACTAAGAAACGAGTAACACAAACACCACTAAAACTCAGGGTGAAATCTGGTACTGGGAGTATTTGTACTGTGTTGTCTATCAGGATTGTTATTG
Source organism: Gigantidas platifrons (assembly GCA_002080005.1). Taxonomy (NCBI): domain Eukaryota; kingdom Metazoa; phylum Mollusca; class Bivalvia; order Mytilida; family Modiolidae; genus Gigantidas; species Gigantidas platifrons. The sequence continues at coordinate 137,313 of MJUT01007394.1, forward strand.
ATTTAAACCTGTCCTGGTGCTGGAAGTATTTGTACTGTGTTGTCTATCAGGATTGTTATTGATTTAAACCTGTCCTGGTGCTGGAAGTATTTGTACTGTGTTGTCTATCAGGATTGCTATTGATTTGAACCTGTCATTGTTTTTTTGGTAATTTTATACATCAATTGCTTTGTTTCGCATTACAGGTAGCAGCAATAAACTCTAACGCCATAGCTTGCAACAATGATTATGGTGTTTAGCGCCACTTTCAACAGTATTTAGTTATATCGTGGCGGTCAGTTTTATTGGAGGAATTGCACAGGTAGCTGTAAATGTCTACCGCGCTTCAGTGAAAATGTACTTCGGTCAACGCTTTCATACCCCAATGAAACTTCAAAGGAATACATTCAATTCTTAAATGAATAGCTGCACTGATCGATTATTGATATAAACACAACAATGGAATCATGACAAAGTCGACCTTAGCGAAATTACCAATATGCTTTATTCACATGAATGTCTATTTGACTGGGGACACGCTTTGAATTAAACATTAGAAAGAGACTATTGTATTTTCACGGGGGAGGAGGTGAGGGTATGTTTTTCTCCGAAGTAAGATAAGTTTTAGATTATAATTATTTTATGACATGAAAAATCGGTATGATTTTTTCTTAACATTTCACCAAAACGTGTATGATTATAATGTTTATTTTTGCATCTTCCAAGTCACTTAATTTGTGTAAATGAAAGTTGGCAACACTTTTTGTCTCGCAAAAAACATAGACCCCTCCCCCCCCCATTAAGCGTCAATGGGTCGTTCATTTTTATATTATAGGTGTACAGTACACTGTATTTGATTAAAAACCAGAAGTCAAACATCGAAACTGCTATCCCTTCCGGAGCACGTAAGCTCACCGCCGGTTTATAGTTGCGTTCTTGTTACTCGATCTTTAGTTTTATGTGTATGTTTTGAAGATCGTTGTTTGTCCTTTGGTACTTTTTCTTTTGGTCGTTATGTTATATGTTCCTCTTCGATATACGAGTTCTGATTACCCCCTTTGGTATCTTCAAACTCTTCTTACATTTGTCCATGTTCTAAAATTTATTTAAAACTTTTTTATCCTTAAATTATTTTTGGGCAGTTGACATACATATGTATTGTACTGGATGTGAAATTTAGTCCAGGAGGCCAGACGAACCTTACGTTAATGTACATAAAAATAAAGGATTAGTTACATGAGATCAACAACCGAGAAGTCATTAACGATATAAATGTGTTATATTCTCAATAACGTGCCTCCAAATACAAGATAAAACAAAAACAGACTACACGCATTGACCGAGTACTAATCGTAACGACGGTTCGATGACCGATCAAACCGAGATTATTAGCAGTTCCTGCATGCTTCACTAGTGGCGCCCGTCATGTTTCTCTTGTTACAAACGTGGTATTAAGTGGTGAATGATGAGATTGAGGGTACGACAACATATGTCGGTTGAGATGCATATCGTGATGTTATAACAGATCATTTGACATAGTTGTTCTTGATTATTAGCAGTTCGCGTTACAGAAAAAAATAAAATGACATTCAAGAATCGACATTCTAGTGACATAGGTAACATTGGACACACTAACATTGGGCACACTAACATGCAAGGAACATTTGTTCATAAACGTCCTTTAACACTCTTTCTTGTCATATACTATTATCATAAAATGAAGAAGAAAACAATACCTTACTGTCAGAAGACTTTCTACATCAAAATATCAATATCGTGGAAATCCGCAAAATCGATACTTTTAAAATAAATACATATCAGCTCACTGTACTGGCTTTGTGCAGGCATTTAAATAAAAAAAAGATGGCCGGTTAAATTAATAGTTTGGGCTCAATGATGCGGTCATGCAAGTAAAGATCAAAAAAGAGGGAGAGGAGGACGAGATGATGATGACGATATACATGTCCACTCAAACCAATAAACACAAACATGGCACGACATATGGCGTTGTTTGTCCACGTCCTGGCTAGCGACAGGCACAGCAATGTGTCGGGGCTCAACCAGTGAAGCTTATACAAAACAGTGGTGTTATCATTGATATCCTCATAATAAAACAATAAAACATGTAATTATGTGCCTGACTATTAAATAGCATTCGAAAAAGAGTTTGAAGATATCGAAGGTGTAATCAGAATCCGTATATTAAAGAAGAACAGAGAGCACAGAAAGAAAGATTACAAAAGGACAAACAACGATAAAAAAACATACATATAAAACAAAAGAACGAATAACACGAACCCCACAAAAACCCAAAGATGAATAAACGCAATTTCATGTGGTTAATTCAATTTAACAAACATAAAAAAAAAAATAAAAAAAAATCTTGAAAACTGTAACATTTTGTTTTTAATCTTTGAACTTTGATTTTCTCATTTCACGTTTTTCAGCACGCTGAAAGACAAAATAATTTGTAAAAAAGCAGAAAAAATATATTTAAAGACATTTAAGTAGTAAAATGAAAAAAATAAGGCATACCACAGAAAGTTGTAAAATACAATAGACACATAGTAGAAGGAGGTTATAGCGAAACCCCTTACACGTATATTGAACATATCTTAATCTTCAACTCTATCGTGGGGGCCTGGCTGGCGCAATGGGTTAGTTCGTTGGATCTAACAATTCATACAAGCCTATCACTAATACGGTGTGGGTGCGCGCCCGGCTTTGTAAATTACAAAAAGGGTGCACTCGACTCGCAGCCGCAAGTGATAAAGTTTACCAGTTGCTAGCCCATGGTCGATGGTTCTCTCCGGTTTCCTCCATCACTAAAACTGGTTGCCATGATATAGATGAAATATTGTTGAAAGTGGCGTTAAAACACCATAAATCAATCAACTATATCGTAAAATACACAAGGAGAATGCGTGGTGTATGTGAGTGTGATTGATTCTGGTCCGATTTCAAAGTAAACCAATTAAACCTGTCTGGCTGATATCGTTAAAGTTTTGATGGACTGTAATTCTGTCTGAGCATGCTAGAGATGATACAATGATAGCCGTGATATGATCATGATAACGTACATTGCTGCTGATTGGTCAGCATGTATTTGTCATAGTAATAGGTGAAGTATGATATATTGTGTGATGTTCATTCGAGCTAGATATATCAACGATAGTATTTCTATCGAAGATTTGTCAATATGATGCCAGCTTCATTCGTAGACTTTTCTGTATTTATAAGGAGTGAATTTTGTTTAGCGCCATCTCAGCAATTATGCAGCTGTATCAAGGCGAAAACAAGTTATTTTTTTAATTAGATGATGATGAGGTTCGCTTTGAATTAAACCAACGCGTTTAGACGGTTGTTTATGGTGCTAATTCAACGAAACAACACTCCGCGGATATACATGTTCGTCCCCACCCATAGGACACATTATCCTGATTCCAAATCAATTAGTCTTTGCTCTTTCTCTTTAAGTATACCTGCTGAACGAAGAAGCAACAAATACGAGTATTATTGTCTTTATTACATCACCACCCATCAGTGTTTAACATTGATCCAAGCTAACAATTTAACTTGTACTTACTATGAACAGGCTGTAGGACAGAGAAATGTGAAAAGAGTCCCAACTCCGGTAGCTATCAATGCAGATCCACATGCAGAAACACATGCCGTTTGTCCCATACCAGAGTGAACTAAGTTCTCGACCACTTTAATTACATCGTCGTGGTTGAAACTAAAACTGCCGACTAAAATAAAAATAACACTTCATTAAAAGAATCATGGCGTTATATAGATCGTTGTCTTAAGAATCATGGCGTTATATAGATCGTTGTCTTAAGAATCATGGCGTTATATAGATCGTTGTCTTAAGAATCATGGCGTTATAAAGATCGTTGTCTTAAGAATCATGGCGTTATATAGATCGTTGTCTTAAGAATCATGGCGTTATATAGATCGTTGTCTTAAGAATCATGGCGTTATATAGATCGTTGTCTTAAGAATCATGGCGTTATATAGATCGTTGTCTTAAGAATCATGGCGTTATATAGAT
>MJUT01007394.1:143526-157100 GCA_002080005.1 Gigantidas platifrons
AACACAACAATGGAATCATGACAAAGTCGACCTTAACGAAATTACCAATATGCTTTATTCACATGAATGTCTATTTGACTGGGGACACGCTTTGAATTAAACATTAGAAAGAGACTATTGTATTTTCACGGGGGAGGGGGTGAGGGTATGTTTTTCCCCGAAGTAAGAAAAGTTTTAGATTATAATTATTTTATGACATGAAAAATCGCTATGATTTTTTCTTAACATTTCACCAAAACGTGTATGATTATAATGTTTATTTTTGCATCTTCCAAGTCACTTAATTTGTGTAAATGAAAGTTGGCAACACTTTTTGTCTCGCAAAAAACATGGTCGTTGTGTTATATGTTCTTCTTCGATATACGAGTTCTGATTACCCCCTTTGGTATCTTCAAACTCTTCTTACATTTGTGCATGTTCTAAAATTTATTTAAAACTTTTTTATCCTTAAATTATTTTTGGGCAGTTGACATACATATGTATTGTAGTGGATGTGAAATTTAGTCCAGGAGGCCAGACGAACTTTACGTTAATGTACATAAAAATAAAGGATTAGCTACATGAGATCAACAACCGAGAAGTCATTAACGATATAGATGTGTTATATTCTCAATAACGTGCCTCCAAATACAAGACCGATTAAACCGAGGGTGAACTTAAATGTTCCGAGATTATTAGCAGTTCCTGCATGCTTCACTAGTGGCGCCCGTCGTGTTTCTCTTGTTACAAACGTGGTATTAAGTGGTGAATGAGGAGATTGAGGGTACGACAACATATGTCGGTTGAGATGCATATCGTGATGTTATAACAGATCATTTGACATAGTTGTTCTTGATTATTAGCAGTTCGCGTTACAGAAAAAAATAAAATGACATTCAAGAATGGACATTCAAGTAACATAGGTAACATTAGGCACACTAACATTGGGCACACTAACATTAGACACACTAACATTAGCCACACTAACATGCAAGAAACATTTGATCATAAACGTCTGTTAACACTCTTTCTTGTCATATACTATTATCATAAAATGAAGAAGAAAACAATATCTCACTGTCAGAAGACTTTCTACATCGAAATATCAATATCGTGGAAATCCGCAAAATCGATACTTTTAAAATAAATACATATCAGCTCACTGTACTGACTTTGTGCAGGCATTATAATAAAAAAAAAATGCCCAGTTAAATTAATAATTTGGGCTCAATGATCCGGCCATGCAAGTAAAGATCATAAAAGAGGGAGAGGAGGACGAGATGATGATGACGACATACCTGTCCACTCAAACCAATGAACATAAACATAGCACGACATATGGCGTTGTTTGTCCACGTCCTGGCTAGCGACAGGCACATCAATGTGTCGGGGCTAAACCAGTGACGCTTATACAAAACAGTGGTGTTATCATTGATATCCTCATAATAAAACAATAAAACATGTAATTATGTGCCTGACTATTAAATAGCAGTGGAAAAAGAGTTTGAAGATATCGAAGGTGTAATCAGAATCAGAAGATATCAAAGGTGTAATCAGAATCCGTGTATTAAAGAAGAACAGAGAGTGAAGATATCAAAGGTGTAATCAGAATCCGTATATCAAAGAAGAACAGAGAGCACAATGGTCGAAAGAAAAATTACAAAAGGACAAACAACGATAAAAAACATACATATAAAACTAAAGAACGAATAACACGAACCCCACAAAAACCCAAAGATGAATAAACGCAATTTCATGTGGTTAATTCAATTTAACAAACATAAAAAAAAATTAAAAAAAAACAAATCTTGAAAACTGTAACAGTTTGTTTTTTAATCTTTGAACTTTTATTTTCTCATTTCACGTTTTGCAGCACGCTGAAAGACAAAATAATTTGTAAAAAAGCAGAAAAAATATATTTAAAGACATTTAAGTAGTAAAATGAAATAAATAAGGCATACCACAGAAAGTTGTAAAATACAATAGACACATAGTAGAAGGAGGTTAAAGCGAAACCCCTTACACGTATATTGAACATATCTTAATCTTCAACTCTATCGTGGGGGCCTGGCTGGCGCAATGGGTTAGTTCGTTGGATCTAACAATTCATACAAGCCTATCAATAATACGGTGTGGGTGCGCGCCCGGCTTTGTAAATTACAAAAAGGGTGCACTCGACTCGCGGCGGCAAGTGATAAAGTTTACCAGTTGCTAGCCCATGGTCGGTGGTTCTCTCCGGTTTCCTCCATCACTAAAACTGGTTGCCATGATATAGCTGAAATATTGTTGAAAGTGGCGTTAAAACACCATAAATCAATCAACTATATCGTAAAATACATAAGGAGAATGCGTGGTGTATGTGAGTGTGATTGATTCTGGCCCGATTTCAAAGTAAACCAATTAAACCTGTCTGGCTGATATCGTTAAAGTTTTGATGGACTGTAATTCTGTCTGAGCATGCTAGAGATGATACAATGATAGCCGTGATATGATCATGATAACGTACACTGCTGCTGATTGGTCAGCATGTATTTGTCATAGTAATAGGTGAAGTATGATATATTGTGTGATGTTCATTCGAGCTAGATATATCAATGATAGTATTTCTATCGAAGATTTGTCAATATGATGCCAGCTTCATTCGTAGACTTTTCTGTATTGATAAGGAGTGAATTTTGTTTAACGCCATCTCAGCAATTATGCAGCTGTATCAAGGCGAAAACAAGTTATTTTTTAATTAGATGATGATGAGGTCCCCTTTGAATTAAACCAAAGCGTTTAGACGGTTGTTTATGGTGCTAATTCAACGAAACAACACTCCGCGGATATACATGTTCGTCCCCACCCATAGGACACATTATCCTGATTCCAAATCAATTAGTTTTTGCTCCTTCTCTTTAAGTATGCCTACTGAGCGAAGAAGCAACAAATACGAGTATTATAGTCTTTGTTACATCACCACCCATCAGTGTTTAACATTGATCCAAGCTAACAATTTAACTTGTACTTACTATGAACAGGCTGAAGGACAGAGAAATGTGAAAAGAGTCCCAACTCCGGTAGCTATCAATGCAGATCCACATGCGGAAACACATGCCGTTTTTCCCATACCAGAGTGAACTAATTTCTCGACCACTTTAATTACATCGTCGTTGTTGAAACTAAAACTGCCGACTAAAATAAAAATAACACTGCATTAAAAGAATCATGGCGTTATATAGATCGTTGTCTTAAGAATCATGGCGTTATATAGATCGTTGTCTTAAGAATCATGGCGTTATATAGATCGTTGTCTTAATTTACAACTAATGTTGGTAATGTAATGATATGACGGTTTGATTGTGCAGATATATCTCATCATTTACTAGGTTTTAAGCATTTATTGACACTGCTTCCATTCTGTCCATAGTTATGTTGTGCCAATATGTAGACTTTGTGAATGGAAGTAAATATGTGCAGGTTTTTTCGTCCGTTTTGAGGATATTGATGTAATTCTTGACCATCACTGTTTAAATATTCTTTTCATAATGATTGATTCATATTAGTGTGCTCATATTACATACTCTACAATGCAAATGTAAAGCAAAAGTACAGGCAAAGTTGACCGAGCAACCTCCGAAGTCACGTGAACATTAAGTCACATGATATATCGTCTGGTAGTTGAAATATAAACAAGGTTTAATATCACCGACGAAGCCCTACTGTTCATTGTGCAAGAAAACATTTTCTAAATCAAACTTGGGTAAAATAAATGATAGCACCTTTCCTTTTAGAACATTACGTCATCACACTCTTTTGCTTTACTTTGTTTGTCTGTTTTCCTTTTGCTTCTTTTTTCCTCTTTTATATTTTCACTTTTGATTTTATTGTTTTTGGTTTTGTTTGTTGTTGTTTTTGTTTTGTTTTTGTTTTTGTTTTTTTTTTTGCTTTAATTTTGTGTTTTGTTTTGTTTTTTTTTTGTTTGTTTTTTTTTATTCTGATTTGTTGTTTTTTTTTTTTTTCGTTTTTTTCGTTTTTTTTTTCTTTTAATGTTACATATAATGGCTTTTCTTTGCAGAATTTCGCATGTGTTTTGTATGAAATGGTTTCCGTGACATGTTCATATATTTTCCTGCATATTCTTATCACCATGGTAACCTAAATAAATTATGTAGATATACAATGACAAACATTTAAATAAAAAACCCAACTTACATAGAAATCGCTCTTGTGGAGCTCCAAGAATCATTGGCAACAAAACGGCTAATAGGAATAAATATTTCATCTTGTTATCTGCAAAAAATGAGGATATTGTTTTGTCGTAAATATTACGAATAAAATAAATCGCTGGACTTGGTCTGCGTTACATTTTCAATAATTTGTATAATGATTTAATTTTTTTTAACTTTTTTCGTAAAACTAGACTGACATATTTTCCAAAAAGCAACAAAATAAATAAATAAAGATAAATAAATAAATAAATAAATAAATAAATAAATAAAGACTCACATTGCCATATTTATTTGTCTTTTGGGAAATATTGTCTAGATTGGACAGTCTAATGCCCATGCAATTCCCATTATAACAAACCACCATGTGGTTGCCACTTACACAGGCCACTTTAATACATTTCGATTTACGGCATCACATTATCCCTTTGGTATGTTCAAACATTGATTGTGCTAACAATTACATGATATATTAATGTATTTCCTTACCTGTGTATCCCTACCGTTGTGCATGAAATAAGAAGGTAGAGACAATTTAGGTCTGTGTTTTATTTAAATAGTAAAATTTGGTTGACATTGAAGTATATTACGGTCAACACGAATAACCAAGTACAGATCAGAAATAGGACAAAAAAAGAGAGATAAGAATATTATGCAGCACGACTGCAGTACCACTATCAGGTATTTTAAAAGTTTGCCGATCCTTTTCAGTCTTAACAGAAATTATCGTCATGCAGACCATCTGTTAATGCAGATTGGCGTGTTAATGTTATACTTCAATATTTGCATTTCAATGTGCGTAAGTGTCATTAAAATATTGATGATTGATTGATTGACTTATTAATTGATTGAGACATTCAAATCGATCGATTTATTTAGTAGTTGTTTGATTGATTTATTGATTGACATGCACATTGATTGATTGCTTACTATCAAAGGGTTACGCTAAAGGTCAAAATCCAATATGCTAATTAAAACATTCAAATACTTATTCCTAAGAAATATAGGTTGTGCACTTGCTCTATTTCATAATATAAACCCATCATCACCTGATCAAAGGTCGTAATGTAATTACTATTACCCAGAAATATGAAGACACGAAAGGGATATTCATAAGCTATAAAGCGAAGGACAGGCAATGCCAATTGACAAAAAGAGGACAAAAGGACAAACAACAATTTACAAAACATTGCACAGTTCCTTCTCTATATGTGACACCCGTCGTGTTTCTCTTTACACATGTGGTGCTTTACACCAATCCATCACCCACTCAAATAATAGTGCAATCAACTAGAAGCGTATGCAACCAAAACATGTCACTTAATTAATGCAGATATATTATGTTATTGATACCAATATACAATTTAATTTTCCTGATTTGCTGCACAGAAGTTTGTGACTAGATTAACACGACGGGAGCCACTAGTGAAACAGGAACTGCTTATCCTTCCGGAGCACATGAGTTCACCCCCGGTTTTTAGTGAGGTTCGCGTTACTCGATCTTTAGTTTTATATGTATGTTTTGTAGATCGTTTATTTGTTCTTTTGTCCTTTTTCTTTTGGTCATTGTGTTGTCTGTTCTATATATGGTTTCTGATTGCCCCATTGGTATCTTCAAACTTTTCTATTGGTGACTACACAGAAAAAAACCACCGACCTTAATTAATTGATATCAATACACAATTGAATTGACCTGATCTGCAGTACTAAAGCAATGGTGACCAGCTATATGTCCAACAAACTTTTGCAAAATGATTACCCATTTCTTCTACAAGACGAGTCATCTATGGAATAACATATATGTATAAGAAGCTTGTGGTGATGACGGCATCACCCATCAAATGTTAAAGAGCACTTCTGAAACCATTTGTCTACTTTTAACTCTTATTTTTAACTTTTCGTTGCAGAAAAGCATATTTCAATCAACATGGAAGATTGCGCGTATTATGCCAGCTTTTAAAAAAGACGGCAAATTATAGACCCATATCTTTATTAAATTGTATAGGGAAAGTGATGGAACGTGCTGTATATAAGTATACATATATTTTTTTTTTTTTAACATTCTCTTCTGTATGCCTACCAATAAGGATTCATTCAAGGTCATTCTACTGTATACCAATTATTAAAAATGTATCATAGAGTATGTCAAAATTTAGACGAACGATTGTCAACTATTTTAATATTTTGTGACATTTCAAAAGCTTTTGACAGAATTTGGCATGAGGGGCTTATTAAGAAACTAAAATCGTATGGGATATCGGGCGACCTTTTGATCTGGTTTAAAAATTATTTAAGTGATAGAAGGAGTAAGCGACAACCTCACGCAAGTCACTGATAAACTTTAATGTTGTATTGATTAAACCTCACCATGGGCGAAATTAAAACTCATAATTTTAGTGAATAGGTGCACTGATTGCACAGGTAGTTGTAAATTTAACTACCATATGGTCACGTCCACGAACACCCAATAACACATAATAAATGACAACACATATTCCAATCACTGTAGTGCACACCAACTTATATCTCTCCATTTTATTAGGGTTACCAGATTGTAAACGTCATGAAAAATCTGTCTTTCTTGAATGAATAGTTACACAGGTCGATTATTAATATAAACACAACAATGAAATCGTGACAAAGTCGACCTTAACAAAATTATCAATATGGTTTATTCACATGAATGTCTATTTGACTGGGGGCACGCTTTGAATTAAACATTAGAAACAGACCATTGTACTTTCATGGGGTAGGGGTGAAGGTATGTCTATTTGACTGGGGGCACGCTTTGAATTAAACATTAGAAACATATCATTGTACTTTCATGAGGTAGGGGTGAAGGTATGTTTTCTCCGGAGTAAGATTTTATTAATAATATAATTTTTTATGACATGAAAAATCGGTATTATTTATTCTTAAAATTTCACCGAAAATTGCATCGTAATAATGTTTATTTTTGCATCTTTCAAGTCACTTGATTTATTTAAGTGAAAGTTGTCAAAAAAAAATTCTCGCAAAAGGTATAGAGCCCCAACTCGCCCGCCCCATTAAGCGTCAATAGGTCGTTCCTTTTTATATTTTATGTGTACATTGTAGTTGATTAAAAACCAGAAGTCGAACATCGGAACCGCTAGTCCTTCCAGAGCATATAGGTTCACATCCTGTTTGTATAGCGGCGTTCGTGTTACTCGATCTTTAGTTTTATGTGTATGTTTTGTAGATCGTTGTTTGTCCTTTTGTTCTTTTTCTTTTGGTCGTCGTGTTGTCTGTTCTTCTTCGATATATGGATTCTGATTACACCCTTTGGTATCTTCAAACTCTTCTTACATTTGTGCATGTTCTAATATTTATATAAAACTTTTTTATCCTTAAATTATTTTTGGGCAGTGTTGACATACATATGTATTGTAGTGGCTGTGAAAATTAGTCCAGGAGATCAGACGAACTTTACGTTAATGTACATAAAAATAAAGGATTAGCTACATGAGATCAACAACCGAGAAGTCATTAACGATATAAATGTGTTATATTCTCAATAACGTGCCTCCAAATACAAGATAAAACAAAAACAGACTACACGCATTGACCGAGTACTAGCTGTAACGACGGTTCGATGGCCGATCAAATCGATTATTGTAGACATACAATATCTAGAGCACTATTCAGGTGCCCGATTCAAACAGTTGTGAAACCAGCGGACATCACCTCTAAGAATAGATTAAATATATCAAAGGGACAATTAGAAAGGACAGGCAACACAATGACTAAAAGAAAAAGGAAAAAAGGACAAACACCGATTAACAAAAAAATATCGATTACTGAGTGTTTGTTGCTAAATTAAATAGTGTTATTTTCTTTATTACTTTTTACCTCAACCCCTCCCTAACACATGGTCAATGTCATGGACTCTGTGGGACATTGGATTTCCCTTCTACAAAATATATAGCACCCATCCCTTCAATTTATCTGGATAATCAATTATTATTTCAAGAACATAATGATTTAGGTTCAATAACCGGAATTGACACCACTCTGCATGCATTATCCAATTGCGCTCGATATCCGCCAATGATGATATGCACTAGATACAACTTGATGTGAAAACAATGTCTGACTTGCCGTATATATGTGGTTTCACGTGTGTACTACACAATCAAAACTGACTCATTACATAATGATAAGGGAGTTTGAGTAAGGTATGTTTTCTCCGGAGTAAGATTTTTTTATGAATATAAATTTGTATGACATGAAAAATCGGTATTATTTATTCTTAAAATTTCACCGAAAATTGCATCGTAATAATGTTTATTTTTGCATCTTTCAAGTCACTTGATTTATTTAAGTGAAAGTTGTCAAAAAAAAATTCTTACAAAAAGTATAGATCCCCAACTCCCACCCCCCGCCCCATTAAGCGTCAATAGGTCGTTCCTTTTTATATTATATGTGTACATTGTAGTTGATTAAAAACCAGAAGTCGAACATCGGAACTGCTAGTCCTTACAGAGCATATAGGTTCACACCCTGTTTGTAGCGGCGTTAGTGTTACTCGATCTTTAATTTTATATGTAATGTTTTGTAGATCGTTGTTTGTTCTTTTTATACTTTTTTTTTTGGTCATTGTGTTGTCTGTTCTTCTTCAAAATATGGATTCTGATTACACCCTTTGGTATCTACAAACTCTTCTTACATTTGTGCATGTTCTAATATTTATTTAAAACTTTTTTATCCTTAAATTATTTTTGGGCAGTATTGACATACATATGTATTGTAGTGGATGTGAATATTAGTCCAGGAGGTCAGACGAACTTTACGTTAATGTACATAAAAATAAAGGATTAGCTACATGAGATCAACAACCGAGAAGTCATTAACGATATAAATGTGTTATATTCTCAATAACGTGCCTCCAAATACAAGATAAAACAAAAACAGACTACACGCATTGACCGAGTACTAGCTGTAACGACGGTTCGATGGCCGATCAAATTTAATATTGTAGACATACAATATCAAGAGCACTATTCAGGTGCCCGATTCAAAGAGTTCTGAAACCAGCGGACATCACCTCTAATAATAGATTAAATATACCAAAGGGACAATTAGAAAGGACAGGCAACACAATGACTAAAAGAAAAAGGAAAAAAGGACAAACACCGATTAACAAAAAAAAAATCGATTACTGATTGTTTGTTGCTAAATTAGATAAATTAGATTAATTATTTATTTCAAGAACATAATGATTTAGGTTGAATAACCGGAATTGTCACCACTCTGCATGCATTACGAAATTGGGCTTGATTTCCGCCAATGATGAAGTGTACTAGATACAACTTGATGTGAAAAAAATGTCTAACGTGTGGTATATAGTTGGTTTCCCGTGTGTACTACTGTATCCCACACAAACAAAACTGGCTCCCATTACATAATGATAAGGGATTTTGATTTTTGTCTTGGTATGTAACGCCACTTTCAGCAATATTTCAGCTTTTTATTAGCCTTATATCATGGTGACCAGTTTTAGTGGTGGAAGAAGCTGGAGTACACAGAAAAGAACAACCTACCATGAGGAAGCAACTGGTAAACTTTATCACTTGTGGCTGCGAGTCGAGTGCACCTTTTTGTAATCTATAAAGCCTGGCGCGAACCCACATCGCATTGGTGATAGGCTTGTATGAGCTATTAGGTAAACCAACTACCTAACTCATTGAGCCACACGGATCCCCTTAATGATAAGGAACAAACCATTTAACTTTTAGCTGGCAACATTGTTTTCCTCCGACTCAAATTGTTTCATTCACATGAAGCAAAAATCAAATGGTTTTTCACATGAAATATTTGCTTTTCTTTCTCAACTTTTAGCATTATTTGTTGTTGAAAATGCAGAGCAGGATTATTTATGATTTGTATCTTTTAGGTGAAGATTTGTTTTCTTATTCTGCATAGGTTTTGTTGGAGAAGTCAAATTACATTGATTATACAAATGTGTGTTATACAATCACAGATCAAACTGTAGCGGATCTGGTTCATGTAGAAGGAACGGTCAGAAACGGTAGCAGCTTGAGTGCGTACGTGATAGGGGACACCATTGAGGACGATTAGAACGATTTATGGTCTTGCTCTTTTCAGTACAATTTTGCAGTTCTTTTTGACCTTTAGACATGACATGATCAACCCAATTACATGTACTGACGGTGAATATCCAATCATTTTGCACTTGTTGAGAAACAGGTCGGAACATTTCTCAGAAAATTTCGCTAATCTATATGGTTCTAAGTTCGTACAAATGAATTAATATTTCCGACAATGTAAATAAACGTTAGAGAATAAGAAAGGGGCAACCAAAAATGAACAATGCAGAGAAACCAACAACAATTCGAGATTAAACAATAAAAAAATAAATCGCAAAATGATATGACTATCATAAAGATTTTTTTAAATTGCATTATACGAGTGTACATATCCGCAAAATTGATCAATAAATGACCTTTGTATACTTCTTTTTTTCTCTTGTTAAATTGTGGTTTTATATGAACTATATATGTAGAAAGAAATCAAAGATTAACGTGTATGTCCTCTTACTGTAGCTTGGTCATTCCAGGAAACTGTACTGAATGAGTACACTGTGGTATGTTAACTATATATGTGATAGACGTGCCACTTATCTAGTCTACAAACAATAACTGTACTATATTAGGACTATAGGTATAAAGGTTGACATAGATATTCCAGCTAATCTCCAATTCATGCCGTATCCAGTAAGTACGTATGATAAACGTATTTTTAGATTATAGGTGCACAATCCGAAATGTGTTCAACTCAACAAAATAAGACAATAGTCACCATTGAGAACATGTAGTGTTAGTTAACAGAAGTAAATTGTTCCGTTCAATGGACAGTTTCGGATTCCTTTTATAAGTATCTACATTATTGCTGGTAGGGTTATTGTGCTTAACGCCACTTTCAACAATATTACAGTTATATCCTGTCAATCAGTGTTATTGGTGGAGGAAACCGGAGTATCCGAAGAGAACCACAGACCTGCCACAAGTCACT
Source organism: Gigantidas platifrons (assembly GCA_002080005.1). Classification (NCBI taxonomy): domain Eukaryota; kingdom Metazoa; phylum Mollusca; class Bivalvia; order Mytilida; family Modiolidae; genus Gigantidas; species Gigantidas platifrons. The sequence goes on from MJUT01007394.1 coordinate 154,767, forward strand.
GACACACTTCATCACCTAATGTTATATCGAGTACACCTCGCCTGAGAGGGATTCGATTTCACAATGTTAGTGGTGCTAGACTTTGATTACATACATGTAGGTAGTCACTAATTAAACTATCATACGATCACGACCACGGCGGCTCCTGTTAAATGTAGAACAAAACGAAATGTGTATTTTGATATATATTTATAAGTGGATACATTTAATGACTGTGAAGTGAAATAAAATGTAATTTAATTCAATTACTGGCTGTCATACATGAACAACTAACACATACATTTTCCGAATTCCTTGAAGAAGACGTTTACAGACGACGGACGCAAAGGGCTAACTCGAGCTCCTTAAATTACGTGTGTTGAATTTGTCTGTTTGTACAATGTATGCTCAAGTATTCATTTTTTAATTCCTTGAAAAGAAGTTTGCAGACGATGGACGCAAAGCGCTTAATAACGTGTGTGTTGTATTCTCTGTTTAGTATGTACGATGTACATACTGACAGTATTATCTGTTACTGCAGTACCTTCTTACTTCAAAATGTATCACCCTCTAGATAATAGTCATGAATGAAACATCTGTAACCCGTGCAGGCGAATGGGTGAGGAAAGCAATAAAGTGTATTGGTAACCCACGACCTCGATAAGAGGGTCATTAATATTTTGGAACAGCTGATTAATCGACATATTGTGAAATGGCAATTGTTGATAAGTGGTAAATTAAAGAGGACATAGTTATACATTTTAAAATAATAAATTTATTACTACTAGAAAAACAAAAAATATATATATTTATACATGTTTGGCCCTTGGGAATCATCTCAGCTATCAATTTAAAATGTTGTCCGGTCCCTGCCAACATAATTCTTAATATTTGTTAGAAGCAAATTTTGCTGGCAGCGACACTCCCGTCAAATCAAATGGAACATAGCAGGCGTTCCAGAAAGAGGAGTACAGCAGGGTCTCCAAGATGCAGCACGGTAGGGGCTGCGAAACAGAAAGTGGAACACAGCAGGGGCTCCAAGATGCAGCACGGCAGGGGCTGGGAAACAGAAAGAGGAGCACAGCAGGGGCTCCCAAGATGCAGCACAACAGGGGCTGCGAAACAGAAAGAGGGGTACAGCTCGGGCTCCAAGATGCAGCACGGCAGGGGCTGCGAAACAGAAAGAGGAGCACATCAGGAGGGATCCAAGATGCAGCACAGCAAGGGCTGCGAAACAGAAAGAGGAGCACAGCAGGGGCTGCGAACCAGAAAGAGGAGTTAAAAATTTAATTTCAGAAATGACCAATTTGTGAAATTGCATAAAGGTCCACAACTCAGATGAGAATCAGCTGAGTACTCCCAAGTATGAAGTGGTGTGGGTACCTTCAACATGTCAATGATGATTTAACAATCATAACAAAACAGATAAACAATCATTCATAGCTAACTACCAGTGCATATTAAGGATAATAACAATATATGTTTGTGTAGGCATATCATACAAGCAGAATAATTACTGTAACATAAGGCTTTTTTTACCATTTTCTGATTGTTGACGTGGATGTTTTAATATATCTACAATAGCTCTCTGAAGACCATATACCTAGAGTGTTTATCACATGATCTTCCATTCTTACCTTGCAAGCACTAGTAGCCGCACCGGAACGAAAAGAATGACCGTTATAAAGGTTAGGGTCATAACCAATAAATTGCAAAACATGTTTAACTTTACTGAAGAAGTAGTATCTGTCCAATACTTGACAATTTCCAGTTATAACCAATGGATCTAAAGGACTTGTACTAGTATACAGCTGTGTGCTATACTGAGATATTTTTTCAAAGACAAAAAGGGGCATATATAATTGTCAGTCTTGTGTAATTGTATAATTATTCCTTTCCTGAAAGGGTCTGTTTTTGATTCTTTAAGTTTTAAAGGGGCATAGTTTTCGTAAAAAAATTACATCAGATACACATAAATGTACGGAACTATCAACATTATTGGTTTGTTTTACGGTGAATTCTCCACACCTTAAAGTACTACACCAGTGCAAATAAGATAAAATATCTATTGATAAATCTTGAATATTAAAAGGATTTGAAAACAAATGCAAAAAACCCGATAAAAATATTCGATGTATTAAGAGAATTGAGTGCACAGGTGTATTAACATAGGCAATACACATTTTATTGATTTGTTGAACTCGTTTGTTTCCGTGACCTTCCGAAGCGATACGTCACAACATGTACACATTACTTCGGCCATATTGTAAACAACACCAGAAATACTCACATGTGCACTGGGAAAACAAGTTTTCTATATAATTACAATGCCTAGAGGGGATCGAGGAGGAAAGG
>MJUT01007396.1:2021-21198 GCA_002080005.1 Gigantidas platifrons
TGTACGGATCGTTCTCATCGTGTAGACCCCGCTGTGATGTGATGGTCGCTTCATGCTCACATTAACGTCAATGTACGGATCGTTCTCATCGTGTAGACCCCGCTGTGATGTGATGGTCGCTTCATGCTCACATTAACGTCAATGTACGGATCGTTCTCATCGTGTAGACCCCGCTGTGATGTGATGGTCGCTTCATGATCACATTAACGTCAATGTACGGATTGTTCTCATCGTGTAGACCCCGCTGTGATGTGATGGTCGCTTCATGATCACATTAATGTCAATGTACGGATTGTTCTCATCGTGTAGACCCCGCTGTGATGTGATGGTCGCTTCATGCTCACATTAACGTCAATGTACGGATCGTTCTCATCATGTAGACCCCGCTGTGAGCGCTGTCCCTTTAATTCGATATACCGTATGTGAAAAGTTTTATATATTCAAGTTGATTTACACCCTTGCCAGTTTTCGTCATTTTACTGTTAAACGATATTGTATGATTTAATTTGAATAAATAATTTAAAAGAATACATTATACTTTAAAAGAATGTCTACAGCAACATGTTAGTTCACATTTGTCATGAATACACTTTTTTCGCAACATTTAACACAGCTTCAGATCACTATCAATGTTTTTTGAATCTCAAATTCTATATTTTATTATAAGATTGCATTTTAACTTGACTATTAATAAACATTATGATAGATATATACTTACTTATAAAGACGTGTTACAATTTGATGTTTTTATGCTTCATAAATAATGTAATATATGTCCAGACATGATCTAGGGTAACTACACCAATATTATAATTTTTACCCTGATGAAAAGAAATGTGAAAATATTTTTTTCCTACAGCTTGCCCAAAATACAATCAATTTTGAGGAGTTCGTTTACCGTAGAAAGCTCAAATTACTTCGATTCCCACATAACAATTACACGGGAAACTATAATTGCCTTTTTATTATCTATATTGGAAGGTAGTGTTTTTAATCACATGCCTCCTTGCCGTCGAATGTACATAGCACAAGTTCGATAATGCTCAGGATCACGGAGGAATGAACTCCATTGGAAGAAGAAGAAGATGTCAGCACATTCTTGAAAAATATGTTTAAATGACGACATATGACCATTATTGTCAATTAGATTTTAATTCAAAGTTGACTATTGCTAACTATTATGTTTTACAGTGGCCTTATATACCTACTAATATTTAGATAATGGTTAAAGTCTACATCGGATCTCTTGATTAATAGAATAAATATTATACACATGACAACTTCTGTGTTACGGAGATTAAATATATTATGTGTGACGTTCAAGATTTTTTTTTTACAACAAAGCCGCTCATCCTGTTGTATGCGAGGCTTGACATTTTACAACAAAGCCGCTCATCCTATTGTATGCGAGGCTTGAAATTTTACAACAAAGCCGCCATCCTGTTGTATGTGAGGGTTGACATTTTACAACAAAGCCGCTCATCCTGTTGTATGCGAGGCTTGACATTTTACAACAAAGCCGCTCATCCTATTGTATGCGAGGCTTGAAATTTTACAACAAAGCCGCCATCCTGTTGTATGTGAGGGTTGACATTTTACAACAAAGCCGCTCATCCTGTTGTATGCGAGGGTTTACATTTTACAACAAAGCCGCTCACCCTGTTGTGTACGAGGCTTGACATTTGACACCAAAGCCGCTCATCCTATTGTATGCGAGGGTTGACATTTTACAACAAAGCCGCTCATCCTGTTGTATACGAGGGTTGACATTTTACACAAAGCCGCTCATCCTGTTGTATGCGAGGGTTGACATTTTACTATTACGTGGAAAATGGTTTTCTGACTGAATCATTTCACTAAAAAGGGAGGTTTCGGAACATAAACATAGTTTAACTCGGCCATTTTTTATTTAAGTGCCTGTAACAATCATGCCAGTGAGCAGCAATGAATATGTCTTAAGGGTATCATGACTTTGCTTCCGGCTGTTTATAAAATTTGACAATTAGATTTTTGGAACTGTTCGGACAGTGTTGTATTTGTTTTTATTTTGTTTTTATATGTACCCATATGTATATCCGAATATATAGCCCATTTGAGTGTAGGAGTCGTATACTTGATATATTGTAAGCTTGAAAAATGGCAGATATTTGATTATCGGATTCAAAGCGATTTTATAAAGCTATATTACACGCAGTTGAAAAACAATCGTTTAAAACATATCTTCATAAGTATGAGTTACATGAACATTGTCATATACGTTACTATACGTTACCTTTGTTACTATGCGTTACCATACGTTACCGTAATTTATTATATGCTGCCATACGTTACTATGCGTCACTATACGTTACTATACGTTACCATACGTTACTATGCGCTACTATACGTTACTATACGTTACTATATGACATATTTTTAACCTCTTTTTAAACGCTTAAACATTTGTAGTTGGGATAAAATGAAAAACAAAAATACCACACTGTCAGAACAGTTCTAAAATCTAATAGAAAAACAAAAAATACCACACTGTCAGAACATTTCTAAAATCTAATAGAAAAAACTAAAAATACCACACTGTCGGAACAGTTCTAAAATCTAACAGAAAAACAAAAAAAATACTACACTGTCGGAACAGTTCTAAAATCTAACAGTAAAACAAAAAAAAATACCACACTGTCGGAACAGTTCTAAAATCTAACAGAAAAAAAATACTACACTGTCGGAACAGTTCTAAAATCTAACAGAAAAACAAAAAAAATACCACACTGTCGGAACAGTTCTAAAATCTAACAGAAAAACAAAAAATACCACACTGTCAGAACAGGTCTAAAATCTAATAGAAAAACAGAAAATACCACATTGTCAGAACAGTTCTAAAATCTAATAGAAAAACAAAAAATATCACACTGTCAGAACAGTTCTAAAATCCAATAGAAAAACAAAATATACTACACTGTCAGAACAGGTCTAAAATCTAATAGAAAAACAGAAAATACCACATTGTCAGAACAGTTCTAAAATCTAATAGAAAAACAAAAAATACCACACTGTCTGAACAGTTCTAAAATCCAATAGAAAAAAAAACAATACCACAATGTCGGAACAGTTCTAAAATAAAATATAAAAAACAAAAAATACCGCACTGTCGGAACAGTTCTAAAATCTAACAGAAAAACAAAAAATACCACACTGTCTGAACAGTTCTAAAATCTAATAGAAAAACAAACAATACCACACTGTCAGAACAGTTCTAAAATCTAATAGAAAAACAAAAAATACCACACTGTCAGAACAGGTCTAAAATCTAATAGAAAAACAAAAAATACCACACTGTCAGAACAGGTCTAAAATCTAATAGAAAAACAAAAAATACCACACTGCCTGAACAGTTCTAAAATCCAATAGAAAAACAAAAAATACCACATTGTCTGTCAGAACAGTTCTAAAATCTAACAGAAAAACAAAAAATACCACACTGTCAGAACAGTTCTAAAATCTAATAGAAAAACAAAAAATACCACATTGTCTGTCAGAACAGTTCTAAAATCTAATAGAAAAACAAAAAATACCACATTGTCAGAACTGTTCCTAAATCTAATAGAAAAACAAAAAATACCACACTGTCAGAACAGTTCTAAAATCTAACAGAAAAACAAGAAATATCACACTGTCTGAATAGTTCTAAAATCTAATAAAAAAACAAAAAATACCACACTGTTGGAATAGTTCTAAGCTTCAATAAAAAAACAAAACATACCACACTGTCGGAACAGTTCTAAAATAAAATACGGAAAAAAACCCGTAGAAAGAGGCAAAATCAATACCGTAACACAAATGCACGACCGCTCAGTTTCTCACTTTCGTGGCTTTGTACAGACACTTCACTAACAAGTGGTGGAGGTGTTAAGCTAGATTTATAGGTCCAATAATAATAATAACGATATATATAATATGCATATTCTTTAAATATTACCAAACTTTGGCCTGTATTTTCTGGAAAAAATTGGAGTTTCCGCGACAGAGTAAAATATATCTAATGAATGCACTTTAAAGAATTCATATGACATTATTTTCGGATAATTGAATATTTAATGATGGAGTTCAAAGTACTTCATGCCTGAATCTATCTTACATTCAACGAGTTGATATAAAGTACATGTACTTCAACATTAGTTGAATGAACGGTTTTATTTTATAAGTATCTTTATGGCAAGTCTTGCTGTTGTGCTCCGTTTGATGTTGGCTTAAAGTAGTCAAACAATTATTGAATTGAAAAGGTCATTTATTATTAAACGACGATCAAGCAACATAATATGAAATACAACTAATTGTCACCAGTAAACAATAAAATTTAGCTTTTAGAAAATCAATCAAATTTGGTGACATTAACAAACAACTAATCTACGAAAATTATGTACTAAAATAGATAACCACCATCAAAGATGGGGATGGTTATGCGCCAATCATCATATCAATAAAATATGGTGACAATTAAGACAACTAATCTACAGAAAAATATGCACAACAATTATCTAACAACGATGAAAGATGGCAATGGTTACGAATAATATAACATTCATCTAAAATTGATAATATTTCTTAAAAGCACCATCTTATTGTGTGATCTAAATTCCTGAGTAATCAATATATACATTTGTATATTGGGAGGGAGGGTGGGAGTTTGTAAAATTCCTTTAAAACTTTTCCACATATATTTGCTGTTGCTGAAACAACATATAATGGTCGAATGATTTAGGTGAGATATTTCCGCGCAATCGCAGTCATTGTGATGATTGTATAACTCTTATTACATGGGAGTTAACTCTGTTCATTTTATGAAATTCTTAGCAAGATTGTAGGAATTACCTCCCTTCTGCCATTGAATAAGTCATCACCCCAACTTGCCATAAATTTATTTATCTCTATAAAAATACTTTTATGGCAAGTCTTGCTGTTGTGCTCCGTTTGATGTTGGCTTAAGGTAGTCAAACAATTATTGAATTGAAAAGGTCATTTATTATTAAACGACGATCAAGCAACATAATATAAAATACAACTAATTGTCACCAGTAAACAATAAAATTTAGCTTTTAGAAAATCAATCAAATTTGGTGACATTAACAAACAACTAATCTACGAAAATTATGTACTAAAATAGATAACCACCATCAAAGATGGGGATGGTTATGCGCCATCGTATTGTGTGAAGTGAGTTGGCTTAACAGTTGAGCGAACGTATCACAATACCCCCCATCCACAACAGTAGGTAAACAAGAGTCCACGTATCGCCTAAAGTGATCACACTCCAACATGTATACACCATTTTAGATATGTAAATAAAAATATAGATATGCATATAAAAATATATCAGAAGAAATACAGATAAAAACACAACAAAAAATTGTTTATCATTCCACAGTCAATGATGACATCATGAATGTTACAGAGGCCCTTGTCCTCATGTAGCAAAGACATACATGTATGTTAAAAACAATTGGTAGTTGATTCTTATGTCATATAATACTTTTTCCACTAAAACAAAACAATACTACAGAGGCCCCTGTCCCCATGTAGCATTTCCTTCACAAAAATATTGTCACAGAATTTTTTTTTAAAATACTTATTTTAACGCTTATATATTTAAACTTGTCTCGTTATTGTAAATTATAAAGTTTAAATCACACAGATAAATAATTCAAGTACTATAACGGGTACATAATTTCTACCTTTGTTTACTGGCACAAAAAAAAAGTGAATTGACCGATTTAAACCGGAACATTAGAGAAATATTGCTTACGGCATTTGAATTACATATTTGACACGTCAAGGTAAATTCTCAGACCTGTGAAGTACTTCTTGGAAGAGATTTAATGAAAATAGTCTTAGGTGTGTATAAATTATCCAATCATGTATAACTTCCTCTTTTTAATAAGGGATATGGCGCATTACATGTTAATACATTTTACATTAGAACTATCTCGAATTAATACCTTTCACCTGAACTACATGTATACCTAATAGACACAATTATATGCATATAAATGTATTTGCGTGTTATGGGTTTTTCGTCTCTTTCTACGAATTTTCTATTGAATTTTGGAACTATTTCGACAGCGACTAATAAAAAAAATATACAAATGTACATACTTTACAAGAAAACAAAATCCGTTTGACTAGTTAGTTCTGTATTGTGATATTATGTTGGTGTAACTGTTGTCTTGACATTTACCTCAAGTTTGAAAACAATGGCCAACTTTCAATCAATCTCTATGATAGAACAGACACCTTAATACGGTTAGGGTTATAGTATGTAACGCCACTTTCAACAATATTTCAGTTATAACGTGGCGGTCAGTTTTATTGGTGGAGGCACAGGGACTTGCTCCCGGTCCGAATAAAAAGATCGACTATCCACATATTTACACTAGACTAGACTGTATATATGGATAGTCGATCTTTTTATTGACCTGTCGCAAGTCACCGACAAACTTTATCACATAATATACCAACCGCTCCAAGTTGTCCATTGCTATTCTTTGTTTTCTGTGTTGGTCTTACTATGACATTGTGCACTATCTAACATGTAAATGATGATTACGACCGTTAATTCCCTTTTATAACATTGGCATTATACATTGGAGAACTTGCGCCACGAATAATAAATAAATTATGTATATAAAAAAATTCGGGATTAGAACTCATCCTTCTCTACAACAACTCTGCTCGTCCAGTTATATGTGAGGGCCGGCCATTTTACTCACATGTGGAGAACATTTGTATGTCCACATCATTTCACTAAGAGACAAGGTTTAGGGGTATAAAACTAGTTTAAACTCTGTCATATTATATTGAAGTGCTTGTACAAATCCAAGAAAGTGAGAGTGATTACGTTTTTGAACTGTTCTGACGTTGTGCTAATTTTTATTTTAATTATCTGTCGAGTTGGGTTGGTTTCCCCCCCCCCCTATATCTTGACTAACAAGCTTCTACCATTAATAAGGAGGGAACGCCCGGGTTGTTATAGAAACAGACAAGTAAGAACCTTGGTCATGGCTGGGTGTCTGGACGGTAAGATCCCTGCTCATGGATGGGTGTCTGGACGGTAAGAGCCCTGTTCATGAGTGGGTGTCTGGACGGTAAGAACCCTGTTCATGAGTGGGTGTCTGGACGGTAAGAACCCTGTTCATGAGTGGGTGTCTGGACGGTAAGCACCTAGTTCATGAGAGGGTGTCTGGACGGTAAAACCCTGTACATGAGTGGGTGTCTGGACGGTAAGAACCCTAGTCATGGGTGGGTGTCTGAATGGTACAAACCCTGGTCATGGGTGGTTGTCTGGACGTTAAGAACTCTGCTCATGAGTGGATGTCTGGACGGTAACAACCCTGGTCATGGGTGGGTGTCTGGACGGTAAGATCCATGGTCATGGATGTGTGTCTTCACGTTAAGAACTCTGCTCATGGGTGGGTGTCTGGACGGTAAGGACCATATTCATGGGTGGGTGTCTGGACGGTAAGAACCCTGGTCACGAGTGGGTGTCTGAAATGTCCCTTTAATTAACGGTATATACTAGTATATTAACACCTTCTGAACAGGGCCGTTTTGACAGCATTATTGGCCCCCGGACAAAGCAGTGCACTGTGGCCCCTACCTATATAACCAGTCACAGGAATAAAAATGTAAATGGTGGATAAAATTGATCATATATTTATTGTATTTGTATATACGTACTTCTAACAAAAATGAGTGTTTAAACATTAAAACAACATGCTGTACACAACGTAAATAGATTAGCATGGGGCCCGTATAATCGTGGGGCCCCAGGCAAATGCCCAACGTGCCCATGCGTTAACACGTCACTGCTTCTGAACTATAAGTAAGCTTTGTATGATCTGTGGTAAAGGTACATAAATTATGTATATAATACATCCAGGTACACCACTAATGAATTATATTTATTTAAAATGACCAATTGGCTGATTTATGGGAGTACATCCTATTTCAGCTACGTCGGTGAACAATACACAAAGAGCAATAATTCAAGTTGATGAAAATAAATTAAAATGTCACAGTAAGTAACTAAGAATGTGGAACTTGAATAGACCATATTAGCATAGAAAAAGACATGACCTACAAATATGTCTGTAACAGTCCACCAACGATGATTACTGATGAGTTGCTGCTCGTTAAAAATTGTTAGAGTGATTATTAACTGGAGGAGTGGTCTTTTTTCGAACACTTAACATACATATAGAGGACGAATGGTGTTGTAAAATACCTGCACACCCATCAGATACCCATGCAATAGAGGGCGTAGTACACAATTTGGAAAAACTGGGTCCTGTAAATATGAGTTCCATTCGCAACACTGGGCATCACAATCAGCGCCTGTCAGTACATAACATAGGGAATATTAACCCACAGAATTAGATACTAGTAAAACGAAAAACAAAATACCACAGTTGGAACAATTTCAAAATCAAATATCAAAATAGTTGAAAGACACAAAATCGATACCACAAACACACAAATACATGACCTTTCACTTTTCCTGGCTTGGTACAGGCACGTCAATAAAAAGTGGCGGGGTTAAACTAGTTTTTTGGGCCCAAACCTCCCATCTTACTGAAATGATGCGGTCCTATGCTTTCCACATGTGAGTAAAATACCAACACTCGCATATAACCGGACGAGCAGCATTATTATATAGTCCTATAACATAGAACCTCGCACGTCGATATTTTCATTTTATATTATCGTTTTATATTCATTTTTTATTGTTTTTGCTATTTCTCTTTTTTTTTATTGTCAATGTGCCGTGCGAGTTTAAAAAAAAATAAAAATGAAAAAAATCAGCATGAAAACGTTAAAATTAGACTTTATAAATGCGAAGTCATATATTATAGGACTACATTATTATAAAGAACGCTATAATCGCGAACATTATACATTATCACTGATTTAAACAATAACCCACGAATGTTATGAATGTTTAGTTTCAAGTATGTTTTATAGTTTGTATCACCGTGTAAATTTGTATCTTTATTTTCCCACAAATGAAGTATTTCAATTGACAAATTTAAATGGAAAAAAAAATTCTAGTTAAGAACAACTCCCTTTGTTTATTTGTGTATAGATCCCCAAAACACCTATATAATTATCAAATATCGATACCAAAATATCATTTGATTATTTGCTTTATTTTGTAATTAAAAATAACTCCCTCTGTATTTTGCTTTAATTATTAAGTTCTACTTATTGATCTTAATTCTAACGGGTTAAAGGCCACGGTATAAGAAATGGGAATTTTAAAAAGAAACAGCCTTGTTCCTCATTTTAAGCTTATTCGTGGAAGTAATTTGTAATACCTAGAAATTGTTTGGTTAATTAGGAAGTATGTGTATTCACATTAGTACAAAATATGTTTGGCTCCTTAAAACTTTCAGATATTTAACTATGTTTCGCTTCAATGAACACCTATAGAATAAATCATTTGAAAATAACCGATATCAAACATCGTGTGTTTTTATATACACATTGAAGATATTACTGTTTAAATTCTAGCCAAGAGACCACAAATATATTTATAATAATCCTTAGTGTCGATATAATAATCCACACTTTGCTATCTGGATTCCATTTATATACCTCTAAAGATCTTGAGATAAAAGAAACAACAGAAACAGCTTCCTCTGCCTCATTGTTTGACATTTACCTCAAATCTGACACCAATGGTGATTTTTCTACCACTTCAATTTTGCCATTATAAATTTTCCACACTTTGATAGTAATATACGAACCGATCCCACGTAAGGAGTTTATATTTCACAACTCATTATCTACACTCGAGCTTGCAGTTTGTAATCAAACCTTTTACAACGTCGCCGTATTCTGAGTTTTTCGGAACCAACAACATGTTGATATGCATTCTGTTACTTTTGTACAGATGATGAACGATGGCATTGACAATTATATATTGGTTTAAGGTTGATCACTGTTCGGGTCTGGGGTCAATTACATTGCAATTTCATTCTATTGTGAAGACAATGTCACATCTAGTTTGGCTGTTTAAAGCCACTTTCAACAATATTTTAGTTTTAGCGTGGAGGTCAGTTACCCGGTATATTGGTAGAGGAAACCGGAGTACCCGGTCGCACCTTGACAAACTATATGACATAATGTTGTATCAAGTACATCTCGTCATGAACGAGGTGGGAACTCACAACATCAGAGGTAATGTAAGCATACTTTCTTTCCGGTGTGTAGAATGTCCGGGTACGTAAATACCCTAGTGTATTTCTACCTTGCACTAGTGTATTTCTGTCGTGGAATTTCTACCCTAGTGTGTTTTATCCAAAAGGAAAGAATACACTGGTGGAAAGAATTCATTGTTACAGTAATAGGCAGTGATTGCACAAGTCCAGCTACCATACGATCACGACCACGACGACCCCGATATAACATCAGTAAGATAAACATTCTATAGTAAAGACAATCTCACAGCAGTAAGATAAATATTATATTGTGAAGACGACTTCACAGCAGTAAGATAAACCTTATATTGTGAAGACAATCCCACAGCAGTAAAATAAACATAACATTGTCAAGATAATCCCACAACGGTACGATAAACATTATATAGTAAAAATAATCTCACAGCAGTAAGATACCCATTCTATTATGAAGACGATCTCACAGTGGTAAGATAAGCATTCTATTGTGAAGACAATCTCACAGCAGTAAGATAAACATTATATTGTGAAGACGATTTCACAGCAGTAAGATAAACATTATATTGTGAAGACGACTTCACAGCAGTAAGATATATAGAATCTAACACCGGCAAAAGTGCAAGACAGGGAAATCTCCGACACCCGAGGGTAAGATTACAATCGTTCGCAGACGAGGCTCGCCGAGTCAGCGAACGATTGAAATCTTACCCGAGGGTGTCGGAGATTTCCCTGTCTTGCATTTTTTGCCGGTGTTTGATTTTATTTCTCACTTTTATCAGCTGTTTCCTAATTGTTTTGTTTACATTCCCGATCGAGCGTTTTCCCGCAAATTTTGTTTCCATTACTGAAGTAAATATTCAATTTATTCATATGCATCCGTGTCTTGGCAGTATTTTAAATGTATTTCATAATAAAATACAATGTATTTAATAAATATATGATAAATGTAACTCAACACTACACATGTGGCTGTGAAAAAATATTTGAATTTGGTCAAAGGGAGGTACGTTAGTTACTAACAAGGGAGAGCACTCTATTATTTACTCAAAGTAAACAAACATTGACTTGAAAGTCATACACCGTGAAACATGAAAGGTGCACGATAGTTAAATTATTAGCTAGCAGAATAGTATACATACATTAATTTAAAAATACTTATGTATTAAATAGAATCGTGGTTTTATTGGTGAAGCATGGAGAACTGGGGGCAGTTGACATAAACTGTACAGCATGTATTTGCCGGTAAAACGCACGTGATTTTTTTTTTGTCTTGCACTAGATGACTAGTGCAAGATATATAGAATCTAACACCCGCAAAAGTGCAAGACAGGGAAATCTCCGACACCCGAGGGTAAGATTACAATCGTTCGCTGACGAGGCTGGCCGAGTCAGCGAACGATTGAAATCTTACCCGAGGGTGTCGGAGATTTCCCTGTCTTGCACTTTTTGCCGGTGTTTGATTTTATTTCTCACTTTTATCAGCTGTTACCTAATTGTTTTGTTTACATTCCCGATCGAGCGTTTTCCCGCAAATTTTGTTTCCATTGCTGAAGTAAATAGTCAATTTATTCATATGCATCCGTGTCTTGGCAGTACTTTAAATGTATTTCATAATAAAATACAATGTATTTAATAAATATATGATAAATGTAACTCAACACTACACCTGTGGCTGTGAAAAAATATTTGAATTTGGTCAAAGGGAGGTACGTTAGTTACTAACAAGGGAGAGCACTCTATTATTTACTCAAAGTAAACAAACATGGACTTGAAAGTCATACACCGTGAAACATGAAAGGTGCACAATAGTTAAATTATTAGCTAGCAGAATAGTATACATACATTAATTTAAAAATACTTATGTAATAGAATCGTGGTTTTATTGGTGAAGCATGGAGAACTGGGGCAGTTGACATAAACTGTACAGCATGTATTTGCCGGTAAAACGCACGTGATTTTTTTGTCTTGCACTAGTGCAAGATAAGACAATCTCACATCGCTAAAAATAGGAACTGGTCTATCTCAAAAGTGAGAAAAGACAATCTCACATCGCTAAAAATAGGAACTGGTCTGTCTCAAAAGTGAGAAAAACATTATATTGTGAAGACGATTTCACAGCAGTAAGATAAACATTATATTGTGAAGATGACCTCACAGCAGTAAGATAAACATTCTATAGTAAAGAAAATATCACATCAGTAAGATAAACATTCTATAGTAAAGACAATCTCACACCAGTAAGATAAACATTCTATAGTAAGGACAATCTCACAACAGTAAGATAAACATTATATTGTGAAGACGATCTCACAGCAGTAAGATAAACATTCTATAGTAACGACAATCTCACAGCAGTAAGATAAACATTAATCAAATTGAAGTACCTGTATCAAGACAGGAAACTCTGTGGTCATTTGTATGTGGGTTAGGGGTATCGATTTTGCCTCTTTCTGTTGTTTTTGATATTTGATTTTAGAATTGTTTCGACAGTACGGTATTTATTTAGTTCATTGTATTATAGTTAACATAGTTCAGTATGTTATATTAGTAGCCAGTGAAGGCGAAATATGATCATACTTCTACAATACCCGGCAACAGCATAGAATCCACTTGTTTGACAGTTGACACATGTTTCTGGAGATTGACAGGTACCCTCCGCATGACTTCGGCTGGATCCACCTCTGTAAAGTATCTTGTCAGGACTATAGTCTTCTCTGCAAGCTCCAGTATGAACAGTTCTTCCAGCACAAACAGCTGTAAATACAACAAAACAGTAATATTTCAGATTACACACACTTTCAACAGTTAAGCATCGCACTGGAATTGGAATCTTTGAAACATTATTTCATAACACACATATCTTCAACTGATTAGCCACGTACAACGATCTAGAAAGTTATGGCATTTTATATAATTAAGGAATATTTGAAATTGTTGAACAGGTTATACGATATAACCTGGTTTGGGTCAGTTTACAAAGCGTAAACTGACCCAAACCAGGTTGTGCAAGTATAACCTGTTCAACAATTTCAAATATTCCTTATAATTTAATTGTTGCAACAAAATTTAATGATTCCTCGATTTTAATTGGGATTATTTCATGTGACTATTTGAATTTGTCGTTGGCGGATGAACACGTTGGTGACGTCACAATATCAACCCAGTTTATCGAGTATAACCAAAATTTTCTCCAGGTGGATTAGCCAATCAGATTGAAAAATTAAATTATTCTCCGATGGAAGCCGGGATCATTTCAGTATACTGGGTGACGGGTCTCATGCTTCGACCCACAGAACCGTCTATAACCTAATGTTAAATTCTGGAAAAAAAACTTTTCGCTTTGCGCGATAAAAAAAAAATAGATATTCTAACTCTCGTGTTGTCCGAACAATAGTGGCGAATTAAGATTTTCCCGGTTGTTGACTGATTTTGTCTGTTTATTGATTTATGAGTTTTTACTTTCCCTTTGTAACATTGCTCTGTGTTCGGTAATTTTGTTATTACCCTTATTTTATAGTAAAATGTTTGGCGATATTTGAACTACAAAGATATTTAAAACTCAATATATCTAAAGATTTAAGAGCATGCTGACAAAATTAAGAATCAGCGCACATTCTTTGGCGATATAAACTGGTAGATATCAATAAGTCAAGAAATTCTGAACAGACCAGTTTTTGTGCTAGAAATTCTGAACGGGCGCATTTCATTTCCGGGAATTTTTCAAAATTTCAAAGTTGCATTTCCGAGATTTTAATATATCATTTCCGGAAAAAAGTACATATCATTTCCGAGATTAATTAATTATTAACGCTGGTAAAATCAGATAGGTATGTATATTAGGTGACATGCATGTGAGCTTTGCTCAGGTTTTTCTCACTACATAATAGAACACTATAGATTGTCGGACATGGAAATACTACACACCGAGACAAATTGTGGTAAAAAAGCTATCATTGTGGATGCACATGTATATGGACAGACGAATACATTGAAAAATGGAGATATTGTCTATGTATGTAGCGCTAACAAGACGTGTAACAAGTCAATAACTACAGATCCTGATGGCGTAGCAATAGTTAAGACCCGAAATGAACATTGTTGTGGCAAAGAACCAGATCCAAGAGGAATTGAAGCTAGACAGCTTAGAGTATGAGTGAGGCATAAATCTGGAGATATAACCAAACGTCCGGCGGTCGTTATAAGACCTGAACTTAGAGACATGAATGAAAATAATTTGCAGAGAACGGATCTAAGAAATGTCTCTCTTTCTTTGTACAGGAAACGTCGGAGGCAACTTCCAACTCTTCCAATAAACAGAGATGAAACCCATTCAGCAATTGATACTATGACCAGCAAACAGGAAAATTTTGTTATTGTGAATCATGGATTAAGACTCTGGAATAGTAATATTCTCTACACCTAGCAATGTTGCTTGTCTTTGTAACGATGTTGAGGATTTATTTATAAATGAAACTTTCAAATGTTGTCCTCGCTATTTTTACCAACTCTATTCCAGACATCCTAATATATTTATTTTCTTAGATGTGCTATATCAAGATAAGATCGCTTGACACACCAGCATTGCAGAGGAGAATGACCGGAGGTAGAAAAGATGAATTACAGTTTAGAGAAATACCAGGACTACTTGTCAGGCACAACCAGCAGATGCACTTACATCTCTTCACTTGGATACAAGTTCTCTGCCAGAACGGACATGTAACTTACCAGAGTTTTATCTGAGTTTATGTTTTACAGTGCTGCATGTACATACTTTTATGCATTTTAGTAGTAAATGGGACTTAATATATCCTGCTCAAAATCCTTCTTCCACCTCCCCGTGGTGAGCATGGGGTAACAGGTTCATGAAACCTGGCTAACGGCAGGGGTATCTTCAATGTATATTCAAATATATGTAACATATTTTCCTCGGAAATGATACATTCCATTTCAAATTTCTAATGGAATAATTCTCGGAAATGATATAAAAAAATTCACGGAAATTATATAAAAAAATTTTCGGAAACGATATTTTTTTATCGGAAATGGTATACTAATTCCCGGAAATGATAATCTCCGATTCTGAAAATTCTGAACATTGACTGAAAATTCTGAACATTGACTGAACATTGAATGAAAATTCTGAACATTGAATGAACATTCTGAACATTGACTGAAAATTCTGAACAGATTCTGAACATTTTAACTAAATATATCATGTGATATTTATCTTATTAATTACTTTTTTAAAATCAAATTAAAACAAATTTATTATTTCATTTCTCATTTAATTTGTCATTTTCTCTTTTTCAATTTTTCTTCTTATATCAATATATTTTACTTCATTTTCATTAGATTTTAACTAAATACAGAAAGTGATATTTCATTAATAATTTTTTTTTAAATTAAATTACAGTTTAGTTTTTTTAGCAGTTTATTGAGAAAACACTCAGACACATATAAACGTGTAACATGAGGTCAAATATAACAACATATAATGTTAATTAACATGAAGGAATAAACAAATGACAAACAGAATAGTTAATACAAACATGCTTCATAAAAGTTATGACAAATATTCTGTATACATATAATATACAAATTCATAATAAAGCTGCAATTTTTCTTATAAACATATACTTTTTTTAATTATATATAACTGAGAGTTACAAATTGAGAGTAGACCTACAAGTTTAAAATAAGATGGATGGATTCTGTATATACTTGTTTCTTAATATAAACAACAATTTCATTTTCACATAAGAACAGAATATGAAATTCATCCCCAATCCCATTCCCACAAAAATTACATTTTCTGTCTTCCCTTGGGATATTATACCAACGCCCTGTTTCGATTGGTAAACGTAAATTTGATGTTCGGAATTTAGCTATCCATTTTATATTATATTCACTGAGCCTTAATAAATAGTTTTCAAGACAAAGATCATTTTTAAATCCTGAGTAAAATTTCCACGGGACGAATTATTTATGTCACTGTGCCATTTTTGTATAAACTGATCCCTTAAAATTTGCTTACCCATATTCTTGTCGAAGTATCCAACCTGATTTTGAAAAATATATCCCAGTCCAACTTCATTAAATATAGACTCCAGCATTTAATCCATTTGAAATTTTGCTGATTTTGTTCATACAAGGACAACACAAATTTATATAAAATGCTACTTAATTTTGATTCACTTTGAATAAGCCTACTCCAAAAGGATATCATTCTGAGCTTAACTTTAACCTCAATAGGAAATCTTCCAAATTCTCCCAGAACCATAAAATTAGGAGGGGTATTTCTAACTTGAAGTACTCTTTTACAATATTTCAGGTGGATTTGTTCAATAAATTTCAAATTTTCATATCTCCATACTTCGGAACCATAAATTAAAATTGACTCAATCATGGAATCAAAAAGTAATAATTGGATATCTACAGGTAAAGCTTCTTTTCTAACAAGTTTATTCACACAGTACAGTGCCTTTTCTGCTTGATCTACAAGTTTTTTCTTTGTTTCTAAAAATGTACCATTATATTTAAATATAACACCTAGGTATGAATATGTGTCTACAATTCCAAGAACCTGTCCTTGTAATGAAAAAGCAAAATTATGTCGAAACTTTTTTTTACAGAAAATCATAACTTTAGTTTTTATTAACATTGACTTGTAATTTCCAAATCTCTCAGTATATCTCAAATATATCTAGGGCTTTTTGTAATCCATCTTTACTCTCAGACAAAATAACAGTATCATCTGCACATAAAATAACAAACAATTTGTAATACACATGTAGTTCACTCTCAAGTTTATCTCTTATATTTTCTAATGGTACCCCCTAATTGACAAAAAAGTCTTCAAGATCATTTAAGAAAACCAAGAAGAGAAAAGGATACACATTTTCATCCTGACAAACACCTATATTATTTCATTTCTCATTAAATTTGACATTTTCTTTATTTCAATCTTTCTTCTTAAATCAGTATATTTTACTTCATTTTCATTAGATTTTAGCTAAATATAGAATGTGAAATTTCAATAATCAATTATTTTTCTTTTTAAATTAAATTAGAAACACTATATTATTTCATATCTCATTGAATTTTAGTTTTTCTTTATTTCAATCTTTCTTCTTAAATCAATATATTTTACTTCATTTTCATTACATTTTAACTAAATATAGCATGTGATATTTCACTTATTAAATATTTAAAAAAATTAAATTACAACAACTATATTATTTCATTTCTTATTAAATTTATCATTTTCTTTATTTCTAATTTTTCTTCTTTAATCAATATATTTTACTCCATTTTCATTAGATTTTAACTAAATACATTTTTGTATAGCATGTGATATTTCACTTATTCATTACTTTTTAAAAATTAATTAAAAACCTTAAGTGGCCCCCAACTTAAGTGCTAAAGCAACAATCTACACTATAAGTAAGTACTTAAGTAAGAGCAAAATAATTTTATTGACCTGTATATCATAAAACAGTATGGTATCAATTGCCAATTGATCAACCTGCATCCACCCTATAATACATGTACATACAGAAAGTTGAGGCGCAAAAGGGTTCTATGAATCTTCTATGAAAATACAGGTAAGGTAAAATACGAGGCTCAAAAGGGTTAGTAATAAGAGGCGCAAATATCCTTTCACACTTTAGAAAAATAGGCGCCTTTTCATAGGACATTTGCGCGGGAAAAAAATGCCCATTTGCACCTTAAAGTTGCACAATTTTGCGCCCTTTTCAAGTACGCATTTTTGTAAAACGACAGCACATTTGAACATTTTATCTAAATTTGTCTACCTCTTCCGTTTGCCAGACTTTGTCTGTTGTCCCCTACTCACAACGGGGAAGTGGAAGTAGGATTTTGAGCAGCATATGTTTTTTTTTAATTTCAATTTAATTTAATAATTAATTTAAAATAATTGGGAATAAATATAGATTCTCCTTCAGTTGCCCGTGGGTTACGATATTTCTCCACTCAAGAGAGTTAAATTAAACATTTTAACCACAAGCCGTCAGGCGAGTGGTTAAAATTTTTAATATAACTCTCGAGAGTGGAGAAATATCGTAACCCACCTGGGCAACTGAAGGAGAATTTGTTTCTCCCATTGTTTAACACGAACTTTATTTCAAAAGCCGTAAAACGAGTCAAAATGCGGGGAAAGGCACGATACATTTTAATCCTCTAGAGGATTACAGATGTTTCCAGCACTGGTTCAGCGGGGTTAAAACGACGTCATAATGGGAGAAAACTGTATACATTCTAGTTATAACTGTTCACATAATGAATAGTAAATGTTCACATGTCCGTTCTAGCCTGATATTTGTACCCAACGAAACGGATTTCCTCTGTTTGTCTCCAATATTTTGAATTCCATGTTAACTGGTCAAATGTTATCGATTATCTAATTTTGAAATGTAAAATTAACTCTTGAAATGTGTTCACCCTTATAATACATGTACATACAGAAAGTTGAGGCGCAAACGGGTTCTATGAATCGTCTATGAAAATAGAGGTAAGGTAAAATACGAGGCGCAAAAGGGTTAGTAATAAGAGGTGCAAATATCCTTTCACACATTAGAAAAATAGGCGCAAATGTCCTGCGCCCGTTTAAATGTATTATAGAGGTGTCATGTCTCTGCATGGATGAATCAATATACAACTGAAGCCATAAATCAAATGTAGCATTGGGGCACCTTATACATGTATAAGATACCGTACATTTCAAACAAAAGAACTGTCCTTTATTGCAGGAGCGGATTCAAGGGGGGCGCACCCGGCGCGCGCCCCCCTAAAATTGGAAAAAATATGATTTTTTTGCGTAAAATCGTGATTTTAAAAATATGATTTTTTTGCGTAAAATCGTGATTTTTCACACGAAATACCCCCCAAAAATTTTTTAAGTGCCCCGCCCCCCCCCCCCTAACTTGAAA
>MJUT01007396.1:21394-33868 GCA_002080005.1 Gigantidas platifrons
TGCTTTGTACAGAAAATTTATTTATATTTTAAATGAACACCTGACCTGCATCAAGGGGGAAATTATAAATAGAAAATTTTATTCAAATCTGGTTGTGTGCATTTCAATTTTATCGCAATAATCGAACCAGTAACAAAATCTACACTCAAAGATGCATTTTTTTGCATTGCAATCTTACATTGTTAATAAATGAAATTAAAAATCTACAATTAAGCAATTAATTTTTGAAACTTAGTCTCCGTTAGTCGCCTATCCACAAATGATATCTTATACGAAAAAAAAACCTGGATTAAAATGGATTCTAACATGATGTCTTTCGTTCGCTTTGTAGACAAACGAGCGATTTATCGATGGTATAATCTCATTCGCACATGCGCCGGTGAATGTGACTGACTTTTCCATTGGCAGCATAAATTGGGTGCGACATTTTTCGCAAACGTAAATATTAATTACCATCTTCCAATCAAAGTATACTATCGTATTTGTACTCTTAGACGTATCAGAATGGAAATCACGGAAGCCAGAATGTGTTTTGAGTTTTAACATGGGTTGGCGGATATTAGTAAATTTTATCCCTCGCCTCTGGCTCGGGATAAAATACTAATTTCCGCCAACCCATGTTAAAACTCCCAACACATTCTGGCTTCCATGATGTATTTCTTAATTATTGCGTCGTAAATATAATCTCTTTGAAGTCGAACTATTGTTACAGAGTCGAGATTGGCGATATGCAAATAATGTAAACAGTCAAGTACGTGTGTTTTGTACGTGATATCCCATTCGAATACACCTTGATAGTTATGAATAGGTTCAAGGTCAAATTAGAGAGCCCCGCCATAATTTAATCGCGGTCGGACAAGGTGGATACAAAGATTAGTTACCGGGAACTTTTTACGCATGTTGAATTTAATCATTATTAGTTTTATTAACCATGACTCTTTAAACGGCCACCGTAAAGGGGTGCTCGACTACTGGTCTGTTTTATTTATATCGTCTGTAATAAATAATAGGTATAGAAGACGATATAAATAAAACAGACCAAAAGTCGAACACTCACTTACCTTGACCGTTTAAAGGGTCATGGTTAATAAAACCAGTAATGAATAGAATCATCAGGCGTAAAATGTGGCCGGTAACTAATTTGGGAGGCTAGTTTTATGAATAGCTTTGCTGGGGGTATTATTGTACAATTATAAATAACTTGGTTGATGAAGTTAAGAAATTAGATGTTGGTATCAATGTGAATGGTGAAAAAATTGGTATACTTTTATATGCTGATGATGTAGTATTGTTATGTGAAAATGAATATGAGTTACAAAAAATGTTAGACATTTTGAGTTTGTGGTGTAATACAAATGACTTGACAGTAAACATAAACAAGTCAGAAATTGTTCATTTTAGAACACAGTCAGCTGATAGAACTGATTTTGAGTTTATGTTTAATGATAATATATTAGACAGTGTACCTCATTATATGTATCCTATAGGTTATTATTAACTGAATTTTTGAATTATAATGATATGGCAAAAGCTGTGGCAAAATCAGCAAGTAGATCATTAGACTTACTTATTGTTAAATGTAAAGCTAATGGTGGTTTTGAATATTCAACATTCACTAAGCTGTTTGATTCACTTGTAATGTCAGTAATGTAATATGGTGCCTCAATATGAGACAGTAAAGATTTTTCATGTATTAATGCAGTAAAAAATAGAGCAATGCGGTTTTTTTATGGATGTCGGAAAATACACGCCAAATTTAGCTCTCTATGGTGACATGGGCTGGAAGCCATGTATTGTATCACAGTGGTCATGTATTTTTAGAACATGTTGTAGGTTTACAAAGATGTGTAACAGTAGGATTAATAAAAAAAAAAGTTATCATGTGGTCAAACGAAATGAGACTGAAAAATTGGCATTTTCGAGTACATACAAAATTTAAAGAAGTTAATATGGAATATTTATGTAATACTAATGTAGTTATTTATAAGAATATTATTTTAAAGGGATATTGTCTACCAGCTGCGTAATTTTTCATACCCAAAATTATTGTCGATTTCTGTACTGACCTTAATAAAATGAAGATTAAAAACCGAATTATTGACGAATACGCTCCGAAACTTTGTTTTTTCTATTAAAAGAGCTGACCATCGTTACCGGAAGCAAATTAATTATGCACTGACTTGGGCGAGGCCAACTCTATTTATTTATCTATTTTTATGGCAGTAGCCCGGATGCAGCATGGATATTCAGGTAAGTTTCTATAAAAGTTGAGGAAACAAGCTATTTGCGAACCGATATTGTATCTAAAAGACGTAGAGATAAATAATTTCTGTATCAGGAATAGATTTGAAAGAATGAAAACTACATGCCTTAACAGATTCAGTCGATATTTCCACGATAACCATTGAAAACATGTCAGGAGGCACCCCATGGGGCCAAATTGTAAATGCAACTACTAGAGTTATTTTCGATCGAACTTTTTTGCCGTCTTAAAAATAACTAAATTAGTTTTTTTCCTCATATAAGTTATGAAGTTGTCCCCCAAGATTTTGATACACATGTTAAATTATTTTTTATTTTAGCCAGTTTTAGTAACAATATGAAAACAGAGACATAGAATACAGTGAAATACATGTCTGATGAAAACGAATGACGTAGCCAGTGTTGATTGACTGGAATGTTTTAGAGAAATTTGGGCTGGATTAGAAACGAAAGAGACCTTCTAATATTCCACAAGACAGTTGCTAGAAAATATTAATGGCAAATTATATGGTACTGACTATTGACTTTGAAGGGGGCTGTGTTTTTTTAGTCATAATTTTTTTTCAGACGCGACAAAAATCATATTCTTTTACATTTGTATTTTCCGGCGAAGTGCCGGAATGATTTTTTTTTCTTTCAAAATTTTGTATATGATTATAGAAAAACTCATTATACTGTGTCTGTGAAAATGGCAAGTATATGATTATATTGTGAAAATGGCAAGTCGGAATATTTTTTTTCTCTCCTGTCCAGCCAAATTTTTTTATTCAAGATTCAAAATCAAAATAATTTTTGAGTAAAAAAACATATAAAAGTAAAATTGAATAGCTTGAGGGGGAACTGATATTTTTTTTTTGCAAGACCAAAATGCTTCTCCCAAAAAAAAAAAACGAAAAAAAAACGAAATAAACTCATCAGAAAGTCCCATGAGAAAATCTTTCCTTCCAAAATCTAAAATAAGACTTTTTTTATTGCTCTAAACTGAATTAGTGCAAACTATTTCACTTATAATGAATGATTTAAAAACAAAATAGAGCTCATTTTTCTAGATAAATGTAAAATAAATTCTGAAAGTCCAAAATTGTGTATATCTACACCCCATGATGTAAATACTTTACCTTATTTTTGTCTTTGTTTATTTAATTTTTTCGATAATTTGAATTATGGAATGATGAATCCACGGGGAGCACAAGATTTTCAGACTTGTGATTATATTGGGTGACAGATCTGTTAACTGGCACCGTCCCTTGGTTCTCCCTGCTTGATGGCCACCCTATGAAATGAACGATTCTTAATATATTTTGTAATCAATATTTTTTATTGTTGGCTTTTTGATACTGTTACTACATTGTATAGTCACAAAACTGGCGTGGCCCATAAGTTCATCCTAATGGCATGGACCCTTGGTGCTTCAAGTAGTCATACTAATTCTTTATTTTAAGATGCATTTTATTTCCTCCTCAATTGTTACAGGGATAAATACACACCTAGGACTTGGCTCTAAACTATTGCTGTTTTTTGTTTATGTTGTAAAACAATTATATTTTAATTTGCTCATATTATATATGCCCCCTGTGGGCCCTTGATTGGTGAACCAATAAACTTATGACTTATGACTTATGTAATCAAAACTACATTTTTCCCAAGAACCACATGTTGTTTATTGTTTCTAAACAGTGCGCATGCTCAAGACGAGTAACATTAGAAGGTAATATGAATAAAATTACATTCTTGTCATCCGAACAATAATTCCGATAACGATAGTTTTGGGTCTTTTTTGTCAAAAAATCGTATCTTATGAAGGTTAGTACGGAAATCGACATGCTGGTAGACAATATCCCTTTAAATATTGAAAATATATGTTATGACAAATTTTAGGAGACATGGTATAATGATTTAATGCATACTGTGATCGTTTAACATATGCAATTCAATTCAATTCAAATAAAATATTGAATGGAATTGAATTGCATATGTTAAACGATCACAATAAATTACGCACATATAGATTGTTTAAAAATGAATATGGTAAAGACAATTATTTGCTGAAAAATATACCTGGAAAATATAAAAGTGCATTTGCCAAATTTAGATGTGATGTAGCACCTTTAAAGCTAGAAACTGGAAGATATGAATGTATTTTAACTGAAAATAGACTTTGTTTTAACAATGCTTGTCACATGAATAATTGTATTGAAGACGAAAAACATGTCTAATTGTATTGTCCAGTATATGAAGATTTGCGTCAATATTTATTTAACCATGCTTGTTTATATAATGATAATTTTATGCATTTGTCTGATGCTGATCAATTTATATTTTTATATGATAATAAGAATATGTGTTTTTATTCTGCCAAAATCTGCTATGAGAGTTTAATGAAAAGAAAACTTATTTTATATCGATAATTTTACATCTATACATATTATTGTTTATATTTTAGAGATAACAATAGTTTCTCATAACTCTTGTAAGAGTAGCTGTTGTATGTTTTTACTATACTATGTTATATTTTGTTTGTTTATTTTGTAAATCAAGAGGTGAGACTCTAATAAAGTATTTGTCTTGTCTTGTCTTGTCTTGTCTTGTCTACGTTAACATTAACAAAGATATACGGTTTAAGACACCGTCAAGTGAAATTTTTACTGTCAACACATAAATAATAAAACAAATAAAGAGAAGGGTTGAGATCCCATCAACTGGTCTAACCCTGACACATTTTTGTGCCTATCCCAAGCCAGCACGTGGATTTCGAGAGTATTTTTGTGTTCATTTAGGTGAAAGGTGATTGCTCATTTTGTTGACATCACTTTCTAAAATTTCCTCTCAAAAACAATAAAGCCACCAATTAAACCAAACCTGGATTTCCATACACGAATATTTTTAACTTACGATTACAGTTCGGGTGAGTGCCGGAATATCCTGAACTGCACTGTGTACAACGCCTATACCATCTGTACATGAAAAAAAAACCAAATGAACAAATTAATTGATAAATATTTGTATTATTTCACTGTATTACTATTATGGTTATATTCAATACAGTGGATGGATAATAAAATGAAACAAAACAAAAATGATAAAAATAATAACAAACAATTCCAAAATCCAATAGAAAAATCGTCGAAACAGGGGTAAACTCGATATCAAAAATGATAATTCTGGGTAAACTCGATATCAAAAATGATAATTCTGGGTAAACTCGATATCAAAAGTGATAATTCTGGGTAAACTCGATATCAAAAGTGATAATTCTGGGTAAACTCGATACCAAAAGTGATAATTCTGGGTAAACTCGATATCAAAAGTGATAATTCTGGGTAAACTCGATATTAAAAGTGATAATTCTGGGTAAACTCGATATCAAAAGTGATAATTCTGGGTAAACTCGATATCAAAGGTGATAATTCTGGGTAAACTCGATATCAAAAGTGATAATTCTGGGTAAACTCGATATCAAAAGTGATAATTCTGGGTAAACTCGATATCAAAAGTGATAATTCTGGATAAACTCGATATCAAAAGTGCCTAATTCTGGGTAAACTCGATATCAAAAGTGCGATATCAAAAGTGATAATTCTGGGTAAACTCGATATCAAAAGTGATAATTCTGGGTAAACTCGATATCAAAAGTGATAATTCTGGGTAAACTCGATATCAAAAGTGATAATTCTGGGTAAACTCGATATCAAACGTGATAATTCTGGGTAAACTCGATATCAAAAGTGATAATTCTAGGTAAACTCGATATCAAAAGTGATAATTCTGGATAAATTCGATATCAAAAGTGATAATTCTGGGTAAACTTGATATCAAAAGTGATAATTCTGCTTAAATGTAGAACATAACTCGTTATCTTTCGGTTTCGTTTTACTAAACGACGATTGGGTCCTGAATGTTAAATTAACCGTTTTGACTTCGTCATATTATTTTACAGACATGAACATTTGACGTGATGTTAATAGTCAATATATCATGAATATGAGGTCAAGGTAGTGTGACACATGCCTGGTTGATAATCATCTTCCATGATCAATGTGTAGACCAAATATGGTGGAGCCTTTTTAAATTATATGGCAATGAAGAAACTAACCTACTCCGAAAAATTGAGGTAAACAGAAGTTTGCATGGTTTAAGCGATTTCTACGTTATTTAAAAGGGGCCGTCGTGGCCGTTATCGTATGGTAGTTGGATTTACAACTACCTATGCCTATCACCACTGATGTTGTGAGTTTGAATCTCGATCAAGGTGAGGTGTACAACATTATGTGATAAGAATTGTCAGTGACTCGCGACAGGTCGGTGGTTTTCTCCGGGTCCTCCGTGTTTCCTCCACCAATAAAACTGACCGCCGCGATATAACTGAAATATTGTTGAAAGTGGCGTTAAACACCATCAAACAAACAAACAAACAAACGTTATTTAAGAGTTATTGCCCTTTCACTGTATCTTATTTCGAGATCATATATAGTTTTGTAGATAATTTGTAAAAAGTTGGAAACGAAAGTGTGATTTTTTTTTATTTATTGACTTATTTCTCTGAACGACAAGCTAGTCCCTCGGATGGTGGAGAACCCAAAATGTTGGAATTATTGAGAAAACTTGCGTGAACTTTATTAAGCGATATATAAATTAATATTTTTGTAGTTGACGGAATTTTTTTAAATGCCACGCGGCATGGCCTCGACTTGGGTTTCGCCCATGTTCTTAAAGTCATGAGGCGACTTTCTAACATATATAGCTTTATTTCTGATAAACCTTTGTAAGTACAATGGTATGCAGATACAATACAATTAATAAATACATTAATAGATATAAAATATGCACATGTGTACTTGGATTTTATTATTGAGTGAATATGATTTGCCGCAAACATTATATATTTTGCCAGTTTATCACCATATATTATTATGTTTTGTAAGTAAATGTGGGAAGGATCGCCTTTCCATGAGTGTGCTTTGCAGTGAATTATCAACAAACGCTAGAGGAAACAGAACGGACAATCCAGTGAAACTGGCAACATTGGGTTGAGATAGGTTCAAAATTAAAACAGGATTACCTTGTCCATATTTTGATTATTCTCATTTATCAGTTTATATAGATACATTATTACAATAACCGACGAACCTAAACACAGACATATTATCAGATCAAGAGGATGAATGTTATGTTAAGGTTCTGTGTATAATATCACTTGTCAAGGGTGTGTTCGACTTGCAAAAGTTGGGTATATGTAAGACATTTTCCGGATATCCTAAGGATAATAGACATTAGTTTTTGAAATAATTTTAATCTTTCTTAAAACGTAATGATGGTGAAGATGAAGCTCGTAAATAAGTGCGGTTTTTCATCTCCAGTAACAATTAGGGTCATCCTTCATTTGATATAATGGGTTAAGCTCAGGCTTAGATTGGAATACAATGAAGAGTAGCTTTTCACTGATAAGTATGTAACAATGGTTTTCACCTACGATATTTTCTACGATAGATGGCGTTCGTGTACTATCAGTTATACATTTGAAACTCTCCCGGATCGCATCGGAGCTTATCGTTATATTTCCGCTATTACAAGTTGCGATAGACTCGTGGATCATATAAATAGTATTCCTCAGTACTGCTGTGTGTCAGGTTGCACAAATTCTGGGGGTCATGTGTTCCCTTCAGACCCAGAACTGAAGAAAAAATGGAGAGTGGCCATCAAGCGGCTTGATGAAAAGTCAAAAAACCTCTGCACACAGGAAAGTACGACGTCGTTTGTGCAGCCCACTTCAGAAGTTTTTCTCATTTTCCACGTTATTTTTGAAACATCAAGTGACTGTGTCCAAAAGGGAAATATTCCCCAAATGAGGGGTTGTCTCCAACCTGTACAATCTAACAATTTATGTCAGATAAAGTACTACATAATATAAGAATAAATAAAAGAATGATACGAGTTAGTTTATTACAGTGTTAGAAGTTGAACAACATGTATAACATGTATATTGCATTCTGATTTCAATATAAACACGATAACAGTGATAGAAATACAAATTTGCCCTGTAAAATAATAAGGCCAAAATAAAATATATGTGTGTTTCCTATTACATGCTGAGAAAAATTAGGGTAGGTAGGTAGGGATTTTATTTTATTTTGGTAAAACATTTTATATAGACTTAATAGGCCAGAGTTTGTGACTTTAACGGTGCTGATTGGGAAATGGCCAAAAAATGTTTAGAGTCGGGGCCTTAAAATAGGGTAGGTAGAGTAATAGGAAACACAGATATATTTTATTTTGGCCTAAAACCTAAATACTATAATAAAGTCCAACTGAATGACATGATTTTAAAAAAATGAAATATTGTATTTTTTCCATTGATAACCATGCTTTTGGACAACCAAATATTTAGCTGAGCTTTAATACTGCAATCCAATGCATATAAATCAAGGTAAAAGATCAAAATGCATTCATATATAGTGGCTAAATCAGAAAAATTCAAATCTCAAGTATGTAATGATGCAGTATTTCATTCACTCCTTTGGTACTTGAAGACTACTGTATCAGAATGCTATATCCTATGTGCAAGGTGTTTCACACTTCGTAAAAACTTAATTATATTTTTTGGCTAGGCCTAGAAAAAAATATTGTGTGTTTAGGGTAACATGCTGAAAAAAGTTAGCTAGGATAGAAAGGATTTTTTTTTTCTATTTTTGTTTTACATTGAGTTAATGGGAGGCAATCAGTGCTTGTTGTAAAATGCCGGATTACCCTAAACAAACTATTATATATTTTTAGGCCTGATGAATTTGTGAAAACCTATTATATAGTTACAGTTTGTACACGTTATTACAATGCATGATACAGGCCCGTAGGAACAATATTTCATTTGAGGGTGCCCAGCAAACTTTCATTTTCTTCACATTTTGTTTTTCAAAACATGTCCTAAATTATGACCTTTGTCTTCACGAGGAAAATGTAACTTCTTGTAAAAATTTAAGTAATTTGGGTTTACAGGGGTAGAAATAAGGTGTCGGGTCAAACTAGCCAAGTGAGCAAGTTTTTTTTGTTTAATCCACCACTAGCCCGTCATACAGTTAACTAGCCTTTACTGTAGTTTAAGCAAATAAAAATCATTAAATGAACTGGCCAAAATGGCAAGTTGCTGTTAAGTCTGACAGGTCCTTCATACAATGTACTGGCCACGGGCAAGCGGGAGAGTGATTATTTCTATCCCTGGTTTATTTTTTATTCGTGATATTACCAGGAGAAAGCATCTTAGACTTACACCTTGACACATTCTCTGAATTTTAAAACTAACACTAGTTTTCCATAAGTTTTTGCATAAACGTATGGACGCCGTCTCGCATATTTTTGTGTGGCTCCCCTAAAGCATTTCTTCACATAATAGGTGGTTATAATTTAGGACAAAAGCAGCCATGTCAATGAACCATTTTTTATAAACCGTTAAAATTCTGTTAACTTTTAGGTAACAATTATAATAATGTTGACTTTTAGAAGTTCTTGTTCAGATAAAATTTCAACTTCTATAGTTCATGTTTGTTTTCAAAGGGGGGTAGTATAAAGCCCTTGAACCCCCTGCTTAAGGGTATGAAAACAGCAAAGTTATTTTCAATCAATCAATGAATACTGGGCCTTCATTTACTTTAGGGGTCCCAGTACTATCAGGCTAACCATAACCCTTAACTAACTCTAACCCAAGGACACAGCCTACGGCGCTAATTGGCTCTTGTAACAAAAAATTCTGCTACCCCTAAAGAAGAGGGACCCCTAAAGTGAATGAAGGCCGAATACTGTGTAAGTGTTCAGCTTGTTGAATGTTTGTTGTTATTTAATTTATGATCACCTTTATTCATGCTAAAGAACGAGTAATAGAACTGTCTCACAAAGAAAGCAATATAATAGTGTTGATACCTTTCTACCAAATCTGTTTTACAACCCTGTGTCGACGCATTACGTCGACTCAGCTCGATTTTAAGCTTAGGAACTGGTCACAGCACGTAACGATCGACCATCTCGAAACCTGATAAGTTAGGAAGACGTCCGAGCATTTCCGCAAAGGTTCCGAACAAATAACTGATAGTACACGAGCGCCACAACGCGTCAGTAGGTGTGGGTGCAAACCATTGGATGGTAACACTCATCAGTTGTTATAGAGAGTGAGTTATTTCAACATATGGTGTTGGGTTCATCCCTGGATATTGAAGACTTTTACTGCTAAAGTTTGGAAAAGGGTGGGATACTGTCTAAACATGAACAGGAAATTATATTAAAATTTTTTAATGGTTTGCCGGAAAAAATTAGCCTATTATGTCATAACCAGCAGACCAGAAATAAAGGGATTCGATGGGACAATATCTTACAAGCAATTGTATTTTCATATAATGTGTCTGCTAATGTATCAAGCAAATATTCACGGTTTCAAGCATGATGCGATCAATTTCCATTCGTAGTTTCTAGTCTCAGAACGAATTTCAAAACTATATATCCCGATTTTCACGACTATGTTTAACATCATGGTGAAAAATTGGAAATTATCAGGGAACATTCTTTAAAAGCAAGCGAGTTAATGGAGCAATCTGAAAATAAAGAGACCATGCAATCCATTACGTTTAAATATTGCTGCTAAAGAACATTGTTGGACAAGGCAAGAAATTAGAGACAAAATAAGCTGGAGTATTTGAAGTGGACATAACTAATTCATCCAATTTATTTACATTACGCGACAAAACCACGGGTAAATTATTTAGAAATACAGTTAATATAGATCGTCTTAAAATGTCATATGCAAGGGCGCCTAATTCCGCAAATTTCTTCATTTAAAAAATAACAACGAATGAAGGCATTTGAAATGATTGATTGGATTCTGATGAAGATCCACTGAATAACAAAAGGCTCAACTTCCAGTAGAAACTAATGGAACTGATAGCAGTTCATTAGAGCAAAACAGAGTAGAGTCTTGTACGGATAGCTGCTCATTGGCCATTGGTTAAAACAAAGGACCAATAATTGACAAATCTGCTCAAAATCAATAGAAACAACGACCTAGACGGTATATCAAGAAACCTGTACGTTTCTGAAGTAATATGTCCAATTATAATAGTAGTACATCGGACCTGATCATTTCTACGAAATAAAACGCATTCTTGAGCAAAGAATTCAACAAAAGTCAGAGTACCGCCGTCACCAGCCCAAAACGCCGTGTGGACACAGTTTGGCGGTCTTAATGCTCGGGCTCAAAAATCGGTAATGGACAAAATCACCTCCATTAATCGGTTAATTAATATTAGTTACTTTTGCAGTTTGTGTTTTATATGCGTATAATTATTAATAATTTAGATTTTCTTTGAAAAAAAGGTTTAAACTGATTTGAGTGTCATTGCATAAATAGTTTATCTGTAGAGAATTCGTTTAATGACAATATGTAATTATATACGTGTGTTTAGATCTGACATTGTTAGGGATCGTCTCAAAATGAGACAGTTTTTTTCAAATGAAGTTAGTTTCATTTGGCTCAGACCACCCACCCACCCCCTCCAAATGAAAGTGTGAAAAACCAAACTCCACCTAAAAATATAGGGTGTAGAACCATGTATTCTCCATATGCATGTCATGATAAAGGGTCTATCTAGACTATGAATCTTTATCCTTTCAAAATCACAGACACTTGATTTCATCGGGGTCCGACCTATAATCCGACAGTCCGATAGTCCGACGGCCCGACAGTCCGATAGTCCGATAGTCCGACAGTCAGACAAATGCTTTATTTCTTTGAAAGTTAACACGATAACATGTGTAATATGGGACCAGAAACCGAACCATTTACTCACCAAAGAAAGGTCCAGAACATCGGAAACACGATATCATAGACGGACAAACAATTGGCAGGGCCACACAAGAACTAAAAAAAAACACATATATGAACAACACGGACTCCATAAAAACCTGGATCCAGTCATTATGGACCGGTAGTGTAAGTATCCCGTATATTTTTTTAGGAGCGACGACTTCAGGCTTTATTCAAAAAGCGTGTAGCCGAGTCCAGCCAAGAAAATTCACTATTGAAAAGAAAGATGAAATAAATGAATGCAAAATAAAGAAATACAAAAAAAAATGAAAAGACAAAAAGCAATGTCGACACAACAATAGAGCTGGATACAATAATGTGTGCGAATTGATTGATTGATTGATTGATTGATTGATTGATTGATTGATTGA
>MJUT01007396.1:37082-62173 GCA_002080005.1 Gigantidas platifrons
TATATATATATACAATGCATATCATTGGATAAAAGTTCATCGTCAGATCTATTAATAAGTGTTGTAAATTTTTTCAAGAGTCACATTCCCCTTCCGCGAAAAAGACCCCATATAGAAAAATATTTCCCTTTTCCAAGGTATAAAATTAAACCCACAAATGCATTATATTTCACTTTCACTGTCACATTGATTTGCTTGCCCCTTCAAAACAGATGTAGTGTCTGGTAAACAGTTGATGGGAAATAAAATAATAATGTAATAGAATGTAAAACTGGGTTGTTGCATGTTATAGTAGTAGCTCCTACACCAACTGTTCTTTCCATTTTTGACACTATTCAATAATTATATTAGTAGTTCCCCCTATATGTGAATAACATATTGATGTCTCTGGAGTTTGCTCTCAATTTACTATTTCAAAGTTTGACATCTTTTTCTAGAAGTATACTGATATTTTGCGATTGTGCATAGCATACAAAAAATCTACATGCAAGCATGTTCGATCGTTTAACATCACCTTTGGTGCTTTCATTAAAGATTGATTGACAAATCTCAATGTGCGATTTTGGTTTTTTTCCAAACGTGACAGCTGAAAACCACCCACCTACAACTAACTTCGTTTGAAAAACACTGTCACATTTTGCGACGATCCCTTAGATCGAAATAAGTGTTTGAAGAAAATAATATTTAAATTCCATGCTATGTTTGGTTCATTGTGTTTGAACAACAGTCTTTTGCGAATACACTGAGTCATTTTGACATTTTTAAAAAAATTATCTAATTGTGGGCTTGCATACATTAATGCATATTGTACAACTTATAATATTAACCATTGTATAAATGCATTTGATTCATAGAAATTAAGACATTTTGTTTTGCGACTTAAAATGATTTTAATCGCAAAATTACTCTAGACTAGACTACGTATTTGGCAATTCGAGATTTATCGCTAATGAGATGTCTAATTTATGTTAACTAGGGCTCTACTGGTGTCATATGTCATTCGTAATATAATATGTTTTTTGTTATTATATGATGAATATGATATATTATTTTATTCATTAGAATATTTTTGTTGTTGACATAGATAAAGATATTATTACATCATCAGTGCAATAAAATCATCAAAAATAGAATACGTTGTTTACAAGTTTTATATTTGACTAAGTTGAGCTTTGATTATGTTCTATAGCAACAAAAATAGTTAACTACAAACACGTGTTGTATGATCCCAATATTGACGATTTCAAATTTAAGCCTCCTGATTGCACTTGTGCAAGTTCCCCATTCATATATAATCCGGCTGAACACGTTATAACTGGTGACCATAAAATTATCAACAACACCTTTCTATGAGATTTGTTCGCCAAAGGGCTCAAATATCGTGAGCCTAAATCCATAAACTGAAAACATCACTTTAAAATTCTTATAGATTCCGTCGAGGATTATGCCAGACAATGGGCAAATCGTGAAAAGGAGGACTTAGATACTCTTTTCGAATGGATGAAGAGTGTGAGGTCGCTTATACAAATTAGAATGAAAAAAAAACTCATTGGGTTTATGAGCACTCGCTCTACATTAATCTCTAAAGACCCAAATGTTGCTAAACACCTGTCTCTCCTCCATGACAAATATGTTATTGCCTCCGCCGACAAGGCCCTAACAATATTGTTTTTGTGTGTAAATCACATTACGTAGACTGCTTGATAAAGGAATTAGGTATTGACAATTCACTTGGCAACCCTACATGTACCGCAACACTTACGAAAGAGGCAATTCTGGACAATCATAGGTCTGTTTTATGATCCTTTGGAATTTCAACCATAGATGAAGAACTGGGTCTACCGTCACTCTACTGGATTCCTAAATTACACAAGTGTTTTTGCAAACAGCATTATATTGCCGAGTCTGCCAAATGCTTCACGAAACCTCTTTCCAAATTATTAATATGTATTCTATCGGTGGTCAAAACTGTGCTTCAGAGATACTGTGACACTAGCTACTCAAGGGGTGGTGTGAATCAGATGTGGATTCTGAAGAACTCTAAAGATATGAAAGAGTACATACAATCTAGGTCCCTCTCCTCTTCTCTACCCTCTACACAACTTCCTCAATCTAAGCTGAAAGACAGATTAAGGGAGTTGGTCCAACTGAGTTTTCATAAAAAATAATGGCCAACGCAGATACAAATACCCTGTGCTAGGAAGGGACATAACTTATTTTGTAAAAAAAAAACAAAAAAAAAAACACTCTGATTC
Organism: Gigantidas platifrons; assembly: GCA_002080005.1. NCBI lineage: Eukaryota > Metazoa > Mollusca > Bivalvia > Mytilida > Modiolidae > Gigantidas > Gigantidas platifrons. The sequence continues at coordinate 39,338 of MJUT01007396.1, forward strand.
TACCAAAAAAAGTTCTCTGAAACTGATATCATCAACATGCTCGAGTATTTGATTGACAACATATTTGTTATGTTTGATGGACGTGTTTTTCAGTCGGCATACCTATGGGTACAAACTGTGCTCCTCTTCTCGACGATTTGTCCCTTTATTCGTATGAGACAGACTTCATGCAGGGGCTTCTCAAGAAAAACGAAAAGAAGCTAGCCCAATCCTTTAATTTCACGTTCCGCTATAGATGATGTCCTTTCACTAAATAATTCTATGTTTGGTGATTTCGTTGATCGCATCTATCACATTGAGTTTGAAATAAAGGATACCATAGATACAGATAGGTCTGCTTCATACCTTGCCCTACACCTAGAAATTAACAGTGAGGGTCGGTTAAGAAAGAAACTTTACGACTAAAGAGATGATTTCAATTTTCCCTTTGTGAACTTTCCATTTATATGTAGCAACATTCCAGGAGCACCTGCATATGGAGTACATATCTCTCAGTTGATGCGATATTCCAGAGCTTGTGGTTCTTATCAGGATTTCCTTGATTGAGAGTTGTTGCTAACAAAGAAGCTGATGAACCAAAGGTTCCTCTTGGTTAAGTGAGTGAGTGAGTGATTGTTGCTTAACACCAACTAAGCAATTTATCTGCTGTGTCATGGCGAGCACAAGTTAATTTTCAATGAGATGATGTTGAGGTCCGCTTTGTTGTAGACCAACATGCTGAGTTGGGTTTTTATAGTGCTAACTCACTGAAACAACAGTCCGCCGGTAGAAATGTCGCTCCACACGGACACATTATTCTGATTCCGAGCCAAACAATCTTTGCTCTTAGTTCTTAATGCTGCTTGGTTAGCGGAGAAGCAACAAATACCAATTTTATAGTCTTTGACCCGACCGGAGCTCGAATCCACGGTCTACCGCACTCGAAGCGAACACGCTAACCATTATACCACCGATGCGGTTTCCTCTTGGTTAAGTTGAAGTCATCACTTTGAAAGCTTTGCGATCGTCACCATGACTTGGTTCACCGTTATGGAATATCTGTGTCACAAATGACCACGAATATGTTCCACTTGTCGTAAACACTTCCCGGTCCTTTCCTCATTCATGACTTATCACCGTGTTTGTAACTAGATTAACACGACGGGTGCCACTAGTGGAGCAGGAACTGCTTAGCCTTTCGGAGCACATGAGTTCACCCCCGGTTTTTAGTGGGGATCGTGGTTCCTCGTGTGTCTAGTCTGAAGGTTGACACCACACTGCGGAATTGAAACTTCTTCTGTCAATGAATAAACAGGATAATCCGTTATTCCGACTCCCTGTGGTCTATTACTTTTCATTGCAGTTTTTTTTTAATCCTTTGCACATGTTTTGTTCATATTTTATATTTTCTGTCATTTATTTTCTGCTTACGGAATCGGTTTTATATTCATATATATATATATATATAAAATGTGATTGAAGTTCCAGAATTCTGTTTTAATTTTTATTATATATATATGTTAGCGGCAATAAGTGAAATCAGGCATTAAGCTTAAATCCTAGGCATTAAGCTTAATGCCTAAATTGTGTTAGGAATTAAGTTTAAATCCTAGGATATAGTTTTTAGATGTTAAAACGGTTTAGACATATTCTCAATCTTATTAAAATCATAGCTATCACTTGCTCATCTTTATTGTTATGTCGCAGCGTGGGACACCGCGCAACGTTTAGCAAAGGGAGATATACAATATTAGTGTATTGTAGAAGAATATAGAAAATATTTGTATGAGGCTAAGGAACTGGGAGGTAAATGCGAGGCTTTAGCCGAGCATTTCCCCCCAGTTCCGTGCCGAATACAAATATTTTTTTAATTAATATTGTTTTTATTCTGCAATTTAGGTCTAGGTAGTGTTTTTTTTTTAATTTAGAAAAATAAATATTCCTCAAACCTTTCGTGGGCCCCAAAGTAAGTCTTGAAGCTGTATTCGTATATTATACAAAATATCGCCGAGCCTTTTCCCGCGTTTCGCGCAGAATACACATATTTACCTATATGCTTCGACAGTGCACATGTATTGTATTTATCTTGCAATTTTAAATCGTAAATAAACGTTTACTATAGGATTAAACACTGTTTTTTAGGAAATTATCTATGTATAAACTCCGGCAGATGACTCACAAACTGAACATAACCAAGATGACGTCATTGACGTCATATGAAGACTTCCAGTTTGAAACGTAAAGATTAGACGTTATTTGGCTTCGTGTACGCTTAAAGTTTGATACAATTTAACTAAAATAAGTTTTCAAGGTAAGCTTTTTAATTACTTTTGTGTGTATTGTTGTAAATATGACATGTAGGATTTCACATTTTCAAGATGGCAGAATTGTATGTTCTATGTATAACCTGTGGCGTGTCTTGAAGCTGTATTTGTATATTATACAAAATACAGCACACCTGTATTCGACACATGTTATTTGCTTACTAGAGTGCTCATTGCAGGATAAAAATATAGATTCTCCTTCAGTTGCCCGTGGGCTACGATATTTCTCCACTCAAGAGAGTTAAATTAAAAAATTTAACCACGAGCCGTAAGGCGAGTGGTTAAAATTTTTAATTTAACTCTCGAGGCTCTGCCGAGCAGTCCCCCTGTTTCGTGCCGAATACAAATAAATCTCATATAAAAAGACACCATACCTATATTGTTTTTATACTGCAATACTATTTTTTTCTCACTGTTTTCTGTATATAAAAAATAAATTAAAATTCTTATTCCCCGTCATGGGCCCCATTTAAAAAAAAATCTTTATACAGGACATTGTCCAGTATAAAGCAAAAGTTCCAAAAAGGGGCGTGGTCTAAATGCTTTATACAGGACATTGTCCAGTATAAAGCAAAAGTTTATACGACCCCCTTTATCAATGCTGTAAAGTTACCAATTGCAGTATAAATGATTTTAATAAGATTGGACACAACTCGTTGCAATGTCGCACGTGATGTTCTAACTTTCTTAAAATAAATTATGGGAATGCAACAAGAACGATCGGATCAAGTGAAAACACCCGATGCAGAAGTTAAAGAATAAAATTAACACACGTCTAGACATTGGTCAGCCACGTGCACTATCCTTGCGTTAGTGTTTGTACTGTACACCACAAAAACATGATATTATAATCGTCTAAAAAGTGTTGAAAACCACGAAAGTAAATTTGAAAGTACATGTATATTAAAATTGCACCAATTACCAACAAATATTTCGCAACATATATGTTTCTTCGGTATCTCGACACAAACCTCGAAATGGCATCGTTAGTACATATGTGAAAAAATAGTTGCTACGGTTTCAATAAACAGTAGCTGATGAAATCATATGATTTGTGTACGGAAATGATCGCCCCTCCCCTTTCAGTGAACTCTCGTAAAATAACAAATTAATTTTATAGGGCTTCTACTCATTTAATGTAACAAGTTAATATGATGAATTAGTGCTAAATGATCAAAAGAAGACACAAATAGCTGTTTACAGAAATTGTTCTTTCTCAATACACATGAGACAAACTACTCTACAATGAATATCTAAGTTGTGTATTATTTTAAAACAAACCTGTTGAGTAGTTGATTTCTTGTTCTCCGACAATAAAGAAATCCACCAGTCTCAAGAAGCAATAATAATATCGCAATAAGGAAAAAGATCGTTTTCATTGTTGAGTAAGAAACAACTTATGGCATTTAAAGTTTTTGCAATTGATTTTAAATCAGTGGGTGGAGTTTATTTTTTTTTTTACCAATGACAAATAAAAGATTTCTTTTAATATTTTTATTACTTCTTCATTTCTATCTAGATTATCAAACATGTAAATCAATTTCAGACTTGCAACTTATATGTATAGATTTCATTTATTTTACTTTTTTTTCAAAACTTAAAATCAGATTCAAGAAGAAAACTTAGAATTGCATGTATGTACATAGTATGAAAGAACTACATAATGAATATGTTATAATGACAAAGTATCATATCAAATTATCAGTTACAAAAGGAACTCTCGCCCGATTATAAAAATTATGGAAAGCCAGTGGTGCCAAATATCATGAACAAAACAACAAATCATAAATACCATTAAACCATATAAAATAACCAAAAGAGAAGAAATAAAATCTGGCATGCAGTAACTGAGAAACTTTATAAGGACAGAATGAAATAGAAATAACGAACAAAACAATCAAACCAAACTCACAATAAAAACCGAAAGATTGGTTCAAAGTAAAACGTATGTAAACTACCGAGAGGGTGCTCATAGGTGGCTTTACAATACTTTTAATTTTCTATTGGCTGAAAATAATTTACCAAGGACAAGAAATTATCACCCACTTCTATGTAGAGTTTAATTAATGGGAATTAGCAGCATTTTTTTTTTAATTCTAGTCGTGTAGGTTTGAAGAGAAAGATGGGCCTATACTGGTCCCTGCTTTTTCTCTTTCATTTTATTCTCTTTTATTTAACAAGACAGTTGGAAACTTTATAAATTTAAAAAATGGTTACGAATATATTTATCATTTTACATCGGATTCCACCATTAAAGAACTTGATAACAGATGCCCAGGTACACCGTATATCCGGTTCCATACACCGGAAATTGATGGTGGTGTACTGTAGATTGTGGTTGGGTGTACTGTAAATTGCGATGGTTGAAGCGAATGTTCAAGGGATACACCAAGGTGTCTGGTAAGATTCTCTTTATTTATTGGCAAATATTGGCGAACTATAATTGTATAGTATTTCATGATAATAATTATATGTAAGTTTCTTGTAGCTAATATTCATCAGAATATGCATGGTCATACGAATAATATATATCACAGAACTATCCCATTCACACTATTCGTTCATGAAATCTTAAGATAATGCAAATAATTATACAATAAACAAGATATGATTATAATCTAACGATTATGAAGTCTCCCAAACCGGCCATTGACAACAGGTTTAAATGAACACTTTGCATTGTGACATATTCTGAGCTTGATTTTTTGCGGTATTGTGGCGGCCATTTTGAAAATGGAGACATGTAGAAATTTTGAGATGCCGGGAATCAATTCAGGATATCATAATCTAATCTACCTACATATGAAATCTCGTTGAAATCAAGCAATGTTGAATTTGTCAGGTGTTGTAATGGCCATTTTGAAAATGGCGACCGGTAGAAATTTTTCGATGTCATGAATCAATTCGGGACATCATAATCTACCTACATATGAAATGCCGTTGATATCGGATAATGTTGAATTTGCGCGGTATTGTGGCGGCCATTTTAAAAAAGGCGACCGGTAGAAATTGTTCAATGCCGGGAATCAATTCGGGACATCATTATGTACCCACATGTCAAATTTTGATGATATCGGACAATGTTGAATTTTTGCGGTATTGTGGTGGCCATTTTGAAAATGGCGACCGGTAGAAATTGTTCAATGTCGGGAAGAATCAATTTGGGACATCATTATGTACCCACATATCAAATTTTGATGATATCGGACAATGTTGAATTTTTACCGCCCATTTTTTATGCCGTGTTTTGGCAGCTATTTTGAAAATGGCAGACATCTTGAAAATTTTTACAACGCAGAATTGCTCCTCTAATGGTGACCTATCACCATGCCAAATCTTATGTCTCTATCATTATCCATTTAGAAGTTATCAACATTAATGTACGAAATTTCAAGTTTCCCATAGGATTCTACAGTAACCCCCACCGCCTTTGAACCCCTAAGAATATGGCTTTGACCCCCTTTATCACAAATCTGAAAACTCTAGGATCAACTAGAAACATATATCTATAACTCCACCAAGTTTCATGAAATTCTGTCCAGTAGTTTCTGCGATCTGCCGCGGCCACGTTCATGTCGCGCGGAAAGAAAGAATAATAATAAGAAGAAGAAGAAACGGAGCAAAAACAATTTAAGTCTCCAAACTTTGTTTGGGAGACTTAAATATTTAGATTTACTGAAGAATTTACTGTAAATTTTTATTTAGTGATACTGGGTATTGCAGAAATTAATAAATACGGTGTACTGTAAATTGCCGAGAAGTCATATGGGACGAAGTCCCAACTATGGTAGAAATAGGAATATTTTCCATATCACTAATGGTTTAAATTCCTTGCACCGGAAATGACACAGCGGAAGTCAATACATGGTTAAATCTGTGCAGGAAATCGGATGCGGACGTTTCGCAACCTGGTCGTTTCGTACCTAGATCGGGACTTAAAAAACGACGGAAGATTTGGGTCTGGGTCCCCCTATTTGCCTTCTCTTTTAAGAAAATCTGGATCCGCCCTTTGGTCTAATTTGAAAAAAAATTATAGATCCATATATCCGAGTTAATATTGTTTAAAAAAAAATATTGGACTTCGTCCCAAGTTAGGTAACACCTATTATCATATTAAAATGATCTTAACATTCACTTTTATCCGAAGATAAATGACATTATTTCTTATGAAGCAAGAATCTTGCAATCTGATTGGTTAGTTACCCGGGTGTAAATAGCACCCCACCCCAGCTAAGCCATTTACACCCGGGATTAAATAAAAAAGTAATTTTGAACTACGCACAGCAATAGTATGATATGAAATGATACATTTACATAAAATTTGATGATTATAAACAATAATATGTGTAATAAATGTAAAATCGAAAACAAAATAGCATTTTTCTCAATGCGCTGTATTTTTGTTTTTTGTTTTTTGCGTAGACAGTAAAAGGGAAGTAACTTTATTTATTTATGTCTGCTAACCAGAAGGAAATAACTTTATTTATTTACGTCTGCTAACAACGCAAAGGAAAAATGTCGACGAAAAGATTTGCTTCCCATACAGAAGCAGAAATTTTAGAAAATACTTCTTCTTCTTCTTCTTCTTTGTCTAAATACTTCTTATTCTTTCGATCGCCTTTTTTCGTCTTCTCTAAATACTTCAACTTCTTTTCAAAAGCACCCAAATCGAAATGATTCATATACAACGTTTAAATATACAACGTTACTTGTTTTTCGAAGATATGACGTTATAATACAATACATTTTCGCGTACTTTTTTCCCCGTACTGCGCCTCAGGGTGTATGACTTTTCAACACCGGTGTAAAATTCCGTACACCCCTGATTACACCAAGATAACTAATATTATAACATTTGACCATACTTTCACAGAATGTTTTATTTTCATACTTCTTATTTACTATGTATTGTAAATTTTATTGTTTATGTACAAGTAAAATCATTTTCATTCATTTATGCAGGTTCTGCTGCTTTTCTTGTTCTTTCAATCTTTCAAGTCTAGTACTGTGTTTGGAAGAAGGTGTATCAGTTTTAAATCAGCAATTGACCACTTGCTGCAATATCACAACACAAAAGACATAAGACTCCACAAGAAAGACAGAAGGCAAATAAAATCTCTATTTTAAAATAATATCAGATCTATGTCGAGAACAAGACCGCTTTTGTTTAATTTTGAAATTCATATGCTGACTTATACAATCTTTTAAATCTCCAACCCGTCATGGGAATCATACACACAGTGTACGTACATATCTAATACACGGTTTAGGGTGTAAAATGTGCAGATATACTTACCGCTGGAAATGTTAGACTTAATCAGTATTCAACATGATAAGGTACATGCTATATTTATGCGTGTTTGTTTTGGATTTCATTTTAAGATATGAATGGGTCACAAAAACTTACTGATATTTGCATGGGGCTGTTTTTCACACTCAAGCGGCACCACTGTACCCAATTTTACAACATAGGTGAAAGGTTTTTTTTTTTGGTCAAATACTGAAGATTTTCTACTATTAAATGTTGGTCATACTATGTCACCTGTGAGGGCCGTAAAGCGAACTGAAACTGCTAGGGGTTTTGAGTGTATATGTATAGACTAACATACTGACATTTCACAAATGAATGGGAGACTGACACAAAAATCAACAAGACTTAAACAGATCAGGATCCTCTCAAATTTTTTTTTTTTTTTTTCAAAAATGCGTACTTGACCCCCTGAAAAAACTTCAAATTTACACGAATCTCAAGAACTGTCTGGACCTTTGCCAAAAAAACTGAAATCAGTCAATATACTGAAAACTTCCACCCATGCAATAAGTAACAACACGGGTAAATTCAGATGCAATTGGTACGATGGTGCCGTTAGATAATTAAACACACCCCCATTCATATATGCACTCAAGGCGGCTCGCATTGTTGCAGAAATAACATGATATACAAGTTTGGATTCAATATACAGGAGATCGCGATGGGAAAACATAGGACTAGGAGAAAGGTTTAATTCGAAAGGTTTAATTGAAACAGCGCTACTTTAAAAACGCCAGATCGTCATCCTATTAAACTATAGGCAATAAATATTTACGTTATTTGTTTGCGCATAGTGGGTGTCCAACACATATTGTGTTGTGTTTTTGATTTGTTTTTCTTCGTCTTGTGTACCCTATGTTGCCAGTTTCTCTGGATTGTCCTTTTGTGATTGCCCCTCGGTATTCTCTAACGTTTACTCAATATATTGCATACTAGAATCAGGACTAGTTATAGTGCATTACAAAATGATTTATTTCGTGCTAATTTGACACCAGCGTCACCTTGTTCTTGTTGGTATTCCACAGAGATTACTGAGCATTTTTTGTTGTATTGCAATAGGTTTGCTGCACAAAGACATATTTTATTTCAATTCCTGTTATCTAAGAATGTACAGTTCGACTTAAACACATTACTGTCTGGAAGCGGCAAGTGCATAATATATAAATACAAATAGGCACCAATTCATTACGGTACAGACATATATTAAGGAAACAGGGTTATGGTCGTGATCGTATAGTAGTTGGATTTACAACTACCTGTACAATCAGTACATATCACCACTAAAGTTGTGAGTTCCAATCTCGCTCATTGCGAGGTGTACTCGATAGAACTTGCTGTGACGAAGTTGGTCAGTGACTTGCGATCGACAGGTCGGTGGTTTTCCTACAATATTCTCCCTTTTCCTCCACCAGTGAAACTGACCGCCACGATATATCTGAAATATTGTTGATAGTGGCGTTCAACACCATAACTCTAACCCTAACCTGATATAAAGGAAACATTGCCACTTGTCTTTTAGCTAATTTATTATGAGTGTAAGCTGGTGACAAATAGTTTGCAGCTGAACTGGTGTGAAATAATGAATGTTGCAATACACACGTGTGAGTGCTTTAAGAGAAAACCCATTAATACAAAACTTTATACATAACATACATTGTGTAACTCTTAAATTTTTGTAACTTAATTTTAAGAGACCCTACTTTTATTTAATTAATAATCCAATTATAAAACTTATTGGTTTTTCTTTACTCTAGATGCGTTATATATGGTTCTATTAGTCATTTGGTAAATCTCAATCATGTTCAACTTGTACATTTCATGCCTTTATTATTAATAAATATTGTATCTTTTGTGTATATATGTTCAACTGTACATGTATAATGTTTATATTTCCTAATGGAAAATAACTCTTTCAGCTTAATCTAGGGAACAAGTGTGGAGATCTAATTTTAAATAGATTAAGTGTAAGGATCAACTGTTTGTCATTGGAGGACAAAGCCAGCGAATACTAAGCATTGATCTCTGAGCAAGATCGAGTGATGGAGTATAGAGAACCAGTCCAGCGGCTGGAAAGGCTGTTTTATTTTAGGGACTTGGTCCTTTTGTTTCTATTTGCCATTGTATTGCTTTCCTTCGATTTACAGCTTGTGATTAACCCTTAAATATTGCCTCCCTTTTTACTGAGACAGCCTAGGTCTAATTTCAGAATACCAAACAGACTCTTGATGAGTCATTAGAGGACTGAGCTGACAGGATCTTGTCCCTTGCGAACCAGACCTTTCGTAGATATGCCCGAGGATTACATGTTCCAGCAAACCATTCTCCGATTGTGTCAGTAGTATGTGGACAAACAAACTGGTATTAGTACTTCCTATGTAAGACAAAATCAAAGTATGACAGAGGCGGCTGAAAAGATCCATTGGCATCAGCATAATTACCAAGCAACCTTCGGAAAGGGATATAATAATGATAATGATAGGCTTTGGATACGGAGAACCATACTGGATTTGTTTAAATTCCTATTTTATGTACATCCACGATGACCCTCAGAGAACCCCCAAGTCCTTGGAATAAAACGTAGTACATTTTTGTAGATCAAATTATTAGTGTACAGTACGCGTTTCTGCAATACCTTTCATAAGGTACGCCGCTCAGTCAAAAGATTAGAAAGCCAAATAATCAAAGTCTGTGTGGACAAGAAAACCAAAGGACCTAGTGCCCAATTAGGATAGCTAATATCAGCTAATATCATCTATGCCTAGGCGAATACCTTAGTTTTAGTTTGGGCCCATTCAACTTTTCAAGTGCAGCTGTACCAAGTCAGGAGTGTGAGCGGTCATGTATTTGTGTGTTAAGGCTATCGATTTTGCCACTTTCTACGATTTTTTAAAATTACTATTCACCGAGGCTAGATAGACATATTGTTTTACCCCGAATTCTTCTTCTTCCGCTTCTTCTAATGCAACCTTGTCTGAGGCAGAACTTTTTTGTTTTAAGGCGCTGTGCCTTCACATTTTGTATGTATATGATAGACCCAGATCGACGTCCGGACTCAAATCGACGTCCACTCCTCAAATCGGCGTCCACTGACGTCATTATCTCAAATCACGGTCCAATTTTAGAATATTCTCAAATCGGCGTCCTTTCCAAACTCGCATATCTACAGTAGGTCCGTTTGTACGATCAAGTTTGCCGTCAAAAATAATTGTAATGCCAGTTTTGTTTTGCGTGGTTTCTTTTTATCTGCTTCTTAAAGTTGTTGTTTTGTTTTGTGTTTTTAAAGCATTTTCCCTTTCATTAATATTATTTAGGGATAAGGTTAGGTTTAGGGTGAGGGTGAGGGTTAGGGTTAGGGTTAGGGTTAGGAATATGGTTAGGGTTAGGGTTAGGTTTAGGTTTAGGGTTAAGGTTAGGTTTAGGGTTATGGTTGGGGTTAAGGTTAGGTTTAGGATCAGGGTTAGGTTTAGGGTGAGGGTGAGGGTTAGGGTTAGGGTTAGGAATATGGTTAGGGTTAGGGTTAGGTTTAGGTTTAGGGTTAAGGTTAGGTTTAGGGTTATGGTTGGGGTTAAGGTTAGGTTTAGGATCAGGGTTAGGTTTAGGGATAGAGTTAGGGTTAGGGTTAGGGTTAGGAATATGGTTAGGGTTAGGGTTAGGTTTAGGTTTAGGGTTAAGGTTAGGTTTAGGGTTATGGTTGGGGTTAAGGTTAGGTTTAGGATCAGGGTTAGGTTTAGGGTTAGGGTTAGGGTTAAGGTTAGGGTTAGGTTTAGGGTTAGTGCTAATGTTAGGGTTAAGGTTAAGTTAGGATTAGGGTTAGGGACCGCTCAAAAAGTAGAATGTACAATGTACTCTGAATCTGGTCTTGTCCCTTCCCCATTATTGTTTCAAATCCATGTCCTAACGGGTGTGACGTATTTTGGAGTATACATTCGTGACGTCATATTGAACGTCGATTTGAGAATTGGACGTCGATTTGAGGATTGGACGTCGATTTGAGTCCGGTGTTATAGAGCCATTTTCCCCCATAGCAATCTTTCCCCCTTACCTGGATAGGCGGAACAATGGCTATATAGTAGATCCCCCTCCGGAAAAACGGATATACAGCCATTTTTCCCCCTTGGCAAATAGGGGAAAAAATGGCTATGTAGTAGTTTTTCCCCAAAAATATATATCTCATTTATTATCAATAAGTTATAATTTAATTTTAATGTACAAACATTTTATTTGAAAAAAATGAAAAGAAACTAATTATTTAAAAATACGGAAGGGAAAAATAAACTCAGGGTTAACATTTTAGGTGATTTAATATTATTTATACGAGTGTTTTTTTTCCAATATTAATATATAAGGATAAAAACACAACATTTAATCAACAAGTTTTTAAAATTTCATTAGATTTTGATCAACAATTCATGAATAATTGAAACCAATTTAACAGTACCCCCCAATATGTTAAAGTGAAATCGATTAACTCGTCAATATCTCGTATGTCCCCCTCTTGCATCTGTTACAGCCCTGATTCTCCTGTGCATGGAGTTCATCAGAGCATCTAACATGGGGATATTATCCCACTCTTCCAACAAGGCAGCCCTTAATTGGTCGAGAGTAGCGGAGGCATTCCGACGCCTCCTTACTCTCCTGGCCAGTTCGTCCCACAGATGTTCGATTGGGGACAAATCTGGACTGTACGGAGGCCAATCGAGTGGGTTGATTGGCGAGAAAATATTGACAAACTCTGGATACATGGGGCCGGGCGTTATCCTACTGGAAAAGTAGGTGATGCTGTTGCCTAAATGGAACTGCAACCGGCCGGAGGATTTCATCCCTATATCTTACGCCTGTTAAATTACAGGCTATCACAATCAACGGCGACTTTATCCCGTGAGATATCCCACCCCAGACCATAAGCGAGCCACCCCAAACATACCCCACTCAAGAACGCAAGCGTCAGCGAAGCGTTCTCCACGACGTCGGTATACACGACGTCGACCGTCCGGACGAAAAAGAGTGAACCGCGACTCATCAAAAAATTATGGTAACATTTCAAAACCTTTCTGCTGTTATTAAATTTGGTTTGATAGCAATTCCTTCAGTCCTTATGCACACATATGTAAGAAAAAAAACTACAACTCTAAATTAAACATTTTATGTAACTCGAATAAATAAGTTAAAAAATACATAACATGGCGTGACCTGCAAATTTGAGAAATTAATTTCGAAATACTGCAACTGGACAAATTTTCATTATCCAGTAAATATATATGGGTTTATTTGAACATGAGATACATAAACAAATAACTGAAAAAATTATGTAAATCGTAAAATAACGTCGTATATTTATCTTTTGTTATTTACAATATCATTATGACTTCATGTCAAGCATTTTATTGCACTAATGAAAGGGAAAATGTGAGAAGAATTTTTTTTTGTAATTACCGGTCAGGACTATCCTTGTCAACACAACGACCAGTGACCACGAAAAACACGGGAAAGTACGACAGCATTGGGGACAAAAAAAGAAAAAAAACGTGTGTAAGCATAAAACGACTTAAAACTGACAGTTATGTAACCTACGGCTAATCACGTAAAACATGAAATTATACGTAGAACACCCCGCCTTTTTTTCACCGTAGAAATAAACTCCTTTGTTTTATGAAAATGTAACATGGGATGGGAATATTAAGAACAAAAATAGAACGATATACAATTATAAACATTGTATTGCAGTTGATCTGATATTAAAACATAACCAAATGGGCACGATGTTGAAAAGAGTCAGATACATGTTATTTATTCAACTAACATGATCTGACTGCGTGACGTCACATGAAGAGGTGTCATGGCCGCTTACACTACGACAGGAAATTTCAAATATTCATATTTTTAATTGGGTATATTAATGTTAATAAAGGTGTTTTTTTTTAAATAATAAGTTATTTACGAATAACAAGTTATAATGAATTGAATTAAAACAACTTTTCAACTGACTGGTCTTTTCCTTTAAGGCGATAGGCTACTAATTTCGTGGGATTTTCCCCACACGGGTTCGAATCCTGACAACAATTCCAATTTTTTTTTGGTACCGGTAATTTATTTGTGATACTGTCTTTACTTTGGATGATGTATCTGCAATAGTGTGTGCAATTGCAAAAAGAGGTGTACTTGTTATAATCTTAAAAATCTATTGGCATCCCGCACAGCTTAATACTGCTTATGAATTCACGAAATTGTTGATTGGGAACTGTATGTAAGCTGTTTTTCCCCCAGAAAATCATTTTGTTTAGCATTCACTGACTGAATGGAGAAAAAAAAATGTAGTCGTCCACGACTGGAACCCAAGACCCTCAGATTAAATATCTGACGCTCTACCGACTGAGCTACGCGGGTACATGAATATAGTAGGCAAATTCACTATCTTTATATCTCATAAGACACGAATTCAAAAATACACTGCGTAACAGGAGCGATCAATACATACATATTTTACAATACACAGAATCGAAATGAGAGGTACTAACAAATAAAAATACACAAATTAACACAACATACATAATAAAATTATTTTTAGTGGGGTACGTGTTGCTTCATGTATATGTGTACGATATGTATATGTATGTTTGTCAGCTTATTTGAAACAATTAATTTATCAATTTGTTTCAGATACGAAATGGGTCGTTTATTTGCTGACTAATGTGACGTTTTATGTCAACAAGCTGTTTGAACACCCTATTGGTGCCAGAGTCGTCGTTCCAGACTTTTTCCTCCGAAACCAAGGCTTGGTGTGTTTAGTTGGTGGATCCACTGGACCTTATGAGGACAACCTATGCTTTTTCCGATACCTGGCCGTACATCGTGGAACTCCAGTAAAGGACGTAGAAGTTCCAGCCAAGACGTATTACCACCAGTATCTACAACACCAAGACATGACCCCTGCAGACTTCAAGGGTGTGACGTTGGATGATTTGGTGGTATTGGAGCAGGTATTCAGCTTGAACGTGTATGTCTACGACTTAAAGAAACAGAAGCTGGTGAGATCGCAGCACGATTGGTACGACGTTCTCCCTAGTTACCAGGAGACCATGAATTTGAACATGAAACAGTCACAGCTACCTGTGTTCGAAATGTGACCGGTTGTGGAAACATGTTGGGAAGCTGCACAGACATGAACGAACCTGTACAGGAGATGTCATCTACAAGTATTCTGGTGGCGTGTACCATACAACACAGACCGTATTCGACCGTTTAGAAGACGAAGGCATCGAAGTCCCAGACGAAGATCGGTATTACCCGTACATAGCTACCTATGACATAGAAGTGATGCTACAGCCTACAGACAAGAGACGATCCGAGAATTTGGAGTGGACCAGTCACCACGTACTACTCAGTGTGTCTGTATGTTCCAACGTTCCTACCTATACCGAGCCCATCTGCTTTGTTTCGGAAGGTGATACCAGTGAGACGGTGGATTCCTGTTTGAGCTACCTGACAGATTTCAGCGAAAAAGCTTTTCGCTTACTGGCGCCAAGGTATGGAATGGTATTTGAAGAAATTCAACAGAGACTAGACCAAGACTTGGAAGAGTACAAAGACGACGAAGAGAGAGAACGTGAAGAAAAGAAACATCACCTGTACCAGTTGAAACAGCAGTTGGAACGCTACCTACAAGAACTCCCCGTGGTTGGTTTCAACACGGGGAAGTACGACGTGAATGCCATGAAGGTGGATTGTTTTACTCGATTGGTGGACAGTCACAAGATCAAGTATACCGTGAAGCGAAACAACAATTTCATGTGTATCAAGACAGAGAAGCTGAAGTTTGTTGACATCACCAATTATTTAGCGCCTGGCTTTAGCTACAGCCAGTACCAGAAAGCCTACAAGTGTACGGAACAGAAGGGGTTCTTCCTGTACGAGTGGATGACCTCGTTGGACAAACTGAACGTCAGCCAGCTGCCACCTCACGAAGCCTTTTTCAGCACTTTGAAGAATGAGAACATCTCGGCCGAAGACTACCAGTTGTGCCTGAACGTGTGGCAAGAGAACGACATGAAGACCATGAAAGAGTTCCTTGTGTGGTACAACAAAGACGTCGAACCCATGTTGGAAGCCATCGACAAGATGTTTCAGTTTAACCAGAACAGACGTATTGATATGTTTAAAGATAGTATCAGCGTTCCCGGACTCGTCTTGAAGTACATGTTCCAAGACCTACCAGACTACTTCACCGTACCGGATGATAAGAATAAAGATGTGTACGACCTGTACATTTCTGCCAATTGTGGACATATTCTTATGTAAACATCTTTTATGACTGTGTCAAGAGAAATCGAGACACTTTAGACTTGGCGAGACAATTCCATACATTGCCCAAACTGTTATCGAGGCAAGCCAATATATACATTGATGCACAACAAACAACGTACCAACACTATCTGAATTACAATGCAGATATACCAACAGCAAACTACTCTGTACCACAACCTCCTCAGAACTATACACCACAAGCTCCCCAAACCATCTACACTCCGAATTTTGCTCACGAAAGAATGCAATGGCACAATCAAGCTCAAACACAACAAACAGGCCACTATCAATTTTAACATTTAATGTGGAAGGCTTCAGATCTAATAGGCTTTTTATTTCGAGAAACTATGTTATAGATCGGATATAATTTTTTATGCAGGGACTTTACGAAAAATATATCATACAGGAATTGTAAACATAAATTATATCCTCCAAAAATATTATCCCATGGGGTAAAATTGAGCCCTAAATTATCCCATAGGATTAAATTTTGTGAAATTATGGATCAAATGTAGATGATATTTTATCCCATATTTAAAAAAAATATATCCGCCTTTGTTGATAAAAAAAAGTTTCAAAAAATATTTCATCCATAAAGATAGAAAATGTCCACGAAATATTATCTAATAGGATAAAATATCTACGAAATAGTATTGAAAAAAAAATAATATCCTACAGAGGGATAATATTTATTAATGCGAGATAATATTTTTTAGTATATTTTATCCTCTGGGATATAATTTCATTGATATTTTATCTGGGGCGATATACTTTTAGGTAGGAACAAATAAATTGATACATCATAGGATTTTTTAGTATCCCCCCAGATAAAATATCAATGAAATTATATCCCATAGGATAATATTACTTAAAAAATATTATCCGTATTGAAAAAAAATATCCCACAGAGGGATAACATTTATTGATGTGAGATAATATTTTTTAGAATATTTTATCCTCATGGATATAATTTCATTGATATTTTATCTGGGGGGATATAATTTTAGGTAGGAACAAATAAATTGTTACAGAATTACTCCCCGATTTTACATGTCACGTTAAATCTTTTGATGACAATAAAATCATAGATCCCATGGAAAGGACAAGGGGCCATAGTGGTGTTGCGATTTGTATAAAAATAAATCTAGAGCATTTAACTGAACAGTTACCAGACGGAGGGAACAGGGTTGTTGTATCTAAATTGAAATTGGATAGGCCAGTTCTGTTAGTCTGTGTATACTTGCCAACAAGAGGAAATATCACAACAAATGATGATTATCAAGCAATCTTGGATGAGCTTATAGAAACATTGGAGAAATATAAGGCTACTTGTGATATTATACTGGGAGGAGACATGAACGCCTCTTTACATAGGGAGGGATCACTGTCTAGAGACAAAATATTTAGGAACTTTCTTGATGAAGCAAACCTTTTCTTCCAAAGAATTGTGAAAAAAAGCAATACTTTCCACCATTACAACGAAAAAGATGAGTCACAAATTGACTATATCCTACAGAACTAAGATTTGATTACAACATGTCTCTTTTGAAAGGTAACCTGGTAACACTTTAACAACACATGATCCGGTAATGGCTCTCCTTCCCGACAATCTGACGGTTACGAATATACAAAATAATCTACCGTTAAAAACACGTGTATAATGGGATAAACAAGCATATGCCAAAGCTGTGGAACTAGATGAATATAAGTATAAACTTTCAAATCTCTCCTGTGAGAATGCCGCCGACATAATACAAGAGACATGTACCATTATACACCAATGTGCAATGCAAAGATTGTAGGCGCAAAGTAAAGCCCTGGCGTAAAAGGAGACATCACTGGACACCAAAAATTAGGATGGCACTTAAACATAGCAAGAAGAAATTTTGGCACTGGAAAAATGCAGGCAAAAATAAAATTCCACATTGTACCACATACATTGAGCTAAAGAAAAGTAAGAAAATTTTGAGATTGGCATTTTCCATATTCCAAGCAGCTAAGGGCGAAAAGTGCATTTGTTTTCTCCTAGACACCCCTTTGTAGGGGTTGCTGCCGAGACACTGTATCCTATTTCTATACCAGGGCTTCCATATATGTGTTGGTTTGTTTTGTCCCAGACACCCCTTTGTAGGGGTTCCATAGAAGTGTGGGTTTGCTTTGTCCTAGATGCCCCTTTCAGGCCTTTGTAGGGGTTGCTGCCAAGACACTGTGTTCTATTTCTATACCAGAGGTTCCATAAAGGTGTGGATTTGCTTTGTCCCAGACACCACTTTGTAGGGGTTCCATAGAGGTGTGGGTTTGTTTTGTCCCAGACACCCTTTTGTAGTGGTTCCATAGAGGCGTGGGTTTGTTTTGTCCCAGACACCACTTTGTAGGGGTTCCATAGAGGTGTGGATTTGTTTTGTCCCAGACACCCGTTTGTAGGGGTTCCATAGAGGTGTGGGTTTGTTTTGTCCCAGACACCCCTTTGTAGGGGTTCCATAGAGGTGTGGGTTTGTTTTGTCCCAGACACCCCTTTGTAGGGGTTCCATAGAGGTGGGTTTGTTTTGTCCCAGACACCCCTTTGTAGGGGTTCCATAGAGGTGTGGGCTTGTTTTGTCCCAGACACCCCTTTGTAGGGGTTGCAGCCGAGACACTGTCCTATTTCTATACCAGAGGTTCCATAAAGGTGTGGGTTTGCTTTGTCCTAGACACCACTTTGTAGGGGTTCCATAGAGGTGTGGGTTTGTTTTGTCCCAGACACCCTTTTGTAGTGGTTCCTTAGAGGTGTGGGTTTGTCTTGTCCCAGACACCCCTTTGTAGGGGATCCATAGAGGTGTGGGTTTGTTTTGTCCCAGACACCACTTTGTAGGGGATCCATAGAGGTGTGGGTTTGTTTTGTCCCAGACACCACTTTGTAGGGGTTCCATAGAGGTGTGGATTTGTTTGGTCCCAGACATCCCTTTGTAGGGGTTCCATAGAGGTGTGGGTTTGTCTTGTCCCAGATACCCCTTTGTAGGGGTTCCATAGAGGTGTGGGTTTGCTTTGTCCCAGACACCCCTTTGTAGGGGTTCCATAGAGGTGTGGATTTGCTTTGTCCCAGACACCCCTTTGTAGGGGTTCCATAGAGGTGTGGGTTTGTTTTGTCCCAGATACCCCTTTGTAGGGGTTCCATAGAGGTGTGGGTTTGTTTTGTCCCAGACACCCCTTTGTAGGGGTTCCAGAGGTGTGGGTTTGTTTTGTCCCAGACACCCCTCTGTAGGGGTTCCATAGAGGTGTGGGTTTGTTTTGTCCCAGACACCCCTTTGTAGGGGTTGCAGCCGAGACACTGTCCTATTTCTATACCAGAGGTTTCATAAAGGTGTGGGTTTGTTTTGTCCCGGACACCACTTTGTAGGTGTTGCTGCCGAGACACGGTCCTATTTCTATACCAGGGGTTCCATAGAGGTGGGCTTGTTTTGTCCCAGACACCCCATTGTAGGGGTTGTTGCCATGACAATGTATCCTATTTCTACATCAGGGGTTCCAAAGAGGTGTGTGTTTGTTTTTTCCTAGATTCCCCTTTGTAGGGGATGTAGCTGATACATTGTCCAATTTCTATACCAGGGGTTCTATAGAGGTGTGCATACTTTGGAATATAAAAACAACTAACAAATCAAACAGAAAATAGTTTATTTAATTTTAACATCAACACAACTAGAATTAAATTTTAACATCAGACACAATTGGACGGATACAAATAAGTCATAAAAAGTGCTTTTCATTTGAAGGACGGATTCTCGACTAGAAGGATGGAAACGTTCACATAGAAAATGTTTGTAACAGATGTGAAAATGAAAGTGAAATACTAAAAAAAATGCTTATATATGATATCTCTACTTTTTTTTATTTAATAAGGTGTGTTTTGAGGAACAATTTATGCTCATGCAACTATAACACATTGGGTTTCTTTCTGCAATTTTTCTATTGAATTTTGGAACTGTTCAGACAGTGTGGTATTTTTCATTTTAGTGTAAAAAAAAAATATCAGAGATTCAATTCAATTCAAAGTTTTACTTAGAGTCGATATAAATCATACATATAAATATTTAATTAGCATGAAAATGTATATAATTATATTAATTTTAACTAGAAACGATGGTTTCTACCTTTAAGAAGAATACCTTTGGCACATTATTTCATTAGAAATTGTCATGAAAATCGAAAAGTGTGTTAAATGGAACTAGGAAATATAATAATTAAATGGAACTACCAATGTACTGTTACAACATAGTTCAAATTGTTTTTTGTTTTTTACATAATTTGCAAATGTTTCAATCTTTTAACAACTGTTAGCAATGTGTTAAACATAAGATCAAATGTGACATGACAAACATCGACAAGAGAGAACAGTAAAATAAATCAAAGTCCAAATAGAGATACTAAATATATATCAATCTGTGGTTGTTATTATTATTAATAATAATAATTGGATTCATGGACTTTAAAGACATTCTACACCAGAATTATTTGACTTAAAAAAAAACAAAGTTTTGATTTACATTGAAAAAAGGCACACTGGAATAAGTAAACATACTCTCAATCCTAGTTAGACTTCTTTATATATTCATATTCATTTGGACGGATGATTCTTTACCATTATCGCCTATTGCTCGAATATAAAAATACAGCTTGACGTCCGTTTGATCTGTCAGTTTACCAGGAAGTTGAATTTCTATGTAATCATTTAATGTCTCTTGCCACTGAATAACATCAGCTCCACCCTGTGTAGTACCTACTGAAACTTCATAAATTAGTTGTTGTGGAGAGGTAAAGCAGTCATTCCAATTGACCAAGATATGACTCCCATTTGTTGTTGCCTCCAGATGTTTGCCTTTAAAGAGAAAAATGGAAGATCAATCAAAATTAAATGTAAGGGTCATGTACAACAAAGTTAAAAGGTCTATTGTCTCGGACAGACATTGTAATTCCAGCTTGTCAACATTCACCAATTTATATTGCACAATAATGCTAATGTCTGTTTACAAAACGGTTCTACAGGTAACCCTTAATGTACAGGTTATGTACAACAAAGTTAAAAGGCCCATATTGCATCGGATGGACATGAGGATACCAATAATGATTTTTTCTTCACAAGATACTATAAAAACAATAGGTGAGCATATGTAGGATGTGATAAATGCCGGAGAAAAATCATCGGCATTAGATGACCAAACACAATAAGCAACAAAGAACTGTGGAAAAAAAACAAACAACAACCAATAGAAACTGTCATTAGAACAAGGAAATGGAAGTGGATCGGTGGTGAGGAAAAAAACCAAACAACAACCAATAGAAACTGTCATTAGAACAAGGAAATGGAAGTGGATTGGTCACACATTTATGAAAAAAAGATAACAATGTTACAAAGCAAGCTCTAGACTGGAACCCACAAGGTCAGCAACCGAAGAAGAGGAAGGCCCAAAAACACCTGGCGAAGAGGTCTTAATACAGAGCTACAGAAAATTGGAATGACCTGGAATGAAGCAAAGACAATGGCTAAAGACAGAAGAGGCTGGAAGGCAAATGTAATGGCCCTATGTCCACCTATGGACGAAGTGGAATAAGTCAAGTAAGTCATGTAGGATGTGGGAATGAATGTCGTAAAGATTTGTTTTTTTTTCTCAAGATGTATCAAGAGATTGATTAATTTTTTGTTGTTTAATTCTCAGTAGCAAATTATGCGTTAGTGTTACCGGGTATTTGTGTTATGGTGTTTAACGTCACTTTTAACAGTTTTATTGACAGAGGAAAACGGAGTACCCAAAAAAACCAACAACCTGCCGCAAGTCACTGACAAACTTTATCACATAATGTTATATCGAGTACAACTCGCCATGAGCGGGATTCGAACTCACAACTTTTAGTGGTGATAGGCACTGATTGAACAGGTAGTTGTAAATCCAACTACCATACTATTACGACCACCCCTACAAATATGTTGTGTACATTCGGGACTTACACAAGTACAACAATATATAAAAACAAATATGGAGGATTGAGACAGCCGGCAAAACAAGTTTCAACTGCCACTGCAAAGGTTAAGGAGTTGTAATAGCTTTTTATAGATCAGGAGGGGTCACTTAGGTGCAAGAAGTGTCACACCCCATATGGTTAAGGATCAGGATTTGTGCATTAAAACCTAACAGCCCCTTCCCCTCATCTCTTAACCCACCACTTGAAGATCTATGGGATATCTTTGCAGGCTGAGCCCAGTGAAACATCACCAGAACCTAATGCATTAAGAGAAGAAATTATTAACAATAGCATAATAATGATGCCAACGATGTCTGAAGGTTTAATTGATTGATTGATTGATTGATTGATTGATTGATTGATTGTTGCCCAACATCCAGCAGGTAGTATTTCAGATGAGAACAAGTTCAGCATTTTACTTTTACTTTTTATCGAAATCTACAAAAGAGATATTTCACATACAAGGAGCGTGACACTCTCCAAAGACATGACAAATGACATGATAAATAATCCTTATAATGTCAGTTTTACTACACAGGACAATAGTTCAATAAATAAATGTTAGAGAAAACCGAAGTGGCAATCAAAAACAGACAATCTAGAGACACTGGTAACATAGAGTAGACAATAAAACATTATATAAAAGATTAGAAACAAACCTACCTGTTGTTAGTGGTGCTGGAGTATGTACAGTTACATTTGTCATTATAGCATCACTACGAAGAAACATATAGTTTACTGCACTAACTCTGGTTGTGTAGACATCATCTGACAGCTGAAGACCAGTCATAGAGATATAGGTGACATCTTTGTTGATGTTGATTATAGAATTAGATATATCCTCCTTGTGTCCACTAAACCTCACCTGTAACAGTTCAATAATAGAATTAGATATATCCTCCTTGTGTCCACTAAACCTCACCTGTA
>MJUT01007396.1:133075-143479 GCA_002080005.1 Gigantidas platifrons
TGAGGTTTAATTCTTCTGATTTGTGAATTCTTTGTCTGATAATTCCTTTCGAAAATAATGTTGTTTCTGGTTTTCTGGTATGGTTTATTTTTGTTCTTTTGATTGGATGCCGGTTGACTCTGTTTTGGGCCCAAAAGACTAACTTGAAACCGGAACTTTTATCGAAGTGTCTGTACCACCCCAGGAAGGTAAGCGGTCATGTATTTGTGTGTAAATGATATCGATTTTGCTTTTTTCTACGATTTTTTATTGGATTTTGTTCTGACGGTGTAGTATTTTTTGCTCTCCATTTTATTATATATAGATAGGTAATATGTATTTCATCCCCTCCTTATATTCCCAGTTTATTGTCCTTTTCACTATACACTTAATACCAGTGCCTTTATTACTCATTACAGGACATGAAGGTATAGGGTTAGGGAGATATGGTGTTTAACAACACTTTCAACAATATTTCATTTACATCGTGGCGGTCAGTTTTCATGAAAGTATAAAATAAGAACATTAAAATATATCACAGAAGCTACCTTTTGGTATAGTCATGTGACAGTCAAAAATATTTTTTTTCTTCTAAATGTAACATATTAATTAAATGGAATAGAACAAAAATGTATATGAATCACAACCCGGAGAGACAAAATAACACCAGTGAAATATTAAATAAATCTATTTTTGAATAGGGTCCAATCATAACACAATTTTTTCTTCTTTCTACTATTTTTCTGTTGGACTGTTCCGACAATGTGTTATATTTTATTTTCATTTTATTGCTGATAAAGAGTTGCTGCAAGTTATATTCTCCATACACAAGGCATTCTTGAACATCGTGTCTTAAGGAAAAGGTGTAAATACTTTGTCAACACAACTAGTGGTCACTCATTCCAGAAGGGTTGAGCCCAGCAGTGGAGAACTTATGTCGTAACTCTATTTGCAGATATATATTCTGTCCGGGGCAACTTTGTCTGGTACAACAATAAAAGTTGGCATGTAAACATGATTTGAGAAAGGAGATTACCACTTTGTGCTGATAACTAGCTTCTCCTTATTCCAATAAATAAATATGGTCATGTTCTTACCATGGACACAGAATGTTGAATTTGGTTTGAAGAAGTAACTTTACTCCCCTCCTTTAGTGAAGTCCCATCATATTGTAAATCGTAAACCTCGTATTCATAATGATCAAGACCTGCCAAATCATCAGTCCAATGTCTCCATGTTATTGGTATAGTTGACTGAAAATACAAATAATTACATATAAAATAAAGTAAATCTCCTTCAGATAACCCTAGTAGATATTGGTTAATCTCCTTCAGATAACCCTAGTAGATATTGGTTAATCTCCTTCAGATAACCCTAGTAGATATTGGCTATCCTGTTTAGGCCTTTTGATTTCTTGCTCCCAAGAACTTTTACATTATTTGACATTCCAATCGTTTGACTTTGAGCATACCTGATGCAGGTTATTCCAGAAACATGTCGTGCACACTATGTAAGTGATATACGCTTTATTTGAGAATAAAATTAAAATTATTTTGTATGACAAGACTATTTGTAGTAACTTCTGTTTGCATTGTAAGCCATTCACAGTCCCCAATTTCTTCTTATTGTATTGACAGTTATTAACAATTTACAAAAAAAGGATATATTCCAAATAGCCAAATAGCTATAGCTCAGCAAAACAAATATTTCAAATGACAAAAGAAGAAATAAAAACAGCATGATAAAGGATAAAAATTCAATTATATACTTATTTTGTAAATCTTTTAATTACAGTTAAACCTGTATTAAGAGGTCACCTTTGGGACAAAGAAATATAGTGTCTAACACCGGGAGAGGTGCAAGATAGTAAAATCTGTGACACCGAGGGTAAGATTTAAATCGTATCAGAAGAGGCTTGCCCGAGTCCGATACGATTTAAATCTTACCCGAGGGTGTCACAGATTTTACTATCTTGCACCTATTATGGTGTTTGACTCTTTTTCTCACCCCTTTCTGCCGTATCAATGTTTGTTTACTTTTTGTGCAGTATGGCGAATTAATTTGTGAACCGTATCACAGGACCAAAATGCCACGTAATAAAATAAAACAAGATTATCATTTTACAACTTTAAAGAGGTTCAAAATAATAAAGTTAACAAACTTGTGATAGATTCTACAATACCAAAATCTTGCATCTTTTACAATGTTTGCCTCTTTTTCTCATCTCTTTCTATCGTGTCAATATTTGTTTATGTTGAGAAAATATAGAGTGCTCTCCCTTGTTACATAACTAAGGTAAATAAAAAAATATTACCTCCCTTTGATCAACGTCAAAAACAACTTGTTTACCGACATTTATCACTGTTATTGTAGCCTTTATAATATATTTATGAAATACATTTAAAATATTGCCAAAACACTATAAATCGACAATTTAATTCAACAATGGAAAACAATTTTGCAGGAAAAACGGCGTGTAGCTTGTCTTACCCTGGAGCCGGGGTAAGATAGAAAAATCTTTTTCACCTAAATTAACAGACTACTTTATCCAAAGGGTGAGAAAAAGTGGTCTTTTAAGACAGGTGACC
Organism: Gigantidas platifrons; assembly: GCA_002080005.1. Classification (NCBI taxonomy): domain Eukaryota; kingdom Metazoa; phylum Mollusca; class Bivalvia; order Mytilida; family Modiolidae; genus Gigantidas; species Gigantidas platifrons. The sequence continues at coordinate 135,643 of MJUT01007396.1, forward strand.
TCTTAATAGAGGTTCAATTAATATGAAATCTTCTATGACAGGCAATACAGGTGACTGCTTAATAGAGGTGATGGCATGAACAAGTTTGACTGTATATTGTATAATTTTTCAAAAACTAAATCATACTAACACTATTTGTAATATCTATCAGTTCTAATGGAGCTGTCTTACACGCTGTTCCTAAGTTTTCTAGACAGGTATGATAGGGGGTAATATAATCCCAGTGTATAGTAAACCTCATGGTGGATGTCAACCCATGTAAAGATGATCTTATTGTTGCAGATGTTTCCCTGTTGATGTATTTAAGGTATCCTCCATTTTGAACCTCAATTGAAAATATCAACCTGGAAATATAGACATTTAATTTGCATAAACAAAAATTACTTCAATATTCAGAATCACATGGAACAATACATATGTGCATTAGGCCAAAATAACCTTGTTAAAATTTTGAAAACCCATCTAAATACAAGGCTTGGTCTCAAACCATATAGTGAATACCAAAGTCCACCCACTAATCGACGTAGACAATACCCTCAACAACAAACATATCCCAATTCTCAACAGGGCACCAGATATTCAAATTATAACCGACAACAATACCCAGGTTACAACCGTCAACAGTACTCAGACTTCAACCAACAACATAATCAAGTGAACCAACTCATTCAATGTTTACTGCAAATTGCTTAATTAAAAATTGATGACATATTATATATATATAGATTACTAATTGCTTGTAATCATTTGTTTTAATTTTCATATATATGTTAGAATTTATCATTATACATTTATATGCATCAGAAAAGGGCATTTCAATAGGGAAATTTTGAACTGTAGATCGAATAACTATAGCACATACCCGAGTTGTCACTGATGCTGTAGTTCTTCGACCTATTGTCTCAACTTTCATGTTTCAAAAGCTCTTATAATTCACAAAGAAATGTACAGAAATTATTAATTTTAATTTGGGTTGTTTCCCTTTTTCCATGTATTTTTATATATATATATATACAACTATGAAAATAGCATATTGGAATATTCATAGCCTAAATGGAGAAAAAATTGAGGATGACTCTTTTATTTCTTCGACTTGTAAATATGATATTGTTTGTTTAGCTGAGACCATGTTGAGTGACTCTCCAGGAAATCTACCAGGTTTCTCCTCTCCCTTTATAATAAAACCTAAAAGAAACAAGAGAGGTAGACCTTCAGGGGGAATGCTTATTTTTACAAAACCTAATTACAAAAAGGGAATTTCTGAAATAAAATAGAACAATTTTTCTGTCTGGCTAAAGTTAGACAAAAATTACTTTAAAAGCAAGAAAAACTTATTTTTATGCTTTGTTTATATAAAACCATACACTAGCAAAGATCTATCTGAATCTACCTTTGCACAATTGGAAAGAGACATCTCTTTATATTCCCCACAAGGAGATATTATGATTGGAGGTGATTTTAATGCAAGAACTGGTGGTCTTGACGACTTTATTCAAAATGATTATATGAATGATAATTTTGAAGATTGTCCATTACCCATAGATTATATCCCTGATATCTCTTTAAAAAGAGGCCAGCTTGATGTAAAATTCAATTTACATGGTACTTTGCTTACTAACATCTGTAAATCGTGCCAGATTAGGATAGTCAATGGTAGATTCCTTGGAGATTCTCTTGCTCATTTTACTTTTTTCAATATGAATGGTAAGAGCACAGTAGACTATATGTTAGTGTCACAGGATTTGATTTATTCTATAAACAGTTTTGTGGTAAATCCACCTTCTCATTTATCAGATGATTGCTTAATATATATGAACCTCCCTGGTTATGCAACAAATTCTGTAGTTGAATTTTCTTAAAAAGATTTATTACCTATTCCTGGGTCCTTTAAATGGTCAGATGATAATCATGATATCTTTATAGATTCTCTTTTAGACCCTAAAGGCATGTCAGAAATTTTATCTTTAAACTATTTACTTGATGATGATAAATTTAATGATATTGATTTATTAGTAGAAAAAATAAATTATATTTTCATGCAAGCTGCAAAAAACTCAGTAACTTTTAAACCAAATATTCAAAAATATCATTTAGCTAATTAGCACAAAAAGAAAGCTATTCCAAAAAAAGAATGGATGTCAAATGATGGTTTAATGTTAAGAAAAGAACTTCACTCCCTAGGCTGTAGATTGGCAAAGGATCCAAATAATAATGCATTAAGATTAAGCTTTTGTAACTGTAGAAGAGAATTTAATAAATTGAGAAATAAGCTTAAAAAAGACTTTTTTAATTCTATAATACAACAAATAGATGAGGTTAATCCCTCAAGTAGCAAAGAATTTTAGAACCAAATCAATAAGTATAAAAAGAGAGATACTAAAGTTGACCCAGTCATTCCGATAAAGGACTGGGAGAAACATTAAAAAGCTTTATTAACTACAGATAAAATTGATGAATGTCAAATGAAATCAGAAAACTTTTCCCCAGAAATATGTAATCTGGATGTACCTTTTACATGTAAGGAGATCAAAGATGGTATAAAGAGACTTAAAACTGACAAAACAGGAGGCCCAGACTTAATTTTAAATGAATTTATCAAAGCAGGATCAAATACACTGGTACTCATTCTAACAAAATTATTCAATAAAATATTGAATTCGGGGAAGTTTCCCAAAATTTGGAATCTCTCTTTATTGACCTCTATACATGTATATAAGTCAGGAGATCCTGCTGATTGTGGAAATTACAGGGGGATAAGTATAACAAGTTGTCTTGGTAAATTGTTCACTTCTCTTCTACAGAAAAGAATTAGTGAATGTTTAGAAACAAATGGTCTACTTAGTGCAAACCAGGGTGGTTTCAGAAAAAACTATAGAACTGTTGATCATATATTCATTTTAAAAACAATTATCAACAAATATGTCTATAAATGTAAAAGGAAAGTATATGCATGTTTTATTGATTTTAAAAAGGCTTTTGACAGTGTCTGGAGGTCAGCTTTATTTATTAAACTAAAATCAATAGGTATACAGGGGAAAGTCTACAATATTATTCATACCTTATATTCAAGTACACTTTATGCATGCTAAAATTATAGTTACTATAGTAAACCGTTTTTAGCTAACCAAGGGGTTAAGCAGGGAGACGGTTTAAGCCCTACTCTTTTTAATATATTTGTAGACGATATTTAAAATTATTTTGACAGTAGTATTACTGATCCTATCAAATTGCACAATAAAACCTTTAATCATTTGTTCTATGCTGATGACTTATTATTAGTATCAGTCACCAAGTGGACTCCAGCACTGTCTAGACTCACTTCAAAATTATTGTAGCGATTGGAGACTTACTGTGAACCTTAACAAAACAAAGATAATGATATTCTCAAAAAAGATGACAGAGAATAACTTGTTTTACTTTTACTATGGACCAAATGCAGTTGAACTAGTCAATTCCTATCAATATTTAGGGGTTATATTTTATTTTAATGGAAAGTTTAAGGAATCAGTAGCAAACTTGTCAGATAAAGCTAGAAAGGCATACTTCGCATTGAAATCAAAACTACCTTGTAATAATAACTTATCAGCAAAATCTTGGCTGAAATTATATAATTCAATGATAACTCCCATCTTAACATATGGATCCGAAGTATGGATTACAGACTTTAAACCAAACATTGAAGCTCTTGACAAATCTCAGTATGAAAAAACTCAGAATATGATTCTTAAACATATTCTTGATGTTCATGGTAAGTCTTCAAACACAGCAGTCAGATGTGAACTTGGTATATTTCCACTTAGTATTAAAAGTTATGGACGAATGTATGGATATTATACTCGTTTAAACAAGCTAAACAGTAATGATGAACAGGTGGGCGATCCCCACTCCTTGTTAAAAGCTGCATATGAAGTAGATAAACTACTCACTATTAAAGAAAATTCATGGGCAAACAGTGTTGTCCAAATTTCTAAAAACATGAAAATATCCCTTCTTGATATTTCAAAACAAATGTATAAATTGAAACTAGAAGATTTTTATAAATCAAAAATAAATTTAGAACTTTCTAATATAAGAAAGGAATCCTCTGGTAAACTTATATTTTATAGCAAAATTGTCAAATATTTTGAACAACAAGAATACCTAAATTTTAATATCCCTAAAGAACTTAGAAATAAATTAACCAAATTAAGAATAAGCACACATTCATTAGCAATTGAAACCGGTAGATATTCTAAACCAAAAACACCACCATACGAAAGATTTTGTAAATTTTGTAAAGATCAAGTAGAGAATGAATCTCACTTTTTATTGCAGTGTCCACAATACACAGCACTAAGACAAAAACATGGTATATGTAATGAAAAAAATGCAGACTAATATTTTCAAAAAATTTGTTAAATCCCACATCTTCTAGATCATACCCCTTTATATAAAGGAAGCTTTTGAAGAGTGGGACCACCCTACTGTTCATTGATTATGTAGTCATTAATTGGATATGCTAACAATTTCTTTCATATTGTATTGCCTGTATGTTCAAATCATCCACATGTATTTCATATTATTGTAATGTATCTGTTTATGTTTTTGGATCACGCCTATTATGTGCTCTTTCCAATAAAATATTGAATTGAATTGAATTGAATAACATAGGGGCTCGGGTAGCTCAATGAGTTAGGTAGTTGGATTACCCCACAACTCATACAAACCTATCACCAATACGGCGTGGGTTTGCGCCCGGGTATGTAAATTATTTTTAAAAAGGTGCACTCGACTCGCAGCCGCAAGTGATAGCTCTATGAATACACAACCGTATATAATTATTCATACTAAGTATCAATAACGAAATTTCAAAACATTCTAAAATTAAAGATTATCTTTTCTATTCAATCTATTGATTTTGAATCAGATTGTACTTACGTTTTTATTAAGTAATATAATGTGACGATTAGTACTTTCAATTAATTAGTTATATTTCAATTAACAGGAGATGATACTTAATTGTTCCAAACATGTGTTAATGTCCAATTGTTAAGAAGTATAGTAGAATATGCTCAATGACTTGAGGTCAGCTGTGATTGTTTGTTTTGTTAAGTTGATATTGGTGGATTTATTGACCATTACTGTATTCACTTTCTTTTCATAAATATTATACCCATTGCTTATGGTATGATAAACTGTGAAATAATTCATATATGTTTTGTTATATATCAATATACCATGGGTTCCGTAGAGTACACTAAATGGTCATTTTACAGTTAAGTGTTCATAAAACATTATTTCCATGGTTTATGCTATACACAGTAACAAGGGGCCGTCATGGCCGTGATCGTATGGTAGTTGGTACCTATGCAATCAGTGCCTATCACCACTGTTGTGAGTTCAAATCTCAATCAAGGCGAGGTGTATGTGATAAAGTTTGTCAGTGACTTGTGGCTGAGGTCGGTGGTTTTCTCCGGGTCCTCCAGTTTCCTCTACCAATAAAACTGACTGCCACAATATAACTGAAATATTGTTGAAAGTGGCATTAAATATCATCAAACAAACAAACTTTATGCTATAAATAAATAGAAATCTTACTGGTCACTGTGATTAAAGGCTGGTAATATAATTTGACTGCTATTGGTTCTAAGCCTTGAACAAATATAGTTGAGATTTATAGGTTCATTTTCATTGGCTGGACAACTAAACTTTAAATATGTGTTGTCAACTCCTGCAGTACCTGAAAAATATACGAGAAAAAAAGTATTATACAGTCATACATTAAAAAAAAAGGTGTTCAACTTAATTTTTTTCCTGCATTGTAACATGATGAAGTTACATTTGAAATGTGGTGAATGAATATTTTGTTTATCTTCAATTTCCCCTGTACTGTAACTTACCATGATAATGTTAAATTTAACAGTGGTGTATAGATATTTTGTTCAGCTTAGATTTTGGAAATTGGAGTCCATAAAGTTCAGTGTCCCCAGTACACTTTTATATATGTTATAGTGTCCAGCGGACACTATTTCATTTCGCAATCTCTATAAAATATTGTCCGGGGGGACACTTTAAAATAGGACACTATTATGTCTAACCCTAACCCTAACCCTTAAACCCAATGATGTACCTGTACCAAGAAAAGCTTGATAATACTATTATAGATAATCATGATCAGAAGCTGTAAATCAAAGAAGGGCAGACAATACAATGACCAAAAGAAAAAGGACATACAAAGATCTACAAAACATTACACAAGATAGGAAAGTGAGCGGTTATGTGAAGATATGTGATAGGGCATAGATTTTTCTGTTTCTATGATTTTTCTACATTTGATGTGGTATTTTTTTTCCTTCATTTTATTGTAACATGATACTTTTAAACTTTAGTAATAACAATGCCAGGCTATTGCTTGTGCATGGCACCATGTTAACATTCCCCTTTGACATTTGTAGAGGAATATTTTTACATCCTAATTTGAAAATTATTAAAGAGTACAATGTTCAATAGACCACAATTCAGATTTTGATTCTCAAATTTTGCCTTTTACAAGATTTATTTCTCTTTCATGTGAGTAAAATGGTCCCCTTTCATGCAAAGTTCCATGAAAATAACATATTCCACATAATCTGTTCAAAACATGAATTTTCTATTTGCTTTATGAAATTATCCTCTGAATTTTTTTCAAGGTTCAAATATCCACAAATCAAACTCAAATTCATTGTTCTTTCCATTGCCCTTGCTATAACAGGTATCATATTGTCCTCATAGGGTAAATAATTTGTAAAAAGGTATAAAAAAAAGCATAATTTCATAATCAAATCATGAATGTCCAAAAAGGCATATTGTGGTTGCAATACAGTGAATGATTCTGTACTTCAACTACTTGTAATCATAGAAATGACTCTAAGTGTTAGAAAGAACATTTGCATATCTGAAATGTTACATACATAAAACATATCTTACATTTATGATAAATATCTGATTTTTTGGTGTTTAACGCCACTTTCAGCAATATTTCAGCGACCAATTTTAATGGTGGAAGAAGCCGGAGTACCCTGAGAGAACCACCGACCATGGGCAAGCAGCTGGTAAACTTTATCACTTGTGGCTGCGAGTCGAGTGCACCCTTTTTTGTAGTTTACAAACCCAGGTGCAAACCCACACTGTATTGGTGATAGGCTTGTATGAGTTGTTAAGTAATCCAACTACCTAACTCATTGAGCCACCAGGGCCCTCCGATAAATATCAATTGTAGAGTATGTGAATATGATTTTATCCCACTTTTGGAATTATATTTATATTTTGAAGGACTGTTGTTGTTGAGATCGTATGATAGATGGATTTATAACTACCTATGCAATCAGTGCCCATCACCATTAACGTTGTTAGTTTGAATCTTTCTCAGGCGAGGTGTACTCGATACAACATTATGTGATCAAGTTTGACCACAGGCACTTGTTTCATTCAAAAAATGTAAGGAAGAGGAGGGGGCATATATTTTTTGAATGAAACAAGTGCCTGTGAGTTTGACAGTGACTTGTGACAGGTCAGTGGTTTTCTCATGGTACTCTGGTTTCCTCAACCAATAAAACTTACCACCACGCTATAACTGAAATATTATTAAAAAGTGAAATTAAACACCATAAACCAAAACCAACTTACTTCTGATATAATCTACTTTAACAAGTCCACGTATTATACCATGCCGGAAGTCTGTTATGTAATGGTTGTCTCCTGATGGATCTGGATCCGGTGGTTTTCCGGATGCTGTATACTTAGCGTGGAACTCAAATTCAGCTTCCTCAAATTTTCTGTTGTTTGTCCATCGTGTTGGTTCTATTCCTGGGTTATTTGG
>MJUT01007396.1:143775-154207 GCA_002080005.1 Gigantidas platifrons
ACTCTGGTTTCCTCAACCAATAAAACTTACCACCACGCTATAACTGAAATATTATTAAAAAGTGAAATTAAACACCATAAACCAAAACCAACTTACTTCTGATATAATCTACTTTAACAAGTCCACGTATTATACCATGCCGGAAGTCTGTTATGTAATGGTTGTCTCCTGATGGATCTGGATCCGGTGGTTTTCCGGATGCTGTATACTTAGCATGGAACTCAAATTCAGCTTCCTCAAAGTTTCTGTTGTTTGTCCATCGTGTTGGTTCTATTCCTGGGTTATTTGGATCAATAGGAGTTGTTATTATCTGGTTTGTGTTACTGTGGAGTTTGATTTCGGCATAAAGTATTGATGTTTCTTCAGTAACTGAATAAAAAAAAAGAATCATGTAAATATATTGACAGAAAAAGACACATGCATGCAGATATAAGTAAATAAAAATATTTTACATCAAACCGGAATTGTGCTATAAAATAATAGGTCAAACATTGATTTTCATATTGAAACCAAGACTTATGCTTTTTTACATTTTTATCACCGCTTCATACATATATATCACATATTACACATTAATAAAAACGTAAACATATAACTTAGTTCTACAGACTTTTTCTGGAATATCTTTCATCAGGTACGCTCAATGTCAAAAATTGGAAAGCCAAAAAATAAAAATTTATAAATAAAATAAGTTTTGGAGATACTACGTTCAGTTTGTTAAAATAAATAAATAAAAATAACTAAATATAAAATGAAAAAAAAATCACATATTTCGTAGTAAAGTACAGAACAATAAGCTCGAAAATAAGACTGCTGCTTCGCTTTCCATTTAGGGTCCTAAATTTGTAATATCCANCATATTCTATTCGGTGATATTCTAGACAACATTTTATTTAAAAAAAAAAAAAAAAAGAATCACAAATTAAAAATGACAAACTTCATACATGAATTATATGTACTGATGAAAAGTTAAACATTGGAAAGAAATGGTATACAAATCAAAAACCGGTGATAGTTGGAGATAAATGTTCAAACATAACCCCTAAATATATTTATAAGCTTGTAGTCAGTTTTAGTTTTATTATGTATATCTATTATACCACATTTTTGAGTAAAACGGTTAAACAATCGAACACTAAGCTTGAGATTGTTGAATAGTTTGACTGGAAAAACCGTGGTATAAATAATTTGTAACATGAAGCCATGCAATATAACATCTAGGTTGTTGATTACTGCACGCTCTCTGAGAGTAATAAAGCTACAACCCAGATTTAAAGTGTGCAATATCTCGTATCTGCGTGTATTATTTCATAGTTCTTTGCTGTTGCTTAATTACATTCTGGTATATAAGCCATAAAAAAAATCAAAGGAAAAGAATGCATTCATGTTACAACTGTTAATATATATATATAGATATGTTTTTCGTAATTCAAAAAGTATGGAATCTTGCAGATTAAAATATTATTAACTTACTAGTGTCACACTGAGGTCCACCGAATCCAGCTGTACATACACATGACCCCACGACCTCATCAGCACAGTTACCAGGGTAACAGCGTGTACTGTCTGATCTCCAAGAACAAGTCTCTAAATTGAAAATTAAAGGGTGATTTTATCATATAGTTTTCTAAATTTTAAGTTTATCAATAATATCTCATACACAGTGACCATTCATGTTTTTAATGCATAGTTCGCGACTGGTGGCGTATTTTCAATAATCCAAACAAACCTAAAATAACAATGTCGATATCTTATTTAGTGTGTGTAATGTTTGTCTAACTTTGAGTGAGTGAGTGATTGTTGTTTAACGACAATTCAGCAATTTTTCAGCAATATCAAGGCAAGAACAAGTTAATTATCAATGAGATGATGAGGAGGTCCGTTTTGTACAAGACCAATTTTTTAGTCTTTTTTTACCTGACCGGGGCTCGGACCCGTGATCTACCGCACTCGAGGCGAGCACGCTAACCATTACGCCACCCATGCGGTTGTCTCTAACTTTGTTATTGTATGTTACAAGTCAAAAGATTTGGCAGCCAAATATTAAATTTAAAGTCTTTGGGGGCCAGCAAACCATATGGTCTAAACAGGATAGCTGAAATCGTCTTATGACATAAATATTGTCAGTTGAAAGTCGCATAATACCAGTATAAATCCACCAGGAAAATTAGGATTAAATATTGTTTTGAGGTTTTGATGTTTTCAGTTGTACTTGCAGGGTGATAGAATGTGTGATAATTTGACAACCATATTCATCAATGTTTCAATATATATTTGAAACATTGGTGAATATGGTTTTCAGAGTACTACACATTCCATATATTCAATAAAATTTATACTACATATTTGCCTCTGAATCTTTTTTTTTGCCACTTTAAAATTGAAAGTGTTTCTGTTGTTTCCAAAGTGTGTTATGATGCTATATATACATATATATATATTGCTGCAGTGTATCAATGGTGTGAGTTCAAATCCCGTCAAGGGAAGAACAAAAATTTGACAGCTCAAAAATCTAATTCTAACACTGTTTGGTTTAATTTTCAGACATATATAATATTTAATATTTAGTATTAACCTAGTATCACAAGTAACTTTGAGATCCAGAGGGACAGATATATTGTATGGTTGTCACTTGCTTAGACTTTTGTATAATATACTTTATTTCCTGTGACTGTATAATGAATTCTTAATTATCCTATACAATATATTAAAAATTGTCCAGTTAGATTGCTGTCAAATTATAATATTAAGTATATATGTACCATACACATGCTTATACACATGTCTTATGTCTATCTCTAGATTTTCCTTACGAGACAAGGTAACACTTCGATTATTGAAGCTCCATTTTTTATGGAGCGGATGTGGTCGAGTGGTCTAGGGCGCTGGACATAAGGCTGAGCGATTGGTGCTGCAGTGTATCAATGGTGTGAGTTCAAATCCCGTCGAGGGAAGAACAAAAATTTGACAGCTCAAAAATCTAATTCTAACACTGTTTGGTTTAATTTTCAGACAATCACTAATAGTTTTATGATTCCTCGCAAACTAACATTTATCATGGACAAACCATGGTCAGTCCTTCTTCGAGTTACAGCTTCTGTAGCTTTAGTATATTCAAACATTTGGTTTTCTTCAGTATATTTCTCCAGAACCAAGATAGGGGGTATTAATTACCGTATTCGTTCTAATTGATGCCCCTGTCCTAATAAATGCCCCCCCCTTTTTCCAACCGTAAAAAGTGAAAGTGACTTACCAAATTTACACCAGGAAAATCTTTTTATTCCAGTTATATACTAAACAATAAATCCTATCAGTATGCAAATCGGATGACAACTAGAGGTAATAAACTAATAAACTACGAATCTACTTCCTACTGTTTTATGTACACTATGTACAAGAGGCTGTTGAACAAGTCAGTGTCCGGGGCTGTCATAATCCGACTCAGATTCATTTAAATCTGAATCTAGCTAGCAACGAAATTAACGCCCCCCTTTTGAAAAAATGCAGCGCCCCCAGGGCGTCAATTAGAATGAATACGGTAAATGAAATCTTACTTCTGCATTCTTTCATTCCTCCATCTTTGTGTCTCGTATACGCTCGCCAATAAGGTTTATCGACTATCTCATACTGACACCATTCACAATAATTATCACTTGGAGAAGTACATCTCCTGTCATTACAGTTCGTTATTGGTGGACAAACTGAAAAGTAAAATATTTTGTAAATAATATGTAAATAATTTCAACACATTACATGAGAAATATATTTTTGTTAATAAAATGAAAACAACAAAAACAAAAATACCATACAGTCGTATAAATTCTAAAATCTAATAGAAAAATCATAGAATCAGAGGCAAAATATACACCCCTAACACAGATACACATGACTGCTCACTTTCATGGCTTAGTACACACACTTCAATAAAGCATATCAGAGTTAAACTAGTCTATGGACGCAAACCTATAACAACAATATTCCTATCATGATTTCCTCGACACAGGGTTGCTGCTAACAAGGTAGCTCAGTACTGAACTGCGAATATGTCCTGTTGTTGTAATCATAATCCGGTCCTTTTTCATTCATGATTCATCATTGGGTTTGTAACAAGAGTAACAAGACGGGCGCCACATGTGGAACAGGAACTACTTGCCTTTGCGGAGTTCATCCCAAGTTTTTGTAGGACTCGTACTGCTCCATCGCTAGTTTTCTGTGTAGTGTTTTGCGGATCATTGTTTGTCCTTTTGTCCTTTTTTCGTTTGAATATTGTACATTGTATTGTCTGTTCTTCGATTTATGGCTTCTTGTTACCCTCTTGGTATAAACATATTCTAATGGTATAACTGACATATGGGAACGACCATTTAACTTGAAGGGGGAGGTTATGGTTTTTTCCTAAAAAAAATATTCTGATTCCCAATGTTGCTGAAAAAAATATTCTGATTTTGGTGGAGGAAAAAAAAATAATCTGATTCAGAGTTTTTGTCATATAACCTAATATTAAATTCTGGAAAAACATTTCACGCTTTGCGCGATAAAAAAAATAACTCTCGTGTTGTCAAAAAAAAACAACATAACCCCTCCCCCTGCAAGTTAAATGGTCGGTCCCTACATGTATATAAACAGAACAATAGCAATTGTACAATAGGATTCAGAAACAAGTAAATGTTGTTTTTTTTAAATCTGTTTCCTGGGAAGAACAGGAATGTCACCCCCTTGATATCTTCAAACTTAAATAAGACAGTATTGACAAATATATGTCTTTAGAATGTTTTTTTTTAATTTTACATTGGGTTTACAAAGTATATAATATATAACATAGAAAATATAATATACCATCACTTAATAACTCTTATTTGACAAATAATAAATACTTGGTCAAGCAACAGTTCATTTTAAATCAAACACAATAACATTGAACTATTAAACTCCCAGACATTAATTCTGGTTTGTGTACATACTGTTTACTTGTCAATTCAAGGTTGTTGACAGCTTCACATTTATTTACCTTTCTTCGTTTTTCAACATTTTACGTATTTTTTATTATCATATTCAACAAAATAAAAAAACGTAGTAATCAAATTAAGAGTGGATAATGCGATTCTGGAATTACATCGAAAGCCACAATACATAAACAACATGTTTTTGAAAGTCGAATGATATAAAAGTCGTTTTGGGAGCAAGAACACTGAAGATAACAAGATAGCAAAAATTAGCTAATGTCACATGTACAATGTACCTGAAGGAAGAGGTCATTAGTTTTAATAATATTACATGATTTATGAACTATAAATTTCGATAAAAATATATCTAATAAATCACAGATGTGCAAACTTGTCTGCTAGCGCATGTATCGACCCAGTGATAGTAATAAAATTGTAATGATCAAATTTAGTATGCATGACGCGTTTCTGGAATTACCTTTACCTGTTTCTGTTCCATTTTCATCCAAAAGTGGCATATACATTTTTGTACAACATGTACTTTGGGAAACGTCAGCGTTACTTGCACGTTGCAGAAGGTAAATATTTATTCATGATGTCACGAACTTACAATCATAACGAACTTAGAAGCATCGACGATATGTAAAATGTCTGAAATACATGAAAATTGGTGGAGTTCAACACCAAATTTACCAACGAATAATATTTTGTGGTCATTAATTTGGATTCCTGAACTCTGGATAAATTACTATTCACAAACCTTATATTTCTAGCTTCTAAACTCGAGGTTCCCATGATAAATAAAAAATTATCATTTTTGCAACCACGCAAGTTAACAAAATTGCTAAATTTGAAAGAAAACAACATTTTTAGCAGACGAAAAACTTTGCGGAAATAAACAATAACTTATAATTTTCGAATCATTGACGGACACATTGAATTTCCGTACTGTATTCTATTATTTGACAAATTAACAAACGATCCATCAAGCTTGAAACTGCAATCATGTGATCAAAATCTAATTTAAATATGATGAATATTTATGAGGAAAAGTACCACCAATTTCTGAAAATGGGGAACTAGAAACCCGAAAGGCTTTTAGAGGATATCAGAAATTGGCTAAGGTCACCCGGGTACATGTATGTATGAGAAAGGAAAACTTTAGTTTCAGTAATATTATTATTAATTATTAATATTATTTAGTATTAAGTAATACTGTTTCCACCGAGGGCAAACAACGATACACGGTAACTATCATGACTGTGCGTAAGTAGGCAAACAAATAGTTACTGGGCTTACACAACAGTGCTCAGTAATTACTGGAGCTAATGTTGTAGAATCATCAGTTAACAACGGTACACAGTAATTACTGGGGCTAATGTTGTAGCATCATCAGTTAACAACGGTACACAGTAATTACTGGGGCTAATATTGTAGCATCATCAGTTAACAACGGTACACAGTAATTACTGGGGCTAATGTTGTAGCATCATCAGTTAACAACAGGACACAGTAATTACTGTGGCTAATGTTGTAGCATCATCAGTTAACAACGGTACACAGTAATTACTGGGGCTAATGTTGTAGCATCATCAGTTAACAACGGTACACAGTAATTACTGGGGCTAATGTTGTAGCATCATCAGTTAACAACTGTATACAGTAATTACTGGGGCTAATGTTATAGCATCATCAGTTAACAACAGGACACAGTAATTACTGTGGCTAATGTTGTAGCACCATCAGTTAACAACGGTACACAGTAATTACTCAGTGGGCTAATGTTGTAGCATCATCAGTTAACAACGGTATACAGTAATTACAGTGACTAACGTTGTAGCGTCATCAGTTAATTACAAGTTTTGATACAGGGCAGATCATACAGTGATGTGATGGTCGCTTCATGCTCACATTAACGTCAATGTACGGATCGTTCTCATCGTGTAGACCCCGCTGTGATGTGATGGTCGCTTCATGCTCACATTAACGTCAATGTACGGATTGTTCTCATCGTGTAGACCCCGCTGTGATGTGATGGTCGCTTCATGCTCACATTAACGTCAATGTACGGATTNTTCTCATCGACGAGACTCTGAATTTCAAAGAACATATTAAAAGAAAATGTAGAACAGCTATGCTAAATTATTTCAAGATAAAAAGCATTCGAAAACATTTGTCAAAAGAAGCCACAGAAACTCTAGTCCTATCTTTAGTTATATCTCATTTGGATTATTGTAACGTTATTTTATATGGTATTCCTCAAAACGAATTGTTAAAACTTCAACGTATTCAAAACATGTGTGCCAAACTTGTATTGAATCGCTCAAAGTATGAGAGTTCTAAACAAGCTTTATATGATTTACATTGGCTTCCAGTCAAAGCTAGGATAAGTTTTAAAATATTAATATATATGTACAACTGTTCTGTTGGAAATGCACCATCATATTTAACTGATTTATTGTCTCCTCAAGTATCTAGACGTACACTAAGGTCATCTGAGTCTTCTGC
Organism: Gigantidas platifrons; assembly: GCA_002080005.1. Classification (NCBI taxonomy): domain Eukaryota; kingdom Metazoa; phylum Mollusca; class Bivalvia; order Mytilida; family Modiolidae; genus Gigantidas; species Gigantidas platifrons. The sequence continues at coordinate 151,227 of MJUT01007396.1, forward strand.
AGGTTGTTATGTTATTCCTTTTAATAAGAAGAGATCATTTTCCGATAGAAGTTTCAGTACAATTGGTCCAAGATTATGGAATGAGTTACCAGTTAGTCTGAGAAATTGTAAATCTGTAGATATTTTCAAACGTCAATTGAAGTCATTGTATTTTGAAGATTATTTTTCACTATTCTGAACTTCTTAATAGCTGTAGCTTTAACAGCCTAAGATGTCAGTAATATTGTATTGTATATTGTTTTTGTACAGTTATGTTCATTGTATATTTTTATCATTTTATTGTATTTTATTTTGCATTGTAAAACGCCATTGAATATGCATTGTATGTGTAGAAATAGGCGTTTAATCAAATTTTAAAGTTTAAAGTTTTAAGTTTAATGTACGGATCGTTCTCATCGAGTAGACCCCGCTGTGAGCGCTGTCCCTTTAATTCGATATACCGTATGTGAAAAGTTGTATATATTCAAGTTGATTTACACCCTTGCCAGTTTTCGTCATTTTACTGTTAAACGATATTGTATGATTTAATTTGAATAAATAATTTAAAAGAATACATTATACTTTAAAAGAATGTCTACAGCAACATGTTAGTTCACATTTGTCATGAATACACTTTTTTCGCAACATTTAACACAGCTTCAGATCACTATCAATGCTTTTTGAATCTCAAATTCTATATTTTATTATAAGATTGCATTTTAACTTGACTATTAATAAACATTATGATAGATATATACTTACTTATAAAGACGTGTTACAATTTGATGTTTTTATGCTTCATAAATAAGGTAATATATGTCCAGACATGATCTAGGGTAACTGCACCAATATTATAATTTTTACCCAGATGAAAAGAAATGTGAAAATATTTTTTTCCTACAGCTTGCCCAAAATACAATCAATTTTGAGGAGTTCGTTTACCGTAGAAAGCTCAAGTCACTTCGATTCCCACATAACAATGACACGGGAAACTATATAATTGCCTTTTTATTATCTATATTGGAAGGTAGCCTCCTTGCCGTCGAATGTACATATAACAAGTTCGATAATGCTCAGGATCACGGAGGAATGAACTCCATTGGAAGAAGAAGAAGATATCAGCACATTCTTGAAAAATATGTTTAAATGACGAAAGATGACCATTATTGTAAATTAGATTTTAATTCAAAGTTGACTATTGCTAACTATTATGTTTTACAGTGGCCTTGTATACCTATTAATATTTAGATAATGGTTAAAGTCTACATCGGATCTCTTGATTAATAGAACAAATATTATACATATGACAACTTCTGTGTTACGAAGATTAAATATATTATGTGTGATGTTCAAGATTTTTTTTTACAACAAAGCCGCTCATCCTGTTGTATGCGAGGCTTCACATTTTACAACAAAGCCGCTCACCCTGTTGTATACGAGGGTTGACATTTTACAACAAAGCCGCTCATCCTGTTGTATGCGAGGCTTGACATTCTACAACAAAGCCGCTCATCCTGTTGTATGCGAGGCTTGACATTTTACAACAAAGCCGCTCATCCTGTTGTATGCGAGGGTTTACATTTTACAACAAAGCCGCTCACCCTGTTGTATACGAGGCTTGACATTTGACACCAAAGCCGCTCATCCTGTTGTATGCGAGGGTTGACATTTTACAACAAAGCCACGCACCCTGTTGTATACGAGGGTTGACATTTTACAACAAATCCGCTCATCCTGTTGTATGCGAGGGTTGACATTTTACAACAAAGCCGCTCATCCTGTTGTATACGAGGGTTGATATTTTACAACAAAGCCGCTCATCCTGTTGTATGCGAGGGTTGACATTTTACTATTACATGGAAAACGGTTTTCTGACTGAATCATTTCACTAAAAAGGGAGGTTTCGGAACATAAACATAGTTTAACTCGGCCACTTTTTATTTAAGTGCCTGTAACAATCATGCCAATGAGCAGCAATGAATATGTCTTAAGGGTATGTGACTTTGCTTCCGGCTGTTTATAAAATTTGACAATTAGATTTTTGGAACTGTTCGGACAGTGTTGTATTTGTTTATATTTTTTTTTATATGTACCCATATGTATATCCGAATATACAGCCCATTTGAGTGTAGGAGTCGTATACTTGATATATTGTAAGTTTGAAAAATGGCAGATATTTGATTATCGGATTCAAAGCGATTTTATAACGCTATATTACACGCAGTCAAAAAACAATCGTTTAAAACATATCTTCATAAGTATGAGTTACATGAACATTGTCATATACATTACTATACGTTACCTTTGTTACTATGCGTTACCATACGTTACCGTAACTTACTATATGCTGCCATACGTTACTATGCGTCACTATACGTTACTATACGTTACCATACGTTACTATGCGCTACTATACGTTACTATATAACATATTTTTAACCTCTTTTTAAACGCTTGAACATTTGTAGTTGGGATAAAATGAAAAACAAAAAATACCACACTGTCAGAACAGTTCTAAAATATAACAGAAAAACAAAAAAATACCACACTGTCAGAACAGTTCTAAAATCTAATAGAAAAACAAAAAATACCACACTGTCAGAACAGTTCTAAAATCTAATAGAAAAACAAACAATACCACACTGTCTGAACAGTTCTAAAATCTAATAGAAAAACAAAAAATACCACATTGTCTGAACAGTTCTAAAATCTAATAGAAATACAAAATATACCACATTGTCTGAACAGTTCTAAAATCTAATAGAAAAACAAAAAATACCACATTGTCAGAACAGTTCTAAAATCTAATAGAAAAACAAAAAATACCACACTGTCAGAACAGTTCTAAAATCTAACAGAAAAGCAAAAAATACCACACTGTCGGAATAGTTCTAAACTCCAATAGAAAAACAAATTATAATATGATGTCCTTCAAACGCTTTGAGTCCAAACCCGTGGTAAAATTAATATATACCTACATCCATTGTAATTTATGACGTCAT
>MJUT01007406.1:6768-19637 GCA_002080005.1 Gigantidas platifrons
AAACTGGAAAATTATATAAATATCATCCGCTATTTTCTCACCGATCGACACACCATTTTCTCTATGTGCTCTCACTACCAGTTTTGCGTCTTTCAGTGATTGTTCCCTCTGACGTATAGGATCGAACAGTGAGTGTCTGATAGGGCGCATATCTTGAGTAGTTGTACATTTTATTAACTCTTTTTTAAATGTTTTTCTATCAAGTTGCCCAAAATTTGACTGCATCAAATGATACATATCCGCATCATTAAATTGGCTGTCTGATATTTCTTGTGAGTTATCTTGAGGACATTGAGTGCTATGATTATTTGTAAACGGATCGATTTCATTGTCACTATATTCACCGTTTACCGTTACGTTAAGATTGTTACTTGTTTTGTCGCACATAGTAGGGTGAAATCTACTCACTGTTTGTAAACAAATAAAAATGCGACAGTATCAATATCTTCAAATATCACATTTTGTTTTTAGAATTCTGATTATTAACAGTAGAAAATGTCACTACGCAGTTGGGTACACAAATTCAGCATCTGTTTCCGCAAGATTTACACAAATTAACCTATCAGTGTGACTTCCGCTATATCATATCTAATTTAACTTAATTATGTTTGTTTTTGTACGTTTTGCTCAATTTACTAACTATACAATAAATATTTAACACATGTACGCAACTTGATATTAGATATTTAATATTCATTGATTTTGGTGATTTATTTTTGGGTCCATATATCTTTACAAGGAAATTGGCACATGCATAATTAAGTGTCTGGAACCAAGGTCCACAAAAAAAAAAAAAAAAAAATAATACAAGTTTTTGGTCGAATCCCACCAAACAACGTTTTAAACTCATGTTTTGAAAGTATATCAGAGAAAGTATATATTAACTTTCAACGCAGAAATAATTATAAAAAAGGACCAAACTTGCAGACACTAATCTTTTAAATAAACAATAAAAATGGCTCTGTATTATTGTTTGCGATATAAAATGAGATACTGTACAAGCTATGTTATGGTTGAACACAATTTAAAGAAGAAGAAGAAGAAAAAAAAAAACCCAATACCCATTGGCAACTAAAATAGAAAAGGGAGAAAAAACTCCCAAAATTTAAATGAGAACTATACCACATTATCACACGTTCCGTGTCAAAACATTGAAATTAAATGGCATCATTAGAAAGAAGAACACTCTTGATTGTTACTTGTTTTACATGAACAACATGTGTAGTTTAATGTTCTGAAATAAATCAACTGATTACCAAAGAAGGGCCCGGGGGCTCAATGAGTTGGGTAGTTGAATTACCTAACAACTCATACAAGCCTATCACCGGTACGGCGTGTGCTCGCTCTCGGCTTTGTAATTTACAAAAAGGGTGCACTCGACTCGCAGCCGCAAGTAATAAAGTTTACTAGTTGCTTGCCCATGATCGGTGGTTCTCTCCGGCTTCTTCCACCACTAAAACTGGTCGCCATGGTCTACTTCGATTCATCCAACTCGCGTACTCTCGAGTTAATTATTTGGCAATTCTGCGCATGCGTCAGTCGGGTACGAATCGAAGCGAGAACGCTAGTGTCGAGGTACTGTAATATGGACGAAATAACCATATTAGATTATTTTGCCGACGAGGAGGATCTTGAATATGGCTTTTATAGATTCAACAACGATATAATTAAAATGTTATGTACTACATTATTATTACCAAGAACTGAAGTACGAAGAATTTTACATTTTACTGAAAATACTGTACCAAGATTTTCTTCTAAAGACTTCCGCAATCATTGTCGCCTTGACAGAGTCACCTTTGAAATAGTTTTAGAGGAGATGGCACCGTCTCTTACGTCTGAACATCTGGGTGGAAAAGATTAACTATTTTGACAAGCAACTTCTTCTTTTTGTGTGGTATTTAGCAAACCAAGAAAGCATGAGAGAAGCATCGAACTTGTTTGGAATCTCAATTTCTACTGTTCACGTTACAATTATGAAAGTTTCTCGTGCATTTAACGATGTGTATAGGAATGTAAGTTAAGCTTGAATTTTACAAAAGCCTCCTAATCAGAAATAAGATTTGATCAAAAACAATTGTCTCTTGCAATGCTAGTATTTATAAATATATGTATATGATTAGCCACACATGTTTTTTATTTCAGATAATACGTTGGCCAAACCAGGCGCGACAAAATGAAATAGCCAATGCATTTCAATTGTCATGTGGAATTCCAAGTGTCGTTGGGATAATTGACGGCACTCACATTCGCTTGAGTGCTCCCATTAAAGATGACCAAGACTATATAAACAGAAAAGGTTTCCCTTCAGTAGTTTTACAGGTATGTTTAAAAGATATATACAATTTTTTGTGCAGCTTCAAATTATATCTTTTATGTCAAAATACAGTTCAAAGATACCAAAGTAAAATCTTTTTTGTCAAATCTATAAATTATCTATCTTTTGAAATGACCGTTTTCTCCGTGTTGAAGATCTCATTGCAATATTCAAGATAAAGAACAACAATAAAAGCGCTGATTGTTGGCTGCAACTTTTGTTGTGTGCATGTTTCGATTTCGTGTCCGGGTCATGCTCATTATATCCCTTCTTACACATTCAATAGATCGTTTGGGGTTTTTTTCATCATTTTTTAGTTTTTCATATTGCAAAATAAACCAGAGACACACAGACGTCTTTATCACTCGTATGCATTCCAGTGATTTTTTTGGTTCGGTATTTTTTGCAGATATTTAATAAGATGATCTCAAATCTTCTTCTGGGAGTTACATATTATTTTGCCTGTTTATTATATAGATCCAGAAAGGTGTATAGAAAATTGAAATGTTATTAAATATGTCCAATTATGTGCCTTGTAGTGTATATTAAGGTCCGTTTCGGGGTTGTTGTCTCATTATTATTTACTAAATGCCCTTTTCTGTGGATAAAATTTGTTTTTACAGGTTGTTGTCGACAATAATTTACTTATAACGAGTGCTCAGACTGGGTGACCGGGATGTTCTCATGATGGAAGAGTACTGAGAAATACTGAATTATTCCACAAAGCTGAAGCCGGCAACCTAACAACACCTGAAAAACATTTATTTGGAGATTCAGCGTACCCTCTAAAAACTGACTCATAACACCGTTCAGAGACAATGGTCAATTGAATAACCAACAACATCGGTTTAACAGGGCATTGTCCTCATGTCGCCAGACTGTAGAAAGGGCGATAGGACATTTGAAGGGGAGGTTTAGAAAACTCAGAGAAATAACATTCCACAATGTAGAAGATATTTGTTATTTTGTGATGGCTGGGTGTAAAATGCACAATCTCTGTATAATTCATGAAGACGATATCGAAGAATTTATTAATAATGATGATTTTCAGCATCCAAATCAATATCCAAACATTTTTAGGAATGCAGCAGCTGGAATTGTTAAAGGTAACAACTTGATGAACAATTTACCTTAAATCAATGTGAATAAAAACAGTCATACACTGTGTTTATTTTATGTTTCTTTTATTTTACTAACAAAAGTAACAACAAAGACAAAACAAATAAAAAAGTCTACACTATAACAGCAATATTCAACGAAAGAAATACCTGAATATCTACAAAGCATCTAAACCCGAGATGCTAAATACAAAATAAATGTTCTGAAATATTGATACAAATTAAATTTCAACAGCAATGTTTCCTCTTTAGATACACGCCAATGTAGTCAAGATTGTCCTTAAACATATATACCTTATACTTGATACTAATTTAAAAAAAACCCGTATATACTCGTATATGATTAGGCACAGATCGTATATATTCATGTGTCATAGTATACGATTTATAACATTGTACCGTGTAAGTCAGATTATTTCCATCTTAGATCTATTTGGTCGTTGTCCTCAAACTTTTTGTGTGCTGTTGAGGAGTAGAAATAACGGTCATACATCATTAATCTCTTTGGAATACGATCAATAATATTGTGTGAAAATAATATTTCTAAATGTTCATGTACAATAGCAGACCATTCGATGTCATTTTCCAGAGACCCCTCCGTGTCAACCTCAATGCAAAGAATATTTTTCCAGAAATATAACATAATGCGCATGAGTACCGGCTTTATTGGTATTGTGTCTATTGCTCTAAATGTTAATATATTGGGAAGAAATTCTGAAAGCCCGACAAATCCACTTAAATCCAACCCTTCTAAAGAAGGGCAAGAGGAAAGGGCAGCAATCAAAGCTGTCTCACTAAATCTAGTGTAATATCCTCTAAGAACTAAAACGTTTAAATTCCGTGTATAGGTAAAGAAATTTAGACTATTGCACGTTACTGCAAATAAATACAATTTCGTTACATTTCTTGCCATTTCAAAATAATTATTCATATTTCTGAAGACGAAAGGGGCCTTTAAGCTGATTTTCACCACACTGCACCAAAGAGATTTGTTGTTAACAAATTGATGAAAATATTTACATGTTTTTTTAAGGGTCATGATGTCGGAAATACTTAAAAATTTGCAAATATGCAAAACCAGTTCCTCTGGCAATTCATTCAAAATCTGAAATTAAAAATACAATCATTAACGAAAAAATGTATCATAAACATTCCTACATTCTCATCAATTAATAATAGGCAATTTGTTTAACTGCGTATATGTAACTGTTTATGTGTTCTTTTTTTTCGTAAAGATCCAAAAATCTGTCAAATCTTTTGAGTTTCTTTTCGTGTTGTTCTACCAACATTTCTCTAAATTCATCATTCTTTTTGTCCATTTTTTCGATTAAGCTGACTATCTTATCTTGGGATGAAGCGGGTGGTTTTTTTATTTTTTATTTTTTAGATTCCTTTACATTTTCATCAACCGTTTCATCTATCTTATTTGTTTCATCGAAAATGCGGTCACAATCGACTTTGCTGCTATCGAGGCTGATAACCTTGTTTTGGGGTTTATTAGCTTTAGACTCAATTTCCCAGTCACTAGGTTTGTCAGTATCAAGGGTGAAATGTGGTTTAGTGCTTGCCTTGTTCCCAAATAATTCATTAAAAGTGTCATAGTGACGACAAGTTGACTTCCCATTGCCCGTTTTACGATTCATATCTACAACTTTGTTGTACCTCTTTTTAAGATTCTTCCATTTATCAATGACCTGTTTCACTGATATGCGTATATTGAATTGTTCCATGTCGTTTACAATACGACCCCATAATACAGAATGGGCTTTGTTATTATTGAATTGAGCCTCCATACTTGCCCTTTTTTCAACAAGCAATTTTTCCTCTGATTCAGTCCACTGGTGGGATTTGCTGATGGAGGCGCCACTACATGATGGCATTATACTACTGGCACTACATGATGGCATTATACTACATGTACTGGCACTACACTCAATTGACGAACTTTCTTCTTCTTCAAAAAAGGAAAAAAAGAGAGCGACATAAGCTTAAAAGCTGAAATTTATATGCATAAAACCAACAGTTTCTCCCCCGAACCTCACATTTGCTGGAAAGTCAAGATTTAGTACAAATATAGTTTTTTTTTCAAACGAAAAAAAAGAAAAAAAGAAGAGATTATCGCAATTATCTTATCAAGTAACTTTGACCTTTGACTGAATTATCCCACTCCCCCATTCCCCCACCCACCAAGCATAATTCATCAATTTAAGTTCCTAATTTTTATCTAATATATTAAATAGAATTATCCAGGAACCACTGGTTTTAAAATAATAAACAAGCAATTTACATTTTTAACAAATGGCCATTGTTGAAATTTACAAAAAATAATGGTTGTGATTAATTCATGTTTGTTTGACGCCACTCCCTTAGCAACCACTTGATTTTTATCGGGGAAGGCATGGAAAGTATTTGAAATAAAAAGGCAGGATGCAAATTTTGTTGAAAAAAGCATGGATGGTCATAGTCCTGGGACAAAATAATGTTGAATGTTGAGAAAAAATTCTAGGCGCGCAAGCGCGCAGAAAAAGGCAGGAGCCCACCTTATTTCCATGACCCCCTTAAAATCAAATGGCAGTCTGTCAAGCGACTCCTGATTTTCCTAATTTTTTCTGATTTTGAGCTGTTTCTGATATTTTCCTGAATTTGTTAGATAAACTCCTGATAACTCCTGATTTTGAACTTTTTCCCCACAAAAGAAAATAACATAATATTATGTTGAAATTATTTTAGTGTAGAGCAAGTTTACCTTGTAGGTAAGTTATATTGATTTGAGGTTAGGTTGCCAATTACATTCTGATAATAACCTTCATCTAGAATCAAAAACACCATGCTTAAATTTATATATTATGGCCTGAAAGCTCTTAGAGGGGAGGAAGACGGCCATTGTTTTGTTTTTTTGTAGGGTTTTATCACTTTTTATATAAAAAAATTCCTGATAATCTCCTGATTTTTAACTAAAAACCCTCCTGATTTCCTATTTCTTTTAAGCCAAAAAGTGCTTGACGGACTGAAATGGTTGCTCATTTAGCCATGTTATCCGTAAAAATTATATTTATTTCAATAATGATTAAACGCATTAGCTGGTTAGACTTGGGTGGCTTTGAATTTTGGTGCGTCAGGTGTGACCTTTTTCTGCATGTTGAAGGTCTCACTGCGACTTTAGGATAAATAACATCAATTAAAAAAAATGAGATTAATTATGTCATATGCAAGTTGCGATTTTGTGTCATGATCTAATGTCGACCACGTTCTTTCATTGAAACCATTCAGCCATATTTATAGAAATACCAACACATTTTTTTCATAAAATCAATCCATTCACCAATAGCCATACCTGCACTTTTAGCTGGGATACAATTGCCATCTTGACATCAGTAGCTGTAAATTAATGAATAATAAGGTTATTCGTAGAAACTGGATTTAAAAATATCAACTATATCGTTACTGATCAAAAGAGTGGAGTGATACATAAATATGCTTTTCGATTTATATTAACATGATTCAATATCAAACATAACTAATGCATCCAAAATAAATTTCATACACTAAAGACTTGTTTGCTATATGAAATAGAACAACGGGCTATACAACAAGTGGACAACAGATATCTCTTTATTCTGTATAACATTTGTTTAAAAGGGGCATCAAAATGTACATGCTTACCGACTTCATCAGAAAATAAGATCTTAGCAATTTCTGGTGTACATTTAAAGGCCACGCCGTTAATGTTAAGTTCAGTCATTTCTGTCATCCTGAAACAAACAAAAAAAGTACAAGCACATGGAAGCTCTCCGCAGCCTGTTTCTCTTAATGTTGCGACCAGTTCTATGCGTGCCTGTAACAAGCCAGAACCCTGCATTTTCAGTGGTTGTGTTATGTCTCCTAATTGTTTTTTTTATTATATATTTAGAACTATGTCAAATGCTTTGTTTATTTGGGGATTTTGTGGTGGCTATGATTTCATATTTGACATTTATTTCGGGGCCACATTTAGTGATTGCCATGTGTGTTGGTCTCGTTGTTGAAGGCCACACGTCGACCCCTAGATGGTGGCATTTTTGTCATGTATTTTTGGGATGGTGTCTCATTGATGCATACCCCGTATCCTTTTTTCATATGAATATTTTTTGTCAAGGATCTTGCTGGATTGACCAGTGGGATCATTTGATACACATGTAATTGGCATCCGAATAGAGAAATCATATTTTTAGCTGCGAATTTTGTTTCAAAGTGACCAATTAAGATTTTTGAGGGATCCCCCATATCCCTTTGTTAAAATATATTTTGGCTATGGCGACATCTTTGTTGGTGCACGGGGTCATTGGCCATATATGACCACCAATCTTTGCTGTCGAGTTTAGTTTCGTTTCAGAGAAAAAAATCTTTATAGTGAATGGATAAACGGACGATGGATCACCCACCGCGAACGGACGACGAACGCCATGTGTGACAAGAAAATGCTCCCATGGCATTTTATGCCTTATGGGGAGAAAGAGACATATATATTTGGTAAATTTTGAAAGAGGGAATATATGATCGTATTAAAAAAAACCAAATTATAAATGTAGTATTAAAGTATGTTAGGATACAAAATTAATTGTCAAATAATAAAAGATGAAATCGTTTATTCACTTTAATCAGCAACAAATATTTATCAAAGGAAGACAGGTGTCACGATCTTATGTGGTATTATTTGCGTATATTTAGTACTTTGAGGTCAGTTATTAGAGCCCCCAGTTATATGTGAACTATATTTTACACGCAAATTCTCAGCCAAATGCTTAGAAAACTATTACGAACTATTCGCGTCTTATGTTTTATTATCATATATCACAGAATTCATTCATATAATGGTCAAAATCCATTAAAACTTGTTTTAGCTTTACATTCACTCTTCGTTCGTCGCCATCTTAATAGTTAACTCTTGGAGGGTTAAAATGTAAAACTCGCGTACTTCGATTGCTAATCGAGTTACCCGACTAACCCGAGTTGGACGAACCGAAGTAGGTCCACGATACAGCTGAAATATTGCTGAAAGTTGCACTAAACACCAAAAATCAAATCATTACCAAAGATTTTTGTTTTATCAGTATTGGATGGTAAATATACAATATACGTACATTGTCGGTAAATATAAAATTTATTTGTACGAGCTTTAGAAACAGGCTGAATAGCGAGCCTTCGGCAAGCTTTTCAGGCCTGTTTCGCAGCGAGTATAAATTAATTTTATATTTAACGACAATGTACGTATTTTGTGTTTATCCTGCAATGTCAAAAAAGTCGGAAAACTTGTCAGATTTAAACAAAAAGGACAGAAACAAACGTCATTCCTCGCCCTTCATAAATGTTGTCAAGTGTGTCTTCTTCGTGGTCCGCTTTACATTAGTACCAGTTTCATACTTGTCTGCGCCCTCCGCTGTACATAGCTACAGGGTACCAGGAAAGTTTATTCGTAGGCTGAAAAGTTTATTCGTCTAGTACGAAAAGTTTATTCGTATAGTACGAATAAAGCAAGAATTTATTCGTATATCATATTTGTACAGCAAATGTACCGATTGCAGGATAAATGAGTATATTATGCACATACTTTGGTATATTAGGATTTCTGTTTGGCCATATATGATATTTTCCGAAAGATATATTGTTACAACTAATGTTTTGTTGGTGTCTGTGCTCATCTATTTAGATTATCGTGTTGTGTTTTCTTTTGTATTTTTCTCCGTTCTGTACACTACATTGTTCGTACCTCTGGATTGTGCATCCTTTATTACCTCTTCAGTTTTCTCTAACGTTCATTTTATATTAACATCTGATTTGTTTTGTTACATAAAACAAACATTTATATCCGTTTTGTTGATTTTCAATACCCTTCTGTTAATTGTAATTTTATTAATCAATTAATGTATATTGTTTACTTTTAAAATAATGATTTTATCCATATCTCTGACGTACATGCAAATTACATATATAAATTAACAAGGTCATTAACTATAAAAACATTTGCTGTCTCACGAGTATGTAAATTAACAAGGTCATTAACTATATAACATTTGCTGTCTTACGAGTATGTAAATTAACAAGGTCATCAACTATATAACATTTGCTGTCTTACGAGTATGTAAATTAACAAGGTCATTAACTATATAACATTTGCTGTCTCACGAGTATGTAAATTAACAAGGTCATCAACTATATAACATTTGCTGTCTTACCAGTATGTAAATTAACAAGGTCATTAACTATATAACATTTGCTGTCTTACGAGTATGTAAATTAACAAGGTCATCAACTATATAACATTTGCTGTCTTACGAGTATGTAAATTAACAAGGTCATTAACCATATAACATTTGCTGTCTTACGAGTATGTAAATTAACAAGGTCATTAACTATATAACATTTGCTGTCTCACGAGTATGTAAATTAACAAGGTCATTAACTATATAACATTTGTTGTCTTACGAGTATGTAAATTAACAAGGTAATCAACTATATAACATTTGCTGTCCTACGAGTATGTAAATTTAACAAGGTCATTAACTATATAACATTTGTTGTGTTATGAGTATGTAAATTAGCAAGGTCATTAACTATATAACATTTGCTGTCCTACGAGTGTGTAAATTAACAAGGTCATAAGCTATCCAACATTTGCTGTCCTATGAGTATGTATATTAACAAGGTCATCAACTATCCAACATTTTTGTCCTACGAGCACGTGACCCGTAATAGGGTTTCTACATATTTCACATGCCGAGACATATCTGTAAGGGAAGCAAGTGAGAGATGAGATTTTAATTAGATTGTCAGAAACCGTGAGCCCAATCACTTTTATCATTTAAGTATTATTTGTAACATAAATACACATTTTTCCTTTGATGTTTTTATGCAGTAATCAACTTAAGAATAGTGAACTTTTACAAACCATGGTCTAACATGAAGATCTTGATGTTATTCCATGATTTTGACATCACGTCAGAATAATAGTTAAGATTCTATGGAAGTGGGAGGAGCTTACGTCATGGATTAATATAAAGATCTACATGTTATTCCATGGTTAACGCGGACCTCGACGAAAGCACCCAATATTGATTTCTGTTACAAACCATATATACCATGGATCTTACTCATAAACTTATTTAAACCAACTTATCCTTCGGGTTCGTTGGTTTAAATAAGTTAATTCGTAAGATCCATGGTATATATAAGTTCATGAGTAAGATCCATGGTACATGTATATATGGTTTTGTAACAGAAATTACATGATTGACATATATATATACAGTCAAACCTGCCTAAACGACCACCTGCTATAAACGACCACTTTTATTCCCCCCGACGATTTATACTATATATTTTAACTGGATTCAACGACCACCTGCATAACGCGACCAACGACCGCCTAAATGCATTCCCAAACGACCACTTCAACTTTTTTCAACGACCATTAACTCTTTGCATGATGAGCTTACAACAAAAATGGGGAAACTGACCGGGGATGTTCCCCAAAGTTCACATTCATTTTCCGTATACGCAAACCGGAAGTGAATTTTTTTTGTGCCCAAAATAATGTTTTCTCTATTACTGTCGTTTTTAATTAAAAATATGTTTATTTTTTTTTTAATATTTCTGCCTTTTTGGCATTTTCGTGCGGGTTTAAAATTTATTAAATGATTTGTTGTTCCCGGATCGAATTTTCATGGTGTACATATCATGACCACGTGGTTTAAAAATTAGGGTGTAAACAATAAATCGAAGGCTGTTTACACCCGAGGGTTTGTCTAATTAAATTGGTGAATAGAAATCGATTTTACAAGCTTTTGAGTTGTTATATATCATATACAGAAAAGATTCCTGATACCTGCTAATCTGGGTCACGGGTCACTGTGAGTAGCATGTGTAGTCTATTTTTATCTTGGACAATAATGAGCGTCCTGATTGGATGACCGATTTAATATCTTTATAATGTACCTTTGTAAAGTTCCGACAGTGTAGTCATTTTGTCTCATTTTATTAACCTTGGGTTTTATTGAGACACGTGAACTAATAATATTTTAAGCTACATTCAATTGTATTTACTTTTATTATTAATCTTTTGAAAATGTTATTGTTGCCATGTCATTCTGATCTATCATCTCAGATTATTTCTATATAAAACATAATATTACAAGTGCAATAGAGGAGGAATCTAGTCAATTATACAAATGTATATACATCAAATACAATACATATTACAAGGTGAAGGGATATTTTTCATAATTAAAGAAAATTATAGAAAATAAAAAAAAAGATTTGTTATAGAACATGACCTCATCCATTATATATTATTCTAAGAAAATTACACAAATTATTCTTACAAGGAAGTTTTTTTTTTATTTTATTTTTTTATTAAATTCAATTTTATTATTAATTTTACATAAGATGATCCTTTTGAAGAATTTTCTATTAGGATGTCCATTAATGTTTGTTTTATAATTAAAAGAAAGTTTTAAAACATGGTTTCTAAAAGGAAAGTTTTAACTTTGCACGAACGGATAAAAGTTATTGAGTTACTGATGTGCCAAATTATTTTCATAGACAATTTTAATTCTTTAATGGAATTTTATAAACTCTGACTTTTAAAATGTTCTATATTTCTACAACCTTTTAACATATATACCACGTGCATGGTTAATCAAATAAATTTATATTTATTATTAATGATTCAATCATTTAACACGTAGTAGAATAACAGCGATCTATAACCACACTATTTTTCAGCTGTATCGTTGAAATATATATATATATATCTATGACGTCAAAATGATCGAATAACAGATCTATAACTTCAAAATCATGGAATAACATCAAGATCTTCATGTAGACCATGGTTTGTAAAAGTTCGCATTTTTTAAGTTGATTACTGCATAAAAACATCAAAGGAAAAATGCGTATTAGTATTTTGTATATTGATGTTTGACCATAATACCTAGATATGCACCCAAAAAGAAAGGCATTGTTGTCATGGAAACCGATCAAAACGATCCTAGCATGATAACTGTAGAACAGAATTTAATGAAACACTATGGGAATTGTCTTCAAACCTAGTGAAAGCAGATAAGACAAATATGGCAATCGGCTTGATATATGTTTTGCGCCATGGCCATGAAACATAAACATGGGGGAGGTTTTTTTTTAAAAACTTTTCCCCACTAAACTTCATGGAACTTATGCATATTCCTTGTGATATATAAACAAGTGCTTGAGTTATAAGATTTCATTTTATTTATGATTCTTTCATTATTTTAACACTCCAATGAAGGTTATAATTCTATATTATCACTTACACACATTGATCGTGACCCCCTCCCAGAGGGTGTGCCGGGGTAGAATAGGCACCAGGTTTCTCCGTCCTAGAGGCACTAGTCCTCTAAAAGGGGTCATCCCCGCGGGAA
>MJUT01007406.1:19836-33680 GCA_002080005.1 Gigantidas platifrons
CATTATGCTCATGATGAGTGGTCCATAAGAGACCTAATGCACTGGCTAAATTATCCGTCTCTACCCATCACATTTCCTTGTTTCGAGTCTCGTGGCGTTTAAATTATTCTCGTCCTGAATATAGCTGAAAAAATGCTCGCTGGACGTTAAACACCAATCAATCAATCAATCAATCACATTGATGGTGTGAATAAAACACCTCTCACATTTTACGTAATATATGCAATTTTTTTCATACTGTGTTTTGTTCACAACCTTACAAACTATAATGATTAACATTGGATTTAATTGACGCAGAAACGATTGAAAATAAACTGTTATGTGACTTAAACTGTGAAATTAATACATGAAGTAAACTTTATTGCGTTTTAAATCTATACCATACAGATTGATTGAATGGTAGAATGGTTCAATAAAGTTGGCGTGAAAGTAAATTTACAGGAAATTAAAATTTTTTTTTGAAAGACACAGACTAGGCAAAACATCTTCAAAACACCAAGAGCATGGTTTATTTGAAAGTTGGAAATACAAATCTTTTATATGGGGGATACATTCTGAAGGAAATGGTCATATATATAGATATTATGAAATGGTAGTTTAAACAAAGATTTCACCATCATCGTCAACGAAACGAACAACCACCTCTCGCTTCAAATCAATGAACACAAAAAGATCATGAGATAAATACGTTGGAACAGGCACAAAAATATGACGGGGTTAAACCAATTACAAATGACCACTTTCCCTAAGCACTTGCCGGTTCTTTCGTCATTCATGACTTATTACGGGGTTGTAACTAGAGTAACTCGACGGGTGTCACTAGTGGAGCAGTAACTGTTTTCCCATCCGGAGCACCTGAGTTTGCCCCCGTTTTTACATGTACTAGTGCGGTTCGTTTTGTCCATGTTGTCAATTACATGTTTTAACATTTCTAGTTTCGCTTTGTCGATTTCAACGTAAAACGATGTTGTTTTGTAGGGAGTTAATGTTACGTATACTGGCCATGGTATCAACCCGATTTCCATTTCAGATGACGTTCGTGTCATTCAACAGTAACACGACGGGTGTCAATAGTGGAACAGGAAGTGCTGACACTACTGGAACATCTGGGTTCACATCCAGTTTTAAGTGGGGTTCGTGTTACTCGATCTTTAGTTTTATGTGTATGGTTTGTAGATCGTTGTGTGTCCGTTTGTCCCTTTTCTTTTGGCCATTGTATTTTCAGACATTCTTCGGTTTACGGATTCTGATTACCCAAGCTAGTTTGTAAAATGAAATCCTTTATAATTGGATAACATACTCCAATACAGATAGGGCCCGGGTGGCTCAATGAGCTAGATACTTGAATTACCTAACAACTCCTACAAGCCTATCACTAATACGGTGTGGGTTCGCATCCGCCTTTATAAATTACAGAAAAGGTGCACGTGACCCGCAGCCGCAAGTGTATAAGTTTACCAGTTGTTTGCTCATGGTCGGTGGTTCTCTCCGGGTTCTCTGGCTTCTTCCATCACTAAAACTGGTTGCCATGATATAGCTGAAATATTGCAGAAAGTGGCGTTAAACACCAAAAATCAATCAGTCAATCAATACAGATATAAACGAAGTATAAATATAAAACTATAAGTATGTAATCATTAATCAGATACACATATCTAATTAAAAGAGATAGCAAATGATAGGAAAAATAAATATGTCAACTCAACAGGTAGTGTGCTCTTAATTACATACGTGTTGTTCGAATCTCAGAGGACGTAAATACTGTTTTATCAAGTATGCGTGTTACTTCTACAATGTCAACACAAATAATACCAATTACAATCTTAATTTTACATAATAATCAAGGACATGTATACTTATTGTCATATTTAGAAAGCACCAAACATTCTACACATTTACTGTAATACGAGTTATATGAGTTCATGGTTGTTTTGGTTGGGGTAGAGCTTCGTCACTTTCAGAAAATGTTCACTTATGTCGTGACTATCAGACTCAATATTAGAGGAAACCCTGTACAGTTAAGATAAACACCTGTGAAACCCTTGTTGATGGATAGGTGTCTACATACCTTAACACGTAAGAGACCAGTATTGGAGCGCCGACCCCTATCAGTGGTGTTAGACCTGTGGTCATCAGTCAACAACCTTACCCGTGCTTGGCCACCCTCATCTTCGCTAGCCAAGGGTTACGATCCGCTCTACTCATCATGAAGATGAGTAGAGTGGATCGTAACCCTTGGCTAGCGAAGATGGGACAACCTTGGTCCTTGTTGATGAGTAGACGACTGAAAACCTTAACACATGAGAAGTCGAGTATCGGATTGCCAACCCATGTCAGTGGGTTAGACTGGTCGTCATCAGTCAATGACCTTATTTGAATATCCGACTCCCAATCCGTCGGTGGGTTAGACTTGTGGGCACCAGTCAACGACCTTATATGAATATCGGACTCCCAACCCATGTCAGTGGGTTAGACTTGTGGGCATCAACGACCTTATCTGAATATCGGACTCCCACTCCGTCAGTGGGTTAAACTTGTTGGCATTGATCAGATCAGTCAACGACCTTATCTGAATATCGGACTCCCAACCCATGTCAGTGGGTTAGACTTTTGGACATCAGTCAACGACCTTACTTGAATATCGGACTCCCAACCCATGTCAGTGGGTTAAACGTGTCGCCATCAGTCAACGGTCTTACCCACGCTTGACCAACCTTGAGTATTGTTTCCTTTGCTATTTATTTGCATTTATATTGTATTATATGTTGAGTGTGTTTTTATAAGGTTTTGTAATATATATTTTGCTTTACTTTAGGCATAAGTAGTCATGGCAACCAATAATCCCCAACTATAACATGAAAAAAAATCAATAAAACTATCATTGCATTGTTAATTTTACATAATTTGTATGATTTATTTGTTGTAATAGTTTTGTTTATGACCTTCCTTTAGTTCTGTCTGTTTTAACAATACAAAATGTAACTGTATTGACATGTATACAAACGTCGGAAGTGATAACGTAACATGAAACGTCTAAAATAATAAAATGTATCAAAATCCTGGTAAATTTATATTCAAAAACGACAATTTAAACTTGTTACAACATATCCACTACAACTTAGGGCCCGTGTGGCTCATTGAGTTAAGTAGTTGGATTATCTAACAACTCATACACGCCTATCACCAATACGGCGTTGGTTCGCGTTCGGCTATGTAAATTACAAAAAAGGGTGAACTCGACTCGCAGCCGCAAGTGATAAAGTTTACTAGTTGCTTGCCCATGGTCGGTGGTTCTCTCCGGGTACTCCGGCTTCTTCCACCACTAAAACTAATCGCCATGATATAGCTGAAATATTGCTGAAAGTGGCGCTAAAACACCAAAAATCAAATCAAATCAAATCATTTATTGGACAAGAGATACTACCCCAACATCTTACAGATTGTAATACAGTTGTTCTTGTTGTAGTCAGAAGCTTGGATCTTCTGTTTTGTGTTGCCGTTGTATTGGCACTGTTTTTATTGTCGGATAATTACCTTCTTCGAACCTTTGTAGTTTGTCATTGTCATAGATCACTATAAAACTTGATACAATATTATACAAAGTAGAATTAATGTCAATTCGTCTGGTTCATGTGCTAATGAAAACATATATGGGATATCATATGAAACACATTACCCACCACTATGCACGTACTAGATGAAGAGCTTGAAGATACCAAAGGGGCAATCAGAATCCGTATATCGAAGAAGAACAGACAACACAATGGCCAAAAGATACCAAAGGGGCAATCAGAATCCGTATATCGAAGAAGAACAGACAACACAATGGCCAAAAGAAAAAGTACAAAAGGACAAACAACGATCTAGCCAAAAATCGAGTAACACGAACCCGACTAAAAACCGGGGGATAACACAGGTGCTCCGGAAAGATAGGCAGTTCTTGCTCCACTAGTGACACCCGTCGTTTTAATCTAGTTACAAACCCGGTGATAAGATGAATCTACCCACCGTCTACTAACAATGTAATATGGTACGAGGAACAGAGCTTCAGAAGAGAGTTATTAAGTAGTAGCAAGTCATAATAGTTGTCCGTACTGTTGTTGTTGAAGGACCATTACATTTAGATATACCAATGAATTATTATTATTAGGGAAGCGGTCAAGGACATTCAGAGTTAGGTTTATGGTGTTTAACACCACTGTCAACAATATTTCAGTTATGTCGTGGTGGTAAGTTTTAGTGGTGGCGGAAAGCGGAGTACCCGGAGAAAACCACCAACCTGGCGCAAGTCACTGACAAACTTTATTACATAATGCTGCTGTATTGAGTATTCGAACTCACAACTTTAGTGGTGATATGCACTTATTGCATAGGCAGTTGTAAATAAAACTACCATACGATCACAACTACGGTGGTCCTGATTATTGTTAGGGAAAAGTTCATTAAACATCTAGATTGATTTAAATATATGAACATAGTGGAGGGGTGGTGGTGGGGTGGGGGTGTCAACCGGTTAGTTCGTTATAGCTGTCATAGTTTCCCACCCCTTTTAAATAAGGTAGTTATTATATAACTGAAATTGCTAAAGCACCGATAAACAATATTAACCCAGCCGAACCAACTTGGTCAGAACATGGCCTCCTCTAATCTTGTAAATTGACAAACGAGTGTTATCAAGAACCTAAACAACGATTTATTGGCTGCACATTTTCATTATGGCTTTAAATATACGGTTTTCATTAGGAATTGATATTTAGTATTTTTTTTATCCATTTTTCATGTTTCTAAACCTTTATTGGTTTGCTCCTTTCTGGATTCTTTCCGATTTTCACTTTGGTCAAAATAGCTCTATATAAAATGAAAAGTAAAAATACCACACTGTCCAAACAGTTCCACAATAAAATAGAAAAATGCATGAAAGAGGCAGATTCGATACCCATAAAAGACAGACCGACCGACAGACACAGACACACACACACTTTTTTTAGGTAAGTACATAGACATAAGCTGACTAACAATAATTAATTAAGAGGATATATATGTGTCAAATTGCTGAGAAATAATATTCATGATATTGCCTTCATTATATTATAGCTAACGTGTTTTCAAAGATTACGGTAAATCGTTGAATCAAATCTCAGTAGAAATAATTTTTTGTACTTTGTATATGGGTTAATTGTTACCACAATGTCAACATAAGTCATCAACAATTTCCTAACAAATTATGTACTCTTTATAGAATAAGAATCACAGTTTTTCATCTTGAAGAGAACATGGTTTTGTCCGACACACCTCTTGTGTGACAACTTTTGATGCATACATGTCGTTAATTAGTTTGTTGATCGTCTGACAGCCCTTATCTTTTAATTCTATATATGGAACTACCAGGTAACTGACTACTTTTACATTAAAGTGAAAGCTATTAAATGTTCTTTTTGTATCAAAGACAGCAGTTTTCCCTGGGGGACTTTGTAAGTGTATTTACGAACATGCACTTAATTATATTCTATCAGGGTATATGGGTTACATTTATAAAAATACATTATTTATTGGATAACCATAGGATTGTTATACTATGTGAATAAATACAATAAAATACTTTGTGACCGATTCTCAAAGAGAAAAAAAACTCTAAAATAACATCCACGCAGAAATGAAACATTACTGTAGGGCGACTGCTGGGCAAACATTGTTATTATTTAATTGGATATGGACCTGGGGGACTTTGTAAGTGTATTTACCTACATGCACTTAATTATACTCTATCAGAGTATATGGGTTACATTTATAAAAATAAATTATTTATTGGATAACCATAGGATTGTTATACTATGTGATTATTGTATATAAGTTTGCAACTGTATTGAGACTTAAGTTGAAATGATGCAACTGCTGATTTTTTAACCATCAAATAATAGTTGTATTGAAGACCGGTATAGCGGTAATTTGTTAAGTAATAATTGTGGTAAGTAAAATAAAAACAAACGATTTGATTTGGTTGCTTATATGTCATGGCATTTAATTACTGCAACAACACATATTGTCAACAAATAACAACAAGTTGACGATGGATCACTGAAGGGTATAACAATCAGTGTAACTAAACAAACTGCTTGGGCCAACCAGAGCAGCAAAGTTGATAAATTTCGCCAAATTCCACATCAACTAGTTGTCGCCATGACGAGTAATGTTGACTTTCACAATTCTATATATCCTTTAGTCCTTTCACCAAACTGCAAAATAAAATAAAGACAGCAGAAATCATGTTTAAACGGGATGGGAAGGGTGGGGTTTTGTGTCCTCAATCCTTCGTATCTCCTTTGCAACTGAATATCCTACACGGAAACACTCGTTTTAAAGGTCTGTTCGACTTGAGAAGTACAAGAAGCCCGTGCTGCAGTTTGGCGGCGAATTAGACATTATATAAACAGATGTCTATACATAGTATATTTAAATGTTGGCGTTATATAAGTTTAGACTTGTTAATCGGTATAACGTAATACAATAAATGAATTTAATAATAAACTATTAAATTACAATAAATACAATAAAATACTTTGTGACCGATTCTCAAAAAGAAAAAAACTCTAAAATAACATCCACGCAGAAATGAAACACTACTGTAGGGCGACTGCTGGGCAAACATTGTTATTATTTAATTGGATATGGATTCTAACTTTAAAAACTTAAATCTGGTATCTATTAACTAATTAGAGTAGCATTGCAATGTAGACCAGACTTAAACATTTGAGCAACCTTTTATCTAACAACTCATACAAGCCTGTCACCAATAAGGCGTGGGTTCGCACACGGCTTCGTAAATTACAAAAAATTGGTGCACTCGACTCGTAGCCACAAGTGATAAAGTTTACCAGTTGCTTGCTCATGGTCAGTGGTTCTCTATGTGTACTCCGGCTTCTTCCACCATCAAAACTGGTCGCCATGATATTGTTGAAATATTGCTGAAAGAGACGTTAAACACAATAAATCAAATCAAATCAGACCACCTTCAACTAGTTGAAAAAGGTTGCACATGACAATGGAAAATGGTAAAAGCGGAGCAGGTTTCATAAATTAGTAATTGATAGAATACCCAACAGTTATGGCAGCCGGTTTCAATCAGATATCGTACGGGGAATTCTTGTATTTGTCCAGTCTTACCATGATGAATGCATGTGTCGAAATTGTCTCAAAGGTATTTTGCTATTTTATACATCATGACATTATGTCTGTCTTCAGGCCGCTCCAGTTTAAGTGTTGCTGCATGTCACCAACACTTATTGCTTTTCGCTGTCTGGTGGTGACGAAGCTAGTAGCCCTATGTTGAACCACTGCGTTTCCCAATTTCGCCTTTATTGGAGGGGCCCATGCAGAACAAGCATACACAAGCGATGGTATAACATAGAGAATTATTAGTTATGAAGGGAAATATATCTTCCAAAGGGACATACCAAGTGTGTATTAATTTGATAATACAAATCTAAACCGCAATTGTACTAGTAGCTAAGGTGTTCGTCTACGTAATGTCTATTCCATGTCTAAAATAGTCATCAAGAACTCCGTAAAGATAACTAGTGAAGATTAACCGATATTTGGAGGAAGACGTCGGAACCAATCCATCAGAAATTCGTCTTGTGCACATGCAATATACAATAAATTGGATGTTGTTACAAATCATTAACAGTACCAAAGAACGAGTAAACTAAATAATATAATTATCAAGAGACTGCGGATTTGGATATCATTTGCCAGTTTAATCCTGCCACCTTTTTGTGTATGTCCCAAATCAGGACCTGCCTTTTCTTACAGATACTAGTATGTTGTTGTGTTGAGTGTATTCAATGGTTCGACTTGAGCGATAGGTTTTAATTTTGTTGATATTGGTTAAATGTTGACCATCACTATTGAAGCTTTCTTTTCATATTGAGGTGTTTTAACTTAGATGTTCTATTATTACTTATAGGAACAAGAGATTGTCTTTTCTTGACAGTATGCTTCTGTATTGAAATTGATAAAACCAAGTTAAAATTGTGAAAAAGATAGGTACCAACTCTAGAAAAGAAATGTCTAACATCCGCTCTTTATTCTACCAGTTATTTTGGCACTTGTATTTCTTATTCCCTTAAAGTATGCCCCACACCCCAACGAACCATTTCCACCACTGTAGGTAAACAATTCTATTATTTCATTTGACAGCCAGAATGTCTGTGATAGATAACATTTCCTGTTAAAACCCTATTTAAAAATAAACCCAAAACCGCAGCACCGGCCTTGACCTCATAGGTGATTCTGATAAATGTTTTAGCAGATAGAATTGCTAGCGAACAAAACGTCATGAAACCAGATATAATTTCCTCTAACTTTACATTTGCCTTCTTAACTATGATATCCAAGCCCAAATGAACTGTAATTTGCTGAACATCTCAACAGTCACTCTCTCTTCAGACATAAATGACCATAGCAGGTTCTGTCTGTCCTGTTAGGTCCTTTTGATTTACTCGCTCATTAAAGATTGTTTAATTCTTTGCTGTTCAATCTGTTGACTACGAGTGTACCTAATGAAGGTTGTTACAGGAACGCGTCGTGCGCACTCAATTAGATATCTACTTTAGCATTAACTGCTATCGGATGTTTCTGGATTATTATTTTTTTTACAACAAATGTGATCTTTAATCTTGTCATTGATACAATATGTATGTTACAGTTGTAGGACTAGAGATGTTTGTTTTTGTGTCAATGTCATTATATATATTCTATTATATTACAGAGCTTATGTTCGTAATGTTCACTGAAAACCCGACTTAAAATAAAGTTTTCTATTCTATTCTATTCTATTCTATTCTATCCTGCTTAAGATATGTGACGGAGTTCCGGTTGCTAAGCGTGAAAGTTTGTTTGTTTGTTTGTAGATTAATACGGGCATATGGGGTATGATTATATGTTTTAATTAAAGATCGTAAATCAAAACTATACTTTAAACTCATGTCATATGTACATAAATTTTGTTTTACAGTAAAGCCAGCAAAGGCAAATTAAAAAGTGAGTGGATAAAATATAGCGGGAAAAGATCCGTGTGCACTGTTTCACTCAGGAGGTTCAGGGAGAACGGAATATCTCACTCCAATTGAAATACACGAATGCAACTATTGGTAAGATGAGAAGTATGAATGTCACACCGGTATCACTTATTTAATATACAATCATGAGAGAAAACACAAACATCACCCCTCCCCAGAAAAAAATGACAAAATTCGTCCAATCAGAACACTTCAGATATTGGATAGTTTTCTGATTGGCTATTTTTCTAGTACGTGTACACAACTGGGACTTGGAAGTTTTATGACCTTGAGACTAGGTTCTCTGAAAGATATTCTTCTCCTATATATGACACGCGCCGAAGTTATTTTTAGGACTTATTTTATAGTTAACTCTTATACTTTCATGGAGTTCCAAAGTCTAACGTACATTAGTAATGAAAGATATAATATAATATTGGCAATGCACTTCAGGTTAATTTATTTTTTAACGTATAAATGGCTTGGTTCCGGTATGACAATATCGTCTACAAGTACATGTGACGAATTGGGTTTTTATCATATTTTAAAAGTGGGATACGGTTTATTATTCTGATGAATGAACTGAATTGATAACAACCCCACATTTTCAACGACTGCTATCTATTTTCAATGTCGATTACTTGCATCTCTGTATGAATTTCCCGAGATGCAAAGTTTCTAGTCCAGGTTGAACACCAAACCATTCATGGGAGACATTTATGTTCCATGTATATTGAGTCATTGTATACAAGATACCCGAATAAGTGATATAATTTCAAATCCAGTTGCGAACAAACCCAGGTTACAGGACGGCCATCCTTGCTCGCTATGATGTACACTTCTGAGGAAGGCTTATTTTGCTTGATTTCCTCTCAAACACCAGGACATATTGCTCAATTGACGCTGAAAAACAAACCACTCAATTAAGCAATGGTTATTTGCCTCTCATGCACCAAGACTTACTACTTATTTGACGCTGAACAACCAATAAATCAATTAAGCAATGGTTATTATCCCCTCGCCAACGAAGTTGCGAAGGGATATAGTAACGCTACCGTCCGTCCGTCCGTCCTTCCTTTCGTCCTTCCGTCCGTCCGTCCGTAACATCTTTGTGAACACTCTAGAATCAACACCCTTCAATGGATTTTGACCAAACTTGGTACATACTTAGCCCTTAAGAGAATCTGGAATCCTATTGAATTTCAAGGTCAAAGGTCAAGGTCACCGGGTCAATATTTTAGGCGAGGGGATACGCCACGCTTTGCGTTGCCCTTGTTTGCCTCTCAAACACCAAGACTTACTGCTCAATTGACACTGAACAACCAACAAATCAATTAAGCAATGGTTATTTGCTTCTCAAACACCAAGACTTACAGCTTATTTGACGCTGAACAACCAACAAATCAATTAAGCAATAGTTATTTGCCTCTCATGCACCTGGACTTACAGCTTATTTGACACTGAACAACCAACAAATCAATTAAGCAATGGGTAGCTGCCTCTCATGCACCAAGACTTACTGCTCACTTGACGCTGAACAACCAACAAATCAATTAAGCAATAGTTATTTTCCTCTCATGCACTTGGACTTACAGGTTATTTGACGCTGAACAACCAACAAATCAAGTAAGCAATGGGTAACTGCCTCTCATGCACCTGGACTTACAGCTTATTTGACGCTGAACAACCAACAAATCAATACGGTTGTTTCGAATCATTTCCATTCCGTCAAATTTTGTTATTTTCGTCCGCCAGATCACGTGATTTCGATGGAACTGCTGGCACTGAACTTCCGGTGTCAATGTACACAATAAAAACTCCAATCGATATGTGCCGTTTTAACGTTCGATCCTCAAGCTAAAAAAATCTTAACATTTTCTGTAAAAGACAGATATCAATTAAATTATTTTATTTGTATCAAAGACTTCAACACAGAGGCAAATTCTTCTTTAAAATAAAATTTGTTTTCTTTCTTTATTTGCGGCTGTCAGCATCATCAAAGGAAAACGATCTGCCTTTATGTATATATTTCTTATATAAGACAGATAGTGGGGTACCGAACACCAGTATTTATGCAGCGGTTTCCTTGGCGTCTCCATATTACAATTACTTATAATCTACCGCATTTACGACTATGATATGCTGACGTTGTCACAGTAATAGCGTAAACACCGGAAGTCGCCTGCCGATTTGTTCAGACGTCAAGACACGAAAAGGACGGAACGTGGTCGGAATTGACATGATTCGAAACAACAGTATTAAGCAATGGTTATTTGCCTCTCAAACACCAGGACTTACAGCTTATTTGACGATGAACAACCAACAAATCAATTAAGCAATGGTTATTTGCCTCTCACACACAAAGACTTAGATCTATATTATTTCCCTGTCTATGTTAAACAGCTTACAAATTTGTCAAAGGCGTTGTTGATATATATATGTTGATAGCTTTACTTATTATCGACCATTACAGTTTAGCTTTATATTTTCTATGCAGCTAATTACAGATTCTGGAAATTTATCATTTATTATTTGAGAATACTTAAAAAAAAACAATGTTATTATGGTGATGTATTAAAAATCACAATGGGAGCTTATATTTCATATAAGGGTTGTTTATTCATGAGGGCGTATCTCTTCCATGGAATCCCATGCTTACATATGAGAACCCCGAATATTAACAACGTGGCATATCAGTTGTCTGCGTATGCTGAGGAAGTGAGGTTGCCATTGCTATTCTGTTAATCTTTCGATTGTTTTCCTTTGCAATAGCTAGTTTTTCGCCAATTCAGACATTTTTTAGTTCTTGCTATGGATATATAATAGGATTTTAACTCGCTATACCTGTGAGTGTTACTGTTTTGATCATATTACTGCTTAGTAATTCATTTCTTCTACTACTTTTGACCATGGCATCTAGAAGGCCAAAGAGACAAACTAAAAGGAAACATCCATATAAAACAGACCCAATTGGACAATCATCCAAGTCCAGTAACTGGTCTATAAAGACATTTAAAAGAGAGTTGCAAAAGATGAGAATAAATGTTCCAAATGGATTATCAAAAACTGTGCTCCATCAATTATATTTAGAAAATGTGAAACCCAAAGTGGTAGAAGAAGTAAGTTCAGGAAACAATAATATTGATATGGAAATGACAAGCGACCAATATGTTTTTTTTAGTGAGAGATTCAACTGAAATCACGACGCCTTCTGCGATGATGAACGTACAATCTTTGATATAGCAAGCACGTGCTCAAGACCTAGAACACACCTCCTCAACTTTTCCATTGGGCGGAAATGATAACCAGATGCCGTCAACCTCAGTAACGCAATGCTTCACTGGTCTCCAAGATACCGTTAATCAATTATTGAAGACATCAGGTCATACAGAGAAAGTTTATGATGTAAACAGAGGAAAATTCAATCTACATCAGTGGTATGCCTCTAATAAATCGTGCCCTAATGATGATGCATTTCAACATGTGCAAACAGTGCAAGGAGATCTCCATTCAAATCAAGGAGTTCGCTCAGATTCCTTTACAAATGTGGACATCATATCGCCAAATTTACAAAAAGATATTTTAGAGGGTAAGGATATAAATTTAGCCACCCTGTTAATTCCATTCTATGATTGCCCTACAAAACACTCGGTGGTTGCTAATGCTATTGAAGTCAATGTAACAGGGAAACCCGATATCAGGTTAAATAGGCGGTTAAGTATTCAAGAATTCATTAGAGCGTTCGGAAAATATAAGAGGGTAATGACATCTGTTTTTGAAGATAGGCGCACCGAACTTGATGCCTATGAAGGTGATATCATAAACATTCACAATTTCTGCGGTGAAAAATTTTACGACTATAATAAAGCTTTCTCTGCTAAATCCGCAGTTTTATTGCGCACGAAAAAAAGTTAAAGTCGATTGGGGTAAACGCGATCGAGATTTATTATCATTGATTTCTGCTGGCACACATATTAATACATGTAGTTTATGCAATATGGTCGATCATACTACACAGTTTTGCCCCCTGCAAACATCCAAATCTTACATAGGCGCACCTATTGACGACAAATCACGCAATGAGCGAAGCGACAGATACGGAAGGCATAGGTCTTTCCATGACGGTAAAGAAATTTGCAACAACTTTAACGGAAGTAAGGGATGCACAATAGCAAACTGTACTTTTGCTCACGTTTGTGCTAGATGTCGTATCGGGGGCCATCCCCAAATGAACTGTCGCAAAAATACTAATCAAGTGTCAACGGCGACAAGTACAACTATCTCTGAAAAGCCGAGCACTTCAAAATGACTAGCTGATTGCCCATTATTTCCGACTACACCTATAAACGTTGATAAACTAGAACTTGAGTTCCGTGATCATCCCGATACAACCTTTGTTGAATA
Organism: Gigantidas platifrons; assembly: GCA_002080005.1. Taxonomy (NCBI): domain Eukaryota; kingdom Metazoa; phylum Mollusca; class Bivalvia; order Mytilida; family Modiolidae; genus Gigantidas; species Gigantidas platifrons. The sequence continues at coordinate 33,297 of MJUT01007406.1, forward strand.
CCTATGTTCCGGTTTGCGAAACGGTTTCGATACCCTAGTTAAAACTAACAATATAACAACCAAAGAGTGTAAAAATAACTTAAGTGTTAGGTTGCAAGAAAATGTTGTGACAGCACTGTTCGAGAAGGAAGTACAAAAAGATTTCGTTTATGTTCCGTTTTCGGAATCACCTTTCAAAAATTACAGTCAGTCCGATAGGAGTCGCAGAAGGGAAATATTCAAAAAAGAAAAGACTTATTTTGGACTTGTCTGCCCCGCATAACGATCATGATATAAAGCACCAATGGTCTGATTGATCGAGACAAATGTTCTATGTCTTATATTAAGGTGGTACCATACACTTCAGGTAAAATTTGATCTGCTCGTTTAATTTTCTTATTTTTT
>MJUT01007406.1:48315-65611 GCA_002080005.1 Gigantidas platifrons
CATTATATTATAATTTATTCAAAATCTCCTGTTTACAATTACCTTGATGGCGCAGGAGCGCACATTAAGGGTCCCTGTTTTACATCAATTTCACTTGTCCAGGGGTAGAAAGTGAAAAAAAAGAAAAAAAAAGTCCACTTAAACCTATTTCAAATTCATTTGCTTTTACATTTCATCATAATATACACAATTAGTCGATACAATTATTACCATTCATTAGCTATATGTTCATAAATAACAAATAATCATATGTTATTCCGAATAAGTTCTAATTTGTTTTTATCAATTTCATTAATATTGTAATGTGCATTGTAAATGTTTTTTAAAATTATTTTTCCAAGTGTTAAAAATTGTTTGATTTCCAATTCGGGATTGGTTATATTTCACCTTATTACGTATTTTCCATATTTCCCACTTTGAAAATAATAATTATTACTGATCTTGAAAACAAATACAATATTGAAAATGAATATCCGGTGTTCCTGAATGATCATCATATTTTTCTGTACATATTCATTTTCCAATTATTTATTTATGACATATTTCAATAAACAAGAAATTCTATCTATAATTGACTATTTGAGTGATTTATAGATTTATTGAAAACAATGGTGAAGACGGATATCTTATTAATGTAAATTCTGATGTCATTACAGGTTTGCGTTGTTTTCATTAAATGTTATCATATGAAATTGACAAGTAGTCAATTATTAAATGCCTACATTAGTATAAAACTGGACAACACATTGAATAAATATAATGTTTTGAATTCATATTGGAAACAGTCGGGTTCTTTAAATCATTGATTAAACGATGGAATATTTGTCTAGAAATATTATTGATATTGTTTTGTTATACAGCTGTTTGACCAATATGATATATATGTTATCATCTACTTTGTAACTAGAGCAACATGACTGGTGCCACAAGTGGAGCAGGAACTGCCAACCTCTCCGGAGCACATGAGTTCACCCCTTGTTTTAGTAGGTTCGTGTTACTCGATCTTTAGTTTTTTGTGTAGTGTTTTGAAGTTCGTTATCTACGGATGCTGATTACCCCTTTGGTATCTTCTTAAAACAATGATCAAAGAAGTGAAGAGTCTGACGAAGACGATGTGAAAATAAGACGTAGACAAAAGCAGGTTTACAGAATGCTACGAAGTTGAAAATTCAAAATTAGAATAAAATTGACCGGTACAATTTGTCCCAATAAAGCATAGCTAATAGCAACGACTAATACAAATAGTCCAGATTTTTAACACTATATGTGGTCAATGATTTCAGATGAGATATAGTTGTTCGTTTTGTTGATATTAGTGGAATTATTGACCATCATTGTTAAGCTTTAATTTCATCATTAAAATTTCTTTAATTTTAAATATAAACGTTAGAGAAATCCGAAGTCGCAATCTAGAGACAAACGTAACATAAGTCAAACAAAAAAAATTCAACACAGAAAACAAAAAAACGATGAACTACACGGATCCACCAAAAAAAACGGGCGTAAGCCCAGGTGCTCGCGAAGGGTAAGTAGTTCCTGCTTCTTATATAACACCCACCGTGCTAATCACATAGTCTGGTCCGGTAAATGTACGGTTGACAGAGCTTTTTATAATGGACTTGATACAAGACAGACTGCCATAGTCTTTTTCGTGGACTTTATTCAAGATTGACTGGCGCAGCATTGCCTACCGAATTGATACAAGACTGTTGGTATAACCTTTTCAATGAACTTGATAAAATTGGGTATTGTAACCTTTCTCACGGACTGGCTATGCAACTATAACACAATAAATGATTATCTGTTGTAACCGTATCGCGATAAACGATTGCCTGCTGTAACCGTAACACGATAAACGATTGTCTGCTGTAACCGTAACACGATAAACGATTGTCTGCTGTAACCGTTGCACGATAAACGATTGTCTGTTGTAACCGTAACACGACAAACGATGATCTGATCTTACCTTACCGTAACACGACGAACGATTGTCTGCTGTAACCATAACACGACAAACGATGGTCTACAGTAATCACAACACGACAAACGATGATCTGATCTTACCGTAGCACGATGAACGATTGTCTGCTGTGACCATAACACGGTAAACGATAGTCTACAGTAACCATAACACGACAAACGATTGTCGGTTGTAACCGTAACACGATAAACAATTGTCTGCTGTAACCGTAACATGTTAAACGATTGGCTTCTGTAATGGTAACACGGTAAACGATTGTCTGCTGTAACCGTAACAAGACAAACGATGGTCTGCAGTAACCATTACACGACAAACGATTGTCTGTTGTGACCGTAATATGATAAACGATGGTCTGATCTTACCGTAACGCGATAAACGATGGTCTGCTGTAACCGTAACACGATAAACGATTGTCTCCTGTAATGGTAACATGATAAACGATTGTCTGCTGTAACCGTAACACGATAAACAATTGTCTGCTGTAATCGTAACATGTTAAACGATTGTCTGCTGTAATGGTAACACGATAAACAATTGTCTGCTGTAATCGTAACATGTTAAACGATTGGCTGCTGTAATGGTAACATGATAAACGATTGTCTGCTCTAATGGTATCACGATAAGCAATTGTCTGATGTAATCGTAACATGTTAAACGATTGGCTGCTGTAATGGTAACATGATAAACGATTGTATATTGTAACCATAGCACGAGAGGCGATTGTCTGTTGTAACCGTAACACGATGAAGGATTGTATGTTGTAACTGTAACGCGATAAACGATTGTCTGCTGTAAACGTAACACGATAAACGATTGTCTGCTGTAACTGTAAAACGATAAAATATTGTCTGATGTTACCGTGACACGACAAACGATTGTCTGCTATAAACGTAACACGATAAACGATTGTCTTCTGTAACCGTAATACAATAAACGATTGTCTGATGTACCTGTAACACGATAAACGATTGTCTGTTGTAACCGTAACACGACAAACGATTGTCTGTTGTAACCGTAACACGACAAACGATTGTCTGTTGTAACCGTAGCACGACAAACAATGGTCTGCTGTAACCGTAACCCAATGAACGATTGTCTGCTGTAACGGTAACACGATAAACGACGGTCTGATCTTACCGAAACACGATGAACAATTGTCTGCTATAACCGTACACGATAAACGGTGGTCTGCTATAAAGGTAACACGATAAACGATTGTCTGTTGTAACCGTAATACGACAAACGATTGTCTGTGGTAACCGTAATACGACAAACGATTGTCTGATATAACTGTAGCACGATCAACGATTGTCTGCTGTAACTGTAAAGCGATAAAATAGTGTCTGATGTTACCGTGACACGACAAACGATTGTCTGTTGTAACCGTAACACGGTAAACGATTGTCTGTTGTAACTGTAACACGATAAACGATTGTCTGCTGTAACCGTAACACGATTAACGATTGTCTGTTGTAACTGTAACACGATAAACGATTGTCTGCTGTAACCATAACACGATAAACGATTGTATGTTGTAACTGTAGCACGATCAATAATTGTCTGCTGTAACCGTAACACGATAAACGATTGTCTGTTGTAACTGTAACACGATAATCGATTGTCTGCTGTAACCGTAACACGATTAACGATTGTCTGTTGTAACTGTAACACGATAAACAATTGTCTGCTGTAACCGTAGCACGACAAACAATGGTCTGCTGTAACCGTAACCCAATGAACGATTGTCTGCTGTAACCGTAACACGACAAACGATTGTCTGTTGTAACCGTAACACGATAAACGACGGTCTGATCTTACCGAAACACGATGAACAATTGTCTGCTATAACCGTACATGATAAACGGTGGTCTGCTATAAACGTAACACGATAAACGATTGTCTGTGGTAACCGTAATACGACAAACGATTGTCTGATATAACTGTAGCACGATCAACGATTGTCTGCTGTAACAGTAAAGCGATAAAATAGTGTCTGATGTTACCGTGACACGACAAACGATTGTCTGTTGTAACCGTAATACGACAAACGATTGTCTATTGTAACCGCAACACGACAAACGATTGTCTGATATAACTGTAGCACGAAACGATGGTCTGCTGGGCCTGTAACTTGATAAACGATTGTCTGATGTAAACATAACTCGGTAAACGATGGTCTGCTGTAACAGTAACACGATAAAGATGATCTGATCTTACCATGACACGATAAACGATTGTCTGCTGTAACCGTAACACGACAAACGGTTGTCTGTTTTAACCTCCATACGTTAAACGATTGTCTGCTGTAAAAGTAACACGATAAACGATTGTCTGTTGTAACCGAAACACGATGAACGATTGTCTGCTGTAACCGTAACCCGACAAACGGTTGTCTGTTTTAACCTCCACACGATAAACGATTGTCTGTTGTAACGTAACACGATAAACGAGTGTCAGCTGTAACCGTAACATGGTAAACGATTGTCTGTTGTAATCGTAACACGATAAACGATTGTCTGTTGTCACCGTAGCACGATAAACGATTGTCTGATGTAACCATAACACGACAAACGACGGTCTGATCTTACCGTAACACCATGAACAATTGTCTGCTGTAACCGTAACACGATAAACGATGGTCTGATGTAATCGCAACACGATAAACGATTGTCTGCTGTAATCGTAACACGATAAACGATGGTCTGCTGTAACTGCAACACGACAAACGATTGTCCGCTGTAACTGATGCACGATAGACGATGGCCTGCTGTAACCTTTATGATTGCCTAGATTCAAGACGTGATGTTGTATCATTAAACAATGTCCGCCGTGAAATACTGTCCTCTTTTACAATTGACTCCTATGATAAAGTCCGAGGACGAAATGAAGCACAGTGATGACTTCCTTCGGTCCATTTAAGGTTTTTCATTTGAAATATAGCACAACAGGACACAATTTCATAGGACACTATTTTTCCTTACAATGTCGTATCACATAATTACAATTCTACATGTAGCGAGTTATACTTAACACACGTAGATGATAGATTAAACGATTAATAATACATTGTTCATTAGCAGTAAATCATGAAACGTGTATTAATTGATAACTTGGTTTTCTCATAATGCTTGCTTTCGATCTGATAGACTGCAAATTAAACACTGATCAAGGTCATGAAATGACATGCTAACGATTTTTTTCAATGTTTGATGTTTTGTGTTTTGTGTTGGCAATTTGATAGCGTTTTATTGCTATGATGGATCATGTCCTACTTAATCCTCCATATTTATTCAAGAGATAATTCATTCCATATACAATGGTATTCTGTGCATGTGTAAGCGTACTTTTATTCCGGCGTGTAGAATTTCCGGTTAGGTTTAGGGTTAGGATTAGGGTTAGGTTTAGGGTTAGGGTTGGGGTTAGGCTTAGGGTTAGGGTTAGGGTTAGCATGGAAAAAATAACCTAGTGCAATAATTCCTCTGGAAATTATACACTAGTGTAACTTGTCTTCTGGAAAGAATACACTGATGGAAAGAATACACTGTTACACATGTTTTCCATTTGTAAAGTACATCTTTTCTTGTCTTCTCTATCTAGAATTCTACTTTCAATTTTTTAAGCCATTGTTATCGAATAAATAACACAATTCAAATATTTGAGTGTAAACGTCGAAAACACAGAAATGTTAGATGGAAGATAACATATTATGTGAACTGTAAAATCGCTTGCTTTGTCCCTTCCTTAAACAAGATATTTTTTTATCTTCATTGGTTATTCGTTTCCATGAAACAAAGTTGAACCATTAGAATGATTCCTAGAATGGTGTTTTCCGTTGTCTGATTCGCAGTGTGGGATTTGCTACTTCCATGGCAACAACAACTACCATGAAAACAACAACAGCTTTCATGGAACCTACAACGAATAGGTAGAGATAGAGGACAAGACACACATGATTTTGTCTACCAGGAGACAACAGAAGACTTATCAGGATATACAATGCTGGGGATGTGGCCAGGTTGGACATCCGAAGACAGAAACCAAATTGAGGCTGCATAGTAGCAAGAGGTATTCTAAATACAAGAAGACCATGTAGGGAGAATGTGCAAATGCGTAGACAACGGAACTGTTCCCTGAACCAACTATTTATCTGGACCTTTTGAGACAAACAAATTATAATATAATTTTACATATAAATATTAACACCTGCTTTACCTAAAACTAGTTACATGAACAATATTGGGAATCATACAAATGCTGTGACATTCTGAAAATAGCAATAATCGCAATCCAAATCAGAAAAAATGTCAAAGTGGTAAAGTGAAAGATCTAGTCAAATTTTCAACTCTGTCAAAATTATAAAAGTTTAAACATTTTAACTTCAATTTGAACACTGATCGGTAATTTGAGGATTTTTGTTAATTGTTTGTTCTTTAAATTCATCAAGTAATATGTTTCGCATTCATGAATGAAACTATGACACAGTCCATTTAAATATGATCCAATCCGAACAATGAATCACTCGCTACACACCCATATGATTACCAAAACCGAATACCCATTCCTGTAACTGTTCAGTGCTGTTTTAAAAAAATAATAGTTGATTTTCAAATATATTTTGGGATTTCTTGTCATGTCAAATCCAGATGGCAACAGGTTTATCATGTTTGGCATAAATTCACACAGGCTGACGAGAACTACATTCAAATGTTTGGTCTTACAAGGCTTGCGACCAAGCCCCTTCCCGCCCCTGTCCCGTTTCTTTTGATCCGCGATTACTAATTCAGTCAAATATTTTTTTTTCTATTTTAGTTTTAGAGAATGTGAAATTTGAAGAACAACAACGCTCAAACGAGTGATGTTTTCCGTGTTGCCATATTGTTGTGACAGCGCTTGTATCTACGGAACATCACGATATATCCCGAGACCATCCGAGTATGGAGCCGTGACGTGGCATTTGGAGCCCCCAGATAATCAGACGATTACTAGTACCCGAGCAAGAAAGACGTGTTTTGATTCCACTGCAGTGTTTCAAGTACAGTCTGTCGTCGTAATTGGAGCAGTCTTGTCACAAGTAAAAAATGGAGAAGAAAAAGTAATTAGTTACGCAAGCCATGTCTTAATAAAACCACAGCGTCGATATTGTACTACTAGAAAAGAATTATTGGCTGTAGTCAAGTTTACACGCCATTTCAATCATTATCTTTTGGGCAGATGCTTCACATTACGAACAGATCATAACAGTCTAGTGTGGTTAATGAGGTTTAAACACATTGAAGGACAGCTAGCCCGATGGCTTGAGGAAGTCTAGTGTGGTTAATGAGGTTCAAATACATTGAAGGACAGCTAGCCCGATGGCTTGAGGAATTATCATTGTACGATATGGAAATCGTACATCGGCCGGGGAAGAAACATGCCAATGCTGATGGTTTAAGTAGACTGAAAGATACCATACCAGAATGTGATTGTTACAATGCAGGCACAAAACCAGAATTACTGCCATGTGGGGGTTGTAGATCTTGTGTAAGAGCCCACAACCCGTGGTGAAAATTTGAAACAGATGTGGATGATGTTTTACCACTGTCCAAAAAAACAATTTTAACAAGGAATTTTTCAGAAAGCAGTAATCCATTAACTGAAATACAGGTCAAAATTGCAAAAGTTGATCAGGATATAGGGCTTCACGCTCAATCTCAAAATACAGTTCCGACTGAAACAGTTGATTTAGATCCAGAAGCAACATGTATATATGAAGATAATGACGAAGACCCAGAAGCGACATGGTTATATGAGGATAAAAATGAAGATCAGGATGCAACTACTGGCATAACTTATCAAGAAGAAGATTCAGGAATATGTAACTGGGTTACTCAGTTTACACCAGAGGATTTGAGAGCAAAACAATTAGCAGACCCTGATATTTCACCAGTGATTGAATGGCTTGAAACAGGGGAGGAGCCCAATAAAACTAAACTGAAATTAAGTAGTCCAGCAACTAAAGCATTATGGCTTTGCAATTACTGTCTTAAGATGAAAAATGGTGTCTTATATTATGGATGGCTTGAACGACTTGATAGAGATCAATGTCTTGTTACTCCAGAATCCTTAAGACCGGAAGTGTTACAATACTGTCATGATTTAAAGACATCCGGACACTTAGGCCGACGAAAAACTTTGTTGAGATTAAAGCAATATTTTTTGTGGCATAATATGTCACAAAACTGTGAGAATTATGTCAGGACATGCGGAGTATCTAATCAAAATAAAAAGGTTAATGTCCGAGGGCTGCTTTGGTCTCTTATCATACAGGATTTCCTATGGAAAGAATCCATATTGACATACTTGGACCATTTAATACAAGCGAAAATGGAAATAATTACATCCTAATGATGATAGACCAATTCACAAAATGGGTAGAAATGGCTGCTATACCAGAACAATCAGCCCTTACAACTGCAAAAAAGCTCTTAGTACACTTCATTGAAACTTTTGGTTGCCCCTTAGAGATCCATTCAGATCAGGGGTCCAATTTCAATAGCAATTTATTCAAATCCTTGTGCGAGATCCTAGAAATAGCCAAAACCATAACAACACCTTACAGACCCTCGTCAAATGGAGAAGTAGAACGATATAACACAGTGGTGTTACAAATGATACGCTGATACATCGAAAAAAAGAATCGCCATTGGGACAGAGATTTACCCTTGTTAGCAATGGCTCTACATTCCATGGTAAATAGACAGACAGGCTTTACGCCTAATGCTAGGAAGAGAAACTATACAACCCATTCAACTACTACTTGGAATTATACCACAAATTAATACAGAACCTGATCCAGGTTATTAAGGTGGCAAAAAGTCTCAAAGAAGTACATCAGCTGTCAAGAGAGAAATTACAGACATCTCAATATAGACAAAAAAGAGATTATGATATAAGAACTGTAAAACATGCATACAATATTGGAGATTTGGTTTATAAAAGGGATTCTTCGACTAAAATTGGCCATAGTAAAAAATTGATGTCACCATGGAAGGGACCTTATTTGGTAGTAGATAGCAAACCACCATTGTTCAAAATAAGAGACAAAAAGGGTGATACGGTCATACATCATGATAGACTGCAGAGATGTAATGACAGAGAAATACCATTGTAGTTGAGAAGATTACGACATCAACTGTTTGAGGAATGGGTAATAGAGGAGCTAGACGACACTGTCTGGGATCAAAATAATCAAGATACTAAAAGACCAAACAGTAATGTATTTGTTCATGATGATGATTTTATTACAGTTGATGACAGTAAAACCCACGATGAAAGCAGCATAGGCCAGAATATTGAGGCTGACACGCCTCCTAATTCATTGACTTTTTTAAACAGGAAACCAGTAGTTGTAAATGACATGAAGGTGACGAGAGCAGGGAGGAAAATTACACCACCTTCTCATTTACAGGATTACATGCCTTAAGTAAATTTAATGCAGTTGTAATAGTTGTAAATAGGTTTTATTTTCTATTGAGGTTGAGGTTTGTACACCTCTAATTGTATACAATTTTATTTATTTTATTCATTTACTATCACAGATTTGGGAACAGTTGAGTCAGCATAATGTCAGAACAAGAAGACTGTTTATCAGTAAATGCATCGTCTTGGTTCACATCAGAAACGTCACGGCTCCATACTCTATCAGAAACGTTTGCGGAATTGTCAGAAGGGAAAGAGACTGTCAACGAGATCGAAGAGATCGAGGAATGGGAGTTAGTGGATGAAGTAGGAGAAAGTGACAGTGATGATAACAGGGGTGATACTACTTCTTAGGCTCCACGCCTTGTTGTAGAGGAACCCTAATTGGATCCTCCGGAAACGACAAATTTCTTGGATAACATAACCATAACAGTACAACAGGACTATTTGCAAAGATCTGTTAAGGCTACACGTCTTACAAAAGATTTAAGATTGAGGAACCTCATTCTTTTAGGCCTGGACCAAGTGGACCCAGTGGAGACATACAGCCCAGTAGTAGTACCAGAAATGTGACCATAACTCTACCTGATAGTAATCTATTACCAAGAGGATTAAAGTCTTATGAAAGACTTCCAGCCGATCTGTTGCCAGAAGGGATACGTAGATGCCCTATCTGTGATATACCAAAAAGATCACACATCCGTCGTCATATTCTAATTACACATGTACCCTGGTTTTGGTCACCCACCACGGCATGCTGGATTTGTAAAGAACAGGCTTCTCACAAGACAAATTTAATATATAAACATTCAATTGGACAATCGCATATCGACTGTGATACTTTCAATGAAGCTAACCTCCATCAATGGTGTCATCTCATGAATGGTGCATTTTTTCTACTAACAGATTGGTTAAGTTTGGAAAACCTTGACGAGTTACTTAGTTATGTCCGTGACAGAGAGATAAAAGCTAATGGAACCTTCTCGGAGGCCGATATCAGATGCATGACATTCTATGCCACTCATTACAGCGATCGTCAAGTTTTAAATTTTCAGATTAATCCAGTTAATCCAGTTAATCATGTTATCTGTATTTTACACACCGAGATAATCTCCAGGCTGTTATTTTGTCAATTTGTAAAATCGTCTCTTCTTTTGACATCAGCTGGTATGAATATCAATGTAGATGGAACATCACAGATTCCTTCGATTTTATCGATACACATTTTCATTTAGAAATGTTGATACAAAGACTACATAAACCAACACAAAATTTATTAACATTCCGCACAATCCAGGATAAAATTTCTCCAGCCACCAAAAACAACTTATTATTCGGAATAGCTAATTATGTTTATCCATACCATTGGCAATTTTGGAAAAACCAGGTTGATGAAAATAAAAAAGTAAAAGTCACTTTCGGAATACATCCTCATGTAGCTGCCCGTGGGACTTCCAATAGACAACAACAGCAACTGTCTCAGTACATACATAATAACAACCAATGCATCGCTGTGGGAGAAACGGGTTTGGATTTTACAACTGAGTGATACTCTGTCAAAGAAGGCCGACATTTCCATTCTCCTCAAAACTGCATGGAGAGGATCAGAGCCAATCAGGAGGAAGCTTTTCTAATACACCTGAAAATTGCTGCCAGAGAGAACCTTCCAGTTGTTCTACACTGCAGAGATAATGGTGATGGATCTGCTGCAGCCAGAGTTCTTCAAATTATTCTCCATCATGGTTACTCGAACCTAGCTTTCCATCGACATTGTTTTTTTGGCAGTGTAGAAGAACTGGATGAGTGGAGAAGATTACCACGGATTAAATTTTGAGTGACAGGAAAGATTGTAAATTTGCAAGATGTAAAAGCCAATAACGTGGCAGCACGGATTCCAGATCACCAATTGCTATTGGAGACTGATGCACCATATCTCTCTCCAGTTCCAGGTGCAAAAATCAATCATCCATGGAACCTTATTGATATTGCAGAATTCATGTCCAAACTCAGAAACACCCCACTGCCTTTTTTGATTGAAATGACGAACAAAAATGCTACAGAATTCTACAGACTCGGAAATATTTTAATTGGCTTCAAGATTTGAATTATTATAGGTTACATTTTTTTAGTAAATATCTGTCAGTTTTTTAGTTATCATCTATATTGCAATTTAACATTGGTTCATATGTTGTTGCCATCCTCTGGTTGGATCTGATTTTGTGAAATATAATGGATCTCACTAATTGAGGCTTTACGCCTCATGGTGAAGTTAGTATTTTCTTTTGAGTGTTCTGGGCTAGTTCCATTGGTATTCTTGGTACATTACTGATAGTTTCACAGGTTGAATATATTGATCTGTGAATTTTAATGTTGCTTTTTAATATGTGTTTTAATTTTGATTGATCTTGTTTGGTTATATTTACCTCTTTGTAAATATAACTTGATATCTTTGAATAGTAGTTGAGACTTCTTCTGTCTTGACAAGTTTTTGCTGGACAGAATTGTATTTGCTTTGGTTTTCATGTTTGATTTTATTACTTTGGACAATTCTGATTTGATATATTATTTTGATATTGTGCATGGATATTGCTTATTTTTGCATTGTTTTCTGTGCATTTGATGTGTTGTACTTGACATGTCATACATTTATTTCATATTTTTATCCGGCTTATGTCTATTTTTTTTCTCGGAGGAGAGGAAGGAACAATGACATGGATAATAAGCCTATTGTAGTAATGTTTTTATATATGTCCTTGATATGTTGAGACATTTGATTGAATTAAGCGGATCTTGTACTTGTACAGTGTATATAGGTGGTTTTTTTGTTTGGTTCAGTTGTTTTTTGTTAGTGGAAGAATTTTAACAAAAAATGGCTTCAAGATTATTCAGCTGGAGGCTCAACGCAATACATTACATTCTACAAAATAAGGACATCACAATAAATTAAATCTACGCATCTCGATACTTTATTCCAAGTACAGATCATTCAACGGTAATATTGAATCTGGGAAATGAATACCATTTCACAGGAAGGGGAGGAGTGTTGTGACAGCGCTTGTATCTACGAACATCAAGATATATCCCGAGACCATCCGAATATGGAGCCGTGACGTGGTATTTGGAGCCCCCAGATAATCAGACGATTACTAGTACCCGAGCAAGAAAGACGTGTTTTGATTCCACTGCAGTGTTTCAAGTACAGTCTGTCGTCGTAAAGGTACATTATTTTGTATAAGTTATATTGTCATGAGTGACCCTACTTTATTCACATGACATTCATCACAATATGGTAACTGCATGGTGTTATGCGTATTATCATATGGTAATTTTATTCAGCTATGCTATTTAGAGCAAAACAATATTTGTTTATAAGATCTACTTATAAATACATGGTACATTGAAAATATATAAATATCGATGTGTAGCTTACAGTACTACAGAACTGAAGGAGTTAATCTCCTTAAACCGTGACCGTGGGTATATATAGCTGTGGGCGGAGCAAACATTCAAATTGTTCATTATTTTGACCACGGTTACGCGAGGAGGAAAAATCAATGATAGATTGTTTAACAATTATTTTTGGAGTAAAATATTTGACGACGAAACTATCAGTCTTATTAAAAATAATACTCTTCATCAGTCTAAAAACTACAAAATCACTTCGAAAATTCAAATCTCTGAGGTACGTGACCATTAGGTCACGTTGGTCATGTGACATATATTTTCATAAATATGCTATTCATATCAACGGGGATTTTTGATGATAAGCTCCGCCCACAAATTTTGTCGGTAGGCACTACCGCAAATGGTGCTTTAATGAAAATAGTGGCATGTTTACAGACTCGTAAAAGCATGTTGATCCCAACTTTTTATTTCATCGTAATGTCTTTGTTATTTTGAAGGTATTAAGCTGAAAAAACCCCAACAAACCCAGTCAGATCTTTAGTTAAACATTCTGAAAAAGTAGCACTGTAACCATGTATTTTTAATATAGTTTTTGAAATGCAATAATATAAGGCTGTTGCAGAATTGTTTTTTTTATGTCACTACTGTTTTGTAACCCCAGTTATTTTAACTAATTTAATATGTATTTAGTGTGAATAATTTGATTGATTGATAAAGTTTTATTGGAATTGAAGATTTGCAAGTGCAGTAAAGTAAGAAGAATGTATTGCTCATTAACAGTTAAAGTTAAAATCTATAAGTAATCGATAAGAATTACGAATGTATGAATGAACGAGTAGTTCGACTGCACCGACTTATATCGTAGCAATAGTCTTTAAAATGGCTTACGTAGGTTTATGGCGTTTAACGTCACGTTCAACAATATTTCAGTTACTAGTATATCGTGGTGGTCATTTTTTATTAGTGGATGAAACCAAAGTACGTGGAGAAAACCACCGACCTGTCGCAAGTCAGTGACAAACTTCATTACATAATATCATATTGAGTACTCCTCGCCATGAGCGCGATTCGAGCTCACAATATTTAGTGGCAATAGACACTGATTGCATATGTTGTTGTAAATCCAACTACCATACGATCACAACCACGGCGGTCCCCCTTAATAAATGAAGAATTTCATTTATTTTCTCCCTCGTTTCAATCCAGCATTTTTTTTCTTAAAGTTCATTATAGCACTTGGCAAGGCTGTGATTAAAGGAAAAACAAAAATTTATCTGAAATTAGTAAAAAAAAATAAAAAAAAGCAACAGCACTCAAAATATATACATGTATTACATGGGGATCATGTGTATAACATTAAAAGAAAGAAATATAAAACTTGTTTTTTTCTTTTTTTTTTGCAGAATGTGCCACTCGTCAATGTCCCCTTCGACAGAAAGGTCATGATTGTAATTTTTGCTTCATTTCTCATGCAGTTGGATTATTGCAATACTCACAGAATGTATGACCAAAGGTAGGCACTCCCACTGTTTACATATTCATAATGTTATGCATATGTAAATACATATGATGTATTATTTTGTTCATGAGAATATATTTGTTGTTGACATCATCAGTGCAAACATGTTATCAAAAATAGAAACATTTGCTTACAAGTTTAATATCTGACCTTGAATTTCCATTGGATATATAAGATGCAGATTTTCCCTGAAAGTTCAAGACTTTATATAAAACTATATAAAGGACAGAAAGTTTGACAGTAGTCAGTTAGAAATTTAAGATTTATAAAACAGCTGGAATTTATAGCATTGTATTTGAATATATTTACTTTAGTGAAGTCAGGTGAACTATTAACATTCTCAATGGACAATATTAGGAAACTTTGTGGATTGGAACTATAGGATATTTTAATTCAACAGGATTTCAATTTCATAAGAAAGGAATCGAACTTTTATACCAGAAAAGAAAAGGACATTTATTCCAAGGGATTCAACTGTCAACATTAAAACTCTATGAATTTGATTTTTGTAATTGAACATTATCCTTAATTAAGTGATTTTTGATTTTTCATTAAAGTATATACCCATTACATATATAGTGTGGTGGTACAAGACTGTGTATCAGGTCGCGCCTGTTGTGTGAACCAGTATCACTACGAGTCGCGATAGCGACGAGTTGTGATGCGGTTAGTTCACGCAACAGGCAAGACCTGATACATAGTCTTGTACCAACACACTATTTATGTAATAAGTTTTTCTCACCCCTTGGATAAAGTAGTCCATTAATTTAGGTGAAAAATATTTTTCTATCGTACCGAGGGACCGGCTCCAAGGTAAGACAAGCTACACGCCGTTTTTCCCGCAAAATTGTTTTCCATTGTTGAATTAAATTGTCGATTTATAATGTCTTGGCAGTATTTTAAATGTATTTCATATACATGTATATATATATTATAAATATATTATAAATGCTACTACAACAACGATAAATGCCTGTACTGTAAACAAGTTGTTTGACGTTGGTCAAAAGGAGGTAATTTTTTTATTTACTGTACGCTAGTTACGTTAGTTACCTAACAAGGGAGAGCACTCTAGATTTTCTCAACGTAAACAAATATTGACACGATAGAAAGAGATGAGAAAAAGAGACAAACATCGTAAAAGGTGTAAGATTTTGTTATTGTAGAATTTATCACAAGTTTGTTAACTTTATTATTTTGAACCTCTTTAAAGCTGTAAAATGAAAATTTTGTTTTACTTTATTACGTGGCATTTTGGTCCTATGATACGGTTCGCAAATTAATGCGCCAAAACTACACAAAAAGTAAACAAACATTAACACGGTAGAAAGGGGTGAGAAAAAGAGTCAAACACCGTAAAAGGTGCAAGATAGTAAAATCTGTGACACCCTCGGGTAAGATTTAAATCGTATCAGATTCGGACAAGCCTCGTCCGATACGATTTAAATCTTACCCTCGGGTGTCACAGATTTTACTATCTGGCACCTCTCACGGTGTTAGACCCTATATATCTAACATTTCAATCAAAACAATTTTAAACAAATAACAAGGGTCGAATTAATATTTACAAATTTTTTTTTTTTACGATACTCGCAGGAAGACTACATTTTGTGAATGACATCTCGTTCATTGTTGCCGTTCTTTCACCAATGTCGAATTACTGTTAAATCACTTTCAGTGTCACTGTACAATCCGACAACGCTTTTAAAAAAGAAATGTGGACCTTACAGTTGCCGGAAATATTGATACTATGTCTTTACGTTGTCTACATTGATGTGTTTTTCGCCGGATTCTCATGATATGACGTCATGACAAAGGAGTTCGGTAGAGAACGTCTCGTGCAACGTCGCGCCATTTTTTTTTATCACCACAGTGTGGTGATACAACATCTTTTATCAGACACCTTGTATCAGACAGGCTACTTTCGTTAATTTCAAAGTAAAACGTACATAATGTTAGATAAATACCCATTACATATATAGTGTGGTGGTACAAGACTATGTATCAGGTCGAGCCTGTTGTGTGAACCAGTATCACTACGAGTCGCGAAAGCGACGAGTTGTGATGCGGTTAGTTCACGCAACAGGCAAAACGTACATAATGTTAGATAAATAAACTTATTTGATTGTTGGATATTTCTTTCTGTTTCTACAATATTCTGGAAAAAAAAACTTTACGTAACAATAAGTTGTATTTTTATACCTCAAAACTGTATCAGAAGTGGGAAAAGTTGCCAACTATACACCTGGGGCGTGTTTTCTTAGGACAATCTTAGGACATGTCTGAGACAGAGCAACGAAGCTGTCTTAAGACCATCCTAGTAAAGATGGTCTTAAGACCATCCTAAGATATTCATTTATTAAAATATCCATATGGAGTGATTTGTAAATAGTTTTGTAATTCTCTATACCTATTTATTGCAATGGTTTATTGAGAAAATAAAGATATGTATAGTGGAGATAATTAGCCCAATAAATAAAAAGATAATTTTATATTAATTATGAGCTTTCAATAAATTTAAAGTCAGAAAGAAATTTAAATTAAAACACGATTTGGAGTTAATCACAAGTTTTAGAGTTAAAATGTCTCTTCTGTACAATATGCATATGGCAATTGTCAGTTTATATAGACAACATCAAGCTGTCAAACGAGTTATTTACGGGTAGTACACCCTATACAGATGAAAACAGTGAGTAAAGTCGTGCAAATCGTGTTCTTTGTATGATATACTTTCACCTTATATAAATAGAGTCGTATTTTGAATGTTACGCATACATCCAAAATGAGCCGAAAACGTAGCCCGAACTTATCGATGGTGGGTTCTTTTTTATTATGTGAAGTAATAATAATTTATTTTAATGTGTGTATTTAATTATTATTTTTTTTTTTATTATATTTATTGAAATGTAGTTGTTACCTTAAGAAGGTCCTAA
>MJUT01007407.1:0-12774 GCA_002080005.1 Gigantidas platifrons
AGTAAATAAATCAATTGAAAGCTCAATATTTCCTGAAAATTTAAAAGCTGCACAGATATCCCCACTGGTAAAAAAGAATAACTCTCTTGATAAAGGAAATTACAGACCTGTAAGTGTGCTACCATGCATTTCTAAAATTTATGAAAGATCTATACATGACCAGTTAATGGATTTTTTAGATAAACACTTTCACCCTCTTCTCTCAGCATTTAGACCTGGTTTTGGTTGCCAAACAGCTATTTTAAAAATAATAGAAGACTGGAAAAAAGCTCTGGATGACAATAAATGTATTGCTGCAATTTTGATGGATCTCTCAAAAGCTTTTGACTGTTTACCGCATAATTTACTTCTGTTAAAATTGGAAGCATATGGCTCTCTAAGCTTATTACAAAGTTATCTAGAAAACAGAAAACAACGTATTAAAATTGGAAGTTATTACAGTTATTGGGATCAAATGTGTAAAGGGGTACCACAAGGGTCATCCCTGGAACCGGTTCTTTTCAAAATCTTTATAAATGACATATTTATTTTTGTTCAAAATAGCACGATTTATAACTACGCCGATAACAATACAGTATCATATTGTGATGATGACATAAATAAAGTTGTTAATACATTAGAGGCTGATAGTTTAAAATTAATAAACTGGTTTTCAATAAATTTAATGCAAGCAAATCCAGACAAATATCAGGCTATTGCCATTGGAAAAAAGACAAATAAACATAATTTAACATTCAATTTAAATGGAAATAATATTACTTGTGAAGATAAAGTTAAACTCCTTGGTCCATTGACTCAAATTTAAACTTTAACAATCATATATCTGAAATTTGTTAAAAAGCATCAAGGCAGCTAAATATTTTGAAACGGATTGGCAAATATTTAAATAGGTTAGGTAGACTAACAGCTTATTACTCATTCATTCTTTCAAATTTTAATTATTGTCCTGTAACCTGGTACTACTGTAGTGAAAACAATTCTCTTAAAATGGAAAAGATTCAAGAAAGAGCTCTGAGGTTTATTTATGACGATTATAACAGTTCATATGAAAATTTGCTTGAAAAATCAAAACTACCATCTTTAAAAATTAGAAGATTAAAAACCATTGCTGTTGAGACATTTAAAATAATACATAAAAACAGTCCAAGTTATTTTCATGACTTAATCAATATTAAACTTCAAAATTATAATTTTAGATCACAGGAAACAGCAGTTTTACCACGAGTCAGAACTACCAGGTATGACCTGAAATCATTTCGTTATAATGCTGTACAAATCTGGAATGAGCTGCCTAATCACTGTAGAAGGGAAACATCTTTGGGGCAGTTTAAAAATTTAATACAAACGTGTGATCCAATGGACAGCTCATGCCAGTGCAGTGCATGCATATAGTGCTTCGTAGCTTATGCTTTTTTATTTTTTTCTTGCCATTGTTTGTTGAAATATGGTGCAGTGCTAAACATTTTGCTGTTTCTATTGCTATGCTTATAGACTTTTTATCATTATTTTGTTTTTATTTTGCATGTATTATCATTGCTACTTTTAGTGTATGCTTGTTCATAACTCTGATTTATAAACTTCATTTTTTTACTTTGACTTGTATTATCTTACCATGCTTTATATGTTTTATTTTGCCATGCATTTTTAGGTTCTATCTTAACAAGGATTTATATAGATCCTTGATCTTAACAAGTATTTATGTTGTTTTTAAGTCGCCATATTCATTATGTTTTAATATTACTATGCATTATTTTTTATTAAATTGGTGTGTTTGTGCATGATTGTGGGATGAATGTATGTATTTTGTATGTAGTCGATTTGAAAAGCTCATTGGAGCTTGTGTTGTAATGTTTAATTAATATCGACTTTACATAAAACTTTATTTATTATTTATTTAAGGTTGACTCCACCTAATCCCACTTTTTTTAAATTCATTAAAGAAATCTAAAATTTCAAGTGGGAATAGCTGTAATTATTGTATAAACAATGTGCAAACATTGGGACTTAGGGTGTATAAACAAAAACTCATTAATTTCAAGTAAACCTTGATTATTCGACGAAGTCTGGTAGTTCGAATCACCGAAAAGCCCCTGAAATCACCGAAAAGTCCCATTTAATATATCTAAACTCCTTCAAATGTTGCGAAAACACCAAGATGTAGGAAGATATGATCATGTATAACTAAATTATGGTGGTTTTATAAATATTCTTTTCAATATTGAGATTAGTAGATTGATTTATTGATGTCACCGTGCATTCCTATATAATCCAAGATGGCGGCTGATATGAACTTGCAATACGAAGGAATTTGATATTGCATTGTATCATCCTTCCTTCCCGCTATATCTACCTGCTGACTCCATAAGCAAAACTCGTATCAAAGTTCGCGTGAGCTGAGCAGGACTTATTAATAGTCAGCAGGAGTTATCACCAAATTCTCCCAACATTTAAACGATAATTCCTGTGAAGATGACAAAAGTAAATAATATTCATCAACACCATTAGCTAGTTAACATTATTTTTGCTTAAACATATATCAAATTAGGAACTGTCGTGTCAGCAATGTCAACAAACATCGTCCTACAAATATGTACTTTACACAATTCTTGATAACCTCTACTGAGACGTCATATTTTTTTACGTCATCAGGGAGGTCGCGACCTTTGTGTTTTCTAAACCGGAACGGCATTGGTAAACAAAACCTTTAATGAAAATTTGTGACTTTGATGTTTGTAATAAAAAAAAACAATCAATATCACCATTAAAGGAAAAATGCAACAATCTTAACATTTCTATAAACCTGTAAAAATGAATGGCATATTTGCAAACTACTTATGAACTACGCTTTTGGGGAAGCGTATTTTGAATATTTCGAATAATGTAATTTTTCCCGAGAAAATACAAATATAGATGTATCCGTGTTGATGTTTAATTTAAGGATGATATTTTACATTCGAATTTAAGAAAGAAAGAATGGAAGATGTGAATGTTTTTAATTGAAAAATAAAAGCTGTGTATTGGTCTGATTGTTATTAAATATTTGTTGTTATTTATATGTATTACAAATTTAAGAAGTAATAACAATATATTATATTATGAAGGTTTTGATGTGAAATTTTGACTATTAAAAAATAATTACAAAAGCTTTGTATACGTCTTATTGTTATTAAATATATTTTGTTATGTTGGTATGTTGTGATAATTATGTATTATACATTAATTATTGGTTAATGAAAGTAAATTCTACTGTATTATCAATGCATTTAAATGGTTTGAAGGTAATGATCAAAGGTTAAATATTAATTAAGAAAAAAGTTTGCATCAATAAGTGTTTATTTTAATATTATCAATTAACAGAAAAAATAATTGACTCAATGGAACATGTATATTTAGAAAAATTCTCAAAAAGAAAAGTATATAAGTGCAAGAATGAATTAAACAAATTATAATTTTCAAAATGGCTATATATGCATGTGTTCAATGTGATGAAGAATGCCTTGATGGTAGTATTCAGTGTGTTGCGTGTGAGATGTGGGTGCATAGTGCATGTGTTCCCATGTCAGAAGAATTGTTGAGTGAATAGTCAGATGCCAATATCACCGAGTCCCCCGTCACATTTGGGGACATGGCTTTGTGAAGGTGGGGGACACGGATCTGAAGCGGCGGTTTCAGGTAAGCTGGTGTGAATTCATAAATAATAGCATTATTACAATTATTTAAAATATATGACTTATTTAGCGGAACACCAGGTTCATTTCGGGAGATGTTGATCCCATTTTACCCACGCTATTCGTCCGGTATATAGGTGAACACTTCTGCAATGTATGACGAGGGTGGTCAAAATTTAAAATTATCACAAGTCTTCGTCAGATTTTAGCTAATTTAAGGCTCGATGCACATACTTCCAATGACATATGTTATCTAAAAAGTCGCCGAGTTAAGTGCAATCATTATTGCAAATCATCAACGCAATATAAGAAGCATACGATCGAATTGTCTCTCGCGTTAAATTATGGCGTATGGGGGTAAAATATTTGTGACGCCAGGGGATAGGGCTCGCATCTTAAAAACATGGATAATTATGTATATTACCCTTTTTCATGAAAGGCAAAGCAGCCCTCGTGCAATAAAAAATACAATTCAGGGCACGAAGGCACGTGACAATTATGTTTAATCTTATTTTGACCTTATTTATCATATGGATGTGTAGAAAAATGTACGGTTTTAGCTCACCTGACCCAAAGAGTCGAGTGAGCGTTTGCCTTCACTTGGTGTACGTCGTCCGTCTGTCTGTCGTCCTTAAACTTTTATAAAAAGATCTTCTTCTCTGAAAATGCTGGGCCAATTTAAACCAACGTTGGCCTGAATCATCTTTAGGGGGTCTCCTTTAACAGTTATGTCCGATGACCACGCCAACCAACCAACATGGCCGCTGCTAAAGGTTAAATAGCTGCCAAGCTTTGGAAAAATTATACATTAATGATCACCTTTATGAATTATGGTTGATCAACCCAACCGCTGTCAAACATGGCTGCCAGCGTTATTAAAAATAGAAAATTTGACCAAAAATCGTCACGTGAAAATCGTTAACCTTCATAAAAATTTCTTCTCCTCTGAAACAACTGGGCCAATTTGAACCAACGTTGGCCTGAATCATCCTTAGGGAGTCTACTCTGATGACCTGGCAGACCAAGTAACATATACACCGTTACTAAAAATAGAACATATAGTAAAATCAATAAAAAAATCTTGTAAAGGTTTTATAGCTGCCACACTTTTGGGAAAATGATAAATTAATGATCCCCTTTAAGAATTATGGTTGATCACATCAACCAGCATCAAACATATGGCCACCACCGTTACTGAAAATTTGTAAACTTTTATAAAAAAGATCTCTGAAATTTGAATCAACGTTGGCCTGAATCATCCTTTTTGAGTCTACTTTAAAAGTTATGTCTGATGACCTGGCAGGCCAACCAACATGGTCACCGTTACTAAAAATAGAACACCATCAAACATGGCCTCCACTGTTACTAATAATGGAAGCAACCAGGAGAGCGATACGGGCTCCTTGGAACCTCTAGTTTAAATGAATGAGCGTAATTTACAGAGTGAAACATGGCACACCGGTTATATATATAGCAAATTTCACTGGGCATTTGAATATATTTTTATTGTTTTATTCAATCGTTTTAATTTCTCTGCGATTTTAATAGAATTAGAAATCACGCAAATCATATTAGTGTTTATAATGTGTTAGATTGATAAGGTCAAAAATAGTCCTGTTTCCTGGCACCAGTCCTGGTAGAAAAAAATATTAAAGATCATGCAGATAGGCATGAACAATTTTCATTTCAGTAAAATAATTTACATACTTAGTAGACCAAATGTAGGGAAATTATCTGGAATGATCAAGATGATAGACAGTGCTTAACCAATTAAAACATAAAAATAGGTTATAATTAGCATAACATTTAGGGTAGACATTGAGGCAAAAAACAGGACTGGATTTTGGTTTACAGCATACGGCATCACAGCTTAGTAGCTAACATGTATTTTCTTAATATTTATTGCTTTAGAAATCATGACACGTCGTAAAAGTACCCTCTGGCTTCATCCCCCAAACAGAAAATCATTTTCGACAAAAGGAACACCCATAAAAAGACAAAAAAACTTCTCAAAACAAGCGAACATGCACTCCACTCCAAAGAACCCCAAAGCGACTATGCGCTGACATCTCGTGTGAAATTGTGGACGATGAAAACTATATTGACATTGTCCAGGTTGAAAAGGGAACACAAACAGATGAGAATCTTATGGACGGAGGATGCAAATATCATATACATGCATTCCTTGACTATGCTATAACGCGACTCAGACATGAAGATGAACGAAAAACTTTGGATTTTATCAACTTTTTTAAATTGATTGACAAACATCAATACCCGTTGGACAATATGTCATTTTTACTTTTTCTAGAACCTGTTCGTTTTTTTTTCTTCAATATTTGAACAACATTCATAAGAATTTTAAGTAGAGAATCATAGTAACTGTGAAGTATGTAATGGTAACATTTAAAATAGTTTAGAAACATTATAAAAACCAAGCGCCAAACAATCGTGATCCTTTAGACTTTGACTGAAAAATTAAAATGGGATGTCATGTAAAAATATATTGGATTGAGGAACAAATGAAATCTGCTAAAACACAGACCGACAGACTAATTACTATGCGAGTTTGACACAGAAGAAATATGCAGATTTGATCCAAACTGTTTTGCACAGAGCACAATATACAAGCTGAGCATAATTTAGACAAATTGAATTAAGAAAATGTATATAAATTACCTTCAATGCCAAGCAATTGAAACTATTTTGAAATTCAATTTTTTTTACATAATTCAGTGTAAACGTAATAATATTAAAATGTGTTATCATTTATAGTTGTTAAATTAGTATATTATAAAGTCTTGTATGGGATATGCCTAATAGTGATGGGTCATTCTATCAATCGATTCTTTTTCTGAGATAAAAGAGCATTCATTCATTCTTAAACAAGATAAATGAATATAAATGAATTCTGTATCTGCAGCAACAAGTGTACCGGTCGCTTTTTAGTATGACCGTGCTAATGAGACCAATCAAAATGAGGCAGTGGTGGTATAGCTGTCTATCTGATGTATACATGGATTGTTGTTCATTGTCAGTTACGGGTCCACAGACTACGCAGTCATGTTAAGGCAGTCCTTTTTTTTGCAACATAAATTTATGACAATTGATGACAATGTAATATTTTCATGACGCAGACGTCTGTTTTTTTAATAGCATTGCTGTACGACTTTGATAAATCTATACTCTGTCGTACTGAATATTAAATAATTATATGTTCGTTATGAAAGAATAGTAAATACGAAATAATGCCATTTATAAATTTATAAAAACAAACGTAACAATTTTCAAACATCTTGATTTATGGTGAACTGTCAATCTGTTTGCAAGAGGCGGGGTTTATGCTACTTTTCCGGAAGTCGTGATCATTTCGCGCTTGCATTTGACAATACCTGTAAAAAGCATGCATGATAAAAGTTACGTCAAGACTCGAGTACACAGAAGTTTTACAATTGTTAATGTGGTAAGTATTTCTTTTTATTAGAAATTGACCTTCTATTTTATACCAAGATCCTACATAAATGCACCAACGTTACGTGTATCGATACGTTTTAAATGAAATAACCCTTTATACGCCATAAATTAGATAAAAATAACGCCCACTCTACTTCAGTTCATGATCATGTATCAATACGTCGGTTCCGGGATACTGGTATTCAGATAATACCGTCATGTGCAGGGTTTTTGCTCCCCTTATTTTACTGCCGAATTTCGGCCGCATTCCCAATGAAAAATAGGGTCCAATTTTCCCAAAATCAGTCAGATAATTCCCAAACTGATTGGAGTTATTGTCGGTAAAAATCCGGATTTAGTAACCGTTTCCGGAAACGTTTTTTTATATTACGCGATTACATATCCGGTCATCTGTAAGCTTTTTCTGTACACTCGATCGTCGTTCTTTTTTTACATAAACATGTGTCACAACAATAAATATTACCTGAATAAAAACAAAGCCTAAAGAGGCAAAACAAACACGGTCAATTGATTCTTTTTTCGTGACAACGAAAAGAAGAAACTCAAGGAAAATGATGATGAAATCAGCGTTTCTGAAGTCGACTCGATGTCAAACTCACGGCGAGGATACTGACTCAGTGTTGCTACTCTTATCTTTTATTACAGACAGCACAAATAACGTTAAAAATTCAGAGTTGGATGAAAATCATCCAACACTCATTAAGCAGGATATGAGAAGGTTTAGTTCACTCAAGTATGAGCAAAGTTTTCCCTGGTTATCCTCATTATAGTTGTATTAAATCATATCAGGTTAATATTTGTGTAAATATTGTGAACTTTTTCAAACTGGTCCCACTAATTCATCCATCCCTCATTTTCACATAACCGTGAAATTCAATGTCATCGGATTTGAAGTACCCCAGTTATGCTAGATTTTGTTTCATCTCCCTGAAAATTATGCTTGATTGGTTCTTTGAGACCAAACGTTTAAAATAAAACCGACTTAAAAGTGGATTAGTCTCAAAATTCCAACTGACGAGTGCTAAATATCACAGAACAGACAAAATAATCTATGTCACAACTCAATGGTATTGTTTTTATCTATATAAAAGCAAATGCTATTCTGATGATACAAAGAAGCTGAAAGCAGGCAAACATCTATGGAACCAAACATTTTCAGACAACATCTCTTATTTTCAAGTGACATTTTGTTTTACAATATTGATCCTTTAAAAAATGTCGCATCATCCCATGTAATTTACGAGTCCAGGACCGATGGACCTTACCATTTTATTCAGGTACAACATATATATATTATTTTCTCTTTAATTGAATCATCAAACAACTATATAACAAAGAAATGAATCTTAACCTCACGTAACAAAGTGAAAAAAAAATTATAACACAAGCATTGTATATTTTAGTGTGTTAAGTTAAGAATGTAATCATACGGGACACTGCTGCAAACAAATGTATCAATTCTATACACATTTCCAGTGTGATATTACTCCTATTGACTACTAAAAACATGAGAAATGTCAGCATAAAGTTATAAAACTCAAAAATTTCCGATAAATTGTCAAAAAGAGGCGACAATGTAATTTACGAGATGTAATCTACGAGTCGACATATCGCGTAAAAGGGGGATATTGGATAAAGGGAGTGCAAAGGACATGCCGATTCATTTTCATTCACCCGTTAGTGCAATAAGTTTCATGGCGGCATGGCTTGAAATTAAAAAAAAATGACAATCTATACTGAAACATCGAAGTCAGCTATCAGGAAAGTCATGTAATTTAAATTCCTTAAATTGTGTTAACAAAGGCAATTTGCAATTTTTTTTATGCACATTTTCAAAAAAAAAAACAATATTAAAGTTTCCCTTCAATATGTTTACAATGGGGTGTGACGCTGCGATCACAAGTGATTGAAACTGCAAGTTATGTCCCGTAAATTACCGCATTTTGTCCCGTATTACAAAATATAATTAAATGAATAAAATGTTATACAGATAAAAAAGACTACACTATTGATTCCATCAGAGCACAATGAACATATATACATTGTAGCTTATTGTCCAGAAACAAATTGAAATCATTATTTACAAATAAAGACTTGTGCACATGTGGAAGAAGACGAAAATGACATGTTTCTAGTATTACCGTTTGAAATATTTGTTATATATTTCCTGTTCAGTTATATTGCATATGATTTTAAAAATCAAATTTCCACGGAACACGTTTAAGTAGTGATGCAAATAGTGCAATGAATATGAACAATAAGCAAAGACTGGCATTTCAGTTCGTTGTCCCGTAAATTACGTTCGTCCCGTAAATTACATTACTCTTTTTCAAAACCTGCATCTCCCCACTCTCACCACTCATACTTTGTCTGTTTTAACCAATCAAATTGATAAAGAATTTTTAATTAATGAATTTAAAAAGATTTTAAATTTTTATCAAGCATTTACTGTATTTTTTTTCGGTTCAGTAATTTAAGTCAAAAATATGTAATTTACGAGACATAGATTTTAAAATGTGCCAAGATGTGTCATTTATTCCCAATGAAATTAACTTTCATAGTATCAAATCATGAGCCATAGTACATGTATATAATGGTGAAGAATTTTACAGATAATCACAATTAAATTTTAAAATGATTTTGGAAGAAAACATTTGCTCAAAGAAAACTTTAGCAAAATTGTTTCACGTTCCAATTGTTTATTATATTTTGTTTCTGTAACACAAATTGTTCAATGAATGAATTTTAGTTGTTGTATTTGAGATTGTTCTGTTTATTAAATTGTCAACTGACGCCACACAAGGTGTTTTACTTCATGAATATATGCAAACAGGACAGGCCACCCTAGCCTCGTAGATTACACTTGAATTTTCAAACATGTTTTGGTTGGAACCTAAAAAATTGTTATTTCTAACTTGATGCTGCAGAAAATTTGGGGAAATGTTCCCCTGATATATATTTTTCCAATGGAAGATAAACCATATTAAAAATCTTTCAAAAGATTTTGCTCAATTTTATCTGTGAAATATTACGCTTATAAGAAAATGATGAATATCCCTGCCACTATGGAAAGGAGCTTTTCATATATGAATTTGATTAAAACTCTTCTGAGGTAAAGATTGACCCAAATGAATATGGAAGCTTTTGATATGATCCATGGAAGGAAAGGACAAACTGTCGGATAGTAATCTTGACACATTAGTGGACAAATTCAAAGATGACAAGGTTGTAATTGAGTGAAATAAATTCTACTGCAAAGTTATTTTGTTTATTATTGCCTAAGTTAATTTCAAATTCATATTTTGTCGATAAAAATGTCGATAAAGTTTCCCAATTTAGATTAGGTGGCAATTCCCAATAGAGCCAGCAAAAACCCTGATGTGACTTCCATCACCACGTGACTAAAATCTAGGCATCTTCAGTTCAAAATGGCCTGTGGTCTTTCAACTTTGTCGGAAATGGGATAAATGTTACATATTTTTCCAGATTGGGTTTCTTCCTGCTGTCAGATGTACCCCCCGGAACCACGCACCAATATTTGCTGGATGACTTTTGAGATCGTTTTCATCGATCCATTTCTACCTGCAGCGTCTACTGCTAAAAATGCCTAGATTTTTTATGAAGTCACGTGATCGGTGGTACGAATTCTTCCTCCAAGTCAGGAGAACGTCTTATCACGGAATCGTCGTATGCATGTGTTACCCATTTCTTAAGTGGGTAACAGATCGACAGTAAGAAAATATTCTTCAATGGTGCAAATTTAGTGTCTGGGAGCAAGTTCCTGTGACCCGATTGGGAACACGTGGTCGCAAACTGGTAGAAGTAGAAGTAATACATCAACAGTCTATCGTACATGTGTATTTATTTAATTAATTATAAATGAAAACCACGATTTGCCACCAACTTTAAGATAAAGAAAAGCTTCATTTCGAGTCGATAAGACATGAACAGATTAATTGTTTGCCTTCCATTGATAGTCAGATACAGGATGTGTGTGTAAAATGGAGGGGTGAAATCTAAGCTAGTTGTAGCTAGGGGCAGCACTGGTCCACAGCGGTCAGGTTTCAGGTTCCAATGTGGAGTCCTGGTATGGGTATTATACTGTCTTACTTCTTACTCTTCGCTATGTTCACAGGGACTTGCTCCCGGCCTTTCGTTATCAATACAATTAACCCTACTATCAATGTGCGGTACTAAGATGACACTTTAGTACCACACATTGATAGTAGGGTTAAAATTATTGATAACGAAAGGCCGGGAGCAAGTCACTGTGTTATGTTCATGAATTGAGTATCAGGAGATCGTTATTTGTATGTACTAGATTACTACAGAAGGGCAATACAAAAATGTAGGAGCCGTCGTGGTCGTGATCGTATGGTAGTTGGATTAACAACTACATGTGTAATCAGTGCATATCACCTCTAAAGTTGCGAGTTTGAATCCAGCAGATGGCGAGGTGTACTCGATACAACATTATGTGATTGAGTTTGTCAGTGATTTGCGACAGGTCTTTTGTTTTCTCCAGGTACTCCAGTTTCCTCTACAAATAAAACTGACCGCCACATATTTAACTGAAATATTGTTGAAAGTGGTATTAAAGACCATAACAATAACCTTAACCCTACAAAAATGTACTTATATATATACACCTACTGTAATTATCATACAAAAATGATAATGAATGCAGGATAAATAATATTTCTTGATTTTAACAAGGTTCTGTCTTTTGTTAAATTATGACAATATCAGCATTGAACGTGCAACTTATAATTTAATTGTTCATTAATTACAAAGAATATTGATGTTTTTGCCCTCTCCCCCCATTTTTGGCAAATATTTAACTTATTTACAGTTTCAGTTCATGGTACTTTGTTATAATATTTTATATCTTTAATTTCGAACAAAATTTCACACACATATGATTTGATGGACCCTCCGCAGGAGATGCTTGTTGGCTTCTCTGTGTTATTAAGTCCATCTGATTATTGCATCAATTTAGAATGTTTAAACTATCATTAAATGAATAATACACAGATCAAGTTTGTTCTTGCAGTTTCCTTTCAAAAGACACCATTTTAATACCTAACAACTCTGGTGAGTGACAACAGGCTCCCTGGAGCCTATTTTTTTTTCACTCCATAAAGGAGTTGTATTAAAAGCATGTAAAAATGCATAATATTTTTTATTTAAGGTGGAAATGTTGGAATTGTCTATTAAATTTAGTTTGATACATGTACAGTGAGTCCTTTGACTAACTTGGTATTTTTTTAATACTTAAAGAAAAAGTTAACTTAAAGAAAAAAAACAATGGATGATTTAAACTCAAAGAAGATTTAAATACCACAGAAGAATCAACATAAACTTTAAAGGAACAGGAATATTTGACTTAAACAGAACCCAGATATATACTCATACATTTGCATGATCAGAAGTAATCGATAAAATATAATTTTGAAGCTGTTTGTATTGTGTAGAGTCTGTGTGTATTACATTTACATGTGATAGTGAATAGGACACATTATACAAGATTATCTATGCAAAAATGTACATATGTAAAACAATGTGTTTGATTCCTCATAGTCGACTTGCGATTTTTCATGTATAAATCCAAAGAATACAATGGTATGGATAT
>MJUT01007407.1:35765-59397 GCA_002080005.1 Gigantidas platifrons
TGTAGGCTTAGATGCTTACAATAGGAATTAAAGTAGGAATTACTACTGGTAAGTTCAAATGCACAAGGTAAAGGGGCGATATTGAAAAAATTGAAGAACTCCGCCTCTCCGAAATTATGTAAACATTTATCACGTGACACCATGTTCACTTCTTCTTTTGTTACGGAAAACCATCAACGTACTGATGTTTACTTTCCGGCGCATGCCTGGTAAAATGTTTCCAAATTTATAAAAAGTTTCAGAACATAGTAAATTAGAGCTTGATATAATTGCTATTATTTTTTGTTATATATTTTCAGTTTTTACAATTTTTCTTTTAATTTTTTTTTTTGTTTTTGTTTTTTTTTTTTAATTTAGCTATACTTGAAATCAATGTCGAGTTATTTTCAGATTGAACGCTGTGCGACATACGATATGGGAGCAAATTAATTTAACAAAAGTGTGAATTTCTACAGAGATCGTCAGAATAAACATAGTTTGAGGTCAAGTGTCGTGTAGTTGGGGAAGATGAAATCTGGGGGAGGTGGTGTTGGTGTTCCATGGTTTTCCTCGTGTTATGGGTTTTCGTATCTGTATTATCGATTATCCTATATAGCGATTGACAGTGTTAAACCTTCATTCATATGACTATTGGAATTTTCAAAGAATGGTTAGTTACATATTTCTTTGTACAAGATTGTTTTAAAATCCATTCCTGAAATATAAAAAAGGGATGGAGAAAATTAATTATGCGGAAATTGTGGTCTATGATAGTACTTTAAATAATTAATCTTAATTTCCATAATAGTTTGTTTATGTAGACAATAAGTTCTATAAACCGTCAAAATGTCCACGATTTGGGAACTCGGACATTTATATCTTTATCAGTTTATTTTGGGGATGGATGATTTTAACCTTCACAATTTCTCCATATCTGTTCTTTTTCATATGTAATGTAAACATCTACCTTATTTGAAGGCCTGAGATGATCAAAGTTTGTCTGATTACAAATTTGAATTTGAAATTTTAAATATGTCAACTGAGGAACATGTACATTAACTTACACTGTAGCAATTAACTTTAGCAAAAAAAAAAAGATCTGTAGGACAAGATATACATTTCGTATCTAATCAGTGTCTTAGGCCAAACAGAATAATGGGTGTGGTTTTGGTTACATGCTGAAAAAAATCTGGGTCGGTAGGTCGGCAATAGTTTGCGGTCTGTCGTCGTTGTTGTCCGTCTGTAGACACATTGGTTTCCTTGCAATAACTTTTGTTCCAGTTGACTGATTTCCATGAAATTTCAATACAATGATTCTTACTACGTACAATATAAAGTCTGGGATTGAAAATGGAGGTTTTTTCCATACCCGTTTGGAAGCTAGGGGCCCAAAGGATTGGAAAATGGTGTTTTTGTAATGTTTCTGTGTAATAACTTTTGTTCCAGTTGAGCCATTTTGATGCCCCCCACCCCCTTTAGATTTAGATTTTGTCAAAGGGGGGTCAAAGGGGCCAAAAAAGATAACTTTTTAGGGTCTATAGATTTTTTTTTACTTTTTATCCGATTTCGTCTTTGAAGGGATTTTTTTTTATTGAAGTCCTCTCTTTTCAGTATCTGTTACTGTTTCTAAGACATAAGGGGTCAGATGTGGCTAATGCCCTGAATTGTAACTTTTTTTTATACTTCAAACCAGATTTTGACAAACTACAAGTAGTTAAGGGCAGTTGGCAGCCATTTGTGTGTCCAGCTAACTATTGTGTCAAGCTCCATAGTGTTTCCACATTCAATTTAAAGTACACTTATTCAAATTTTCGTGGTCGACATGCTATAGTCGTATCATGCTGCGCTCGTATAATAGTAAAAACAAACAGAATTAGCAATCACAAATGGACAATCCAGAGATACATGCAACATAGGACACACAATACAGAACAATTCAAACAAATCAACAACGAAAAACACACATCACACTAAAAAGAAAATATAAGCTATATTTGTTTTTCACTCTTTTAAGGAACCATGTGAATTTAGCTTAGCTCCTTACAAACCTAAATTAATTTTTGAGATGGTCCATGTATTCATTGTTATTGGTTATCCATACACATATGCTGCTTTCTAACAAATTAAAGCTTTGAGAGGTTTAGGCTATAGTCAGCATAAAAATCAGAACATATCCAAGGTCATATTAGACAATTTGTTCAGGGGACTGAAGGACTTGACAGTTTATGTACCGGTCAGTCTATAAAAGGAAACTCAGCCTGAAATGCCCTCAACTATTTGTTATGAAGAGACAACACACAACATGTTTTGGTTTGTTGATATAGTACACATAGAGCTGAAAACAAGCTCGAGACGAAATCTAGAAGTTTACAATATATATGGCCGACTCCGATCCAATATACGATCACGGGGTATGTTGCACGCAAGTCACTGACAAATTTTATTACAAAATGCTGAATCGAGTACACCTCGACTGCGCGGTATTCGAACTCACAGCTTTAGTGGTGATAGGCACTGATTGCATATAGGTAGTTGTATATCCAACAACCATACGATCACGACCATGACGGACCCTACTGAAACAAAGACAAACCCATATCCAGAAATTGAGGGTACTTTCCTCATAAATATTCATCATATTTAAATTAGATCTTGATCACGTGACTACAGTTTCAAGCTTGATGGATCGTTTATTAGATTTGTCAAATAATAGCATAAAGTACGGAAATTCAATGTGTCCATCAATGATTCGAAAATTACAAGTTATTGTTTATTTCCGCAAAGTTTTTCTTCTGTCAAAATTCAAATCTTTTTGTTTTGTAACGATTTTAGACATGTCTTTGATATCGCGATCGTGCAAAAATGATCATATTATATATAATGTGGGAACCCCGAGTTTAGTTTATTAATAATATGAAACGCGAGAATATCTTCTGTAGAGACTCTCTGTCCTTGGTCTGATCCTCGTGTAGGGTTGGTCTACTCCCTATCTCAAATTTCTTGGCAATAAGCCCCAACTTGCGTTTCAAAAAGAACACCTAATCTATATAAACCCAATAAGAAAAACCACATAAAGTGTTCCGACAAGTGAATACCCAATCAGCTTCACGGAACAATATTAAATAATGCGCTGTATAGTCACCAACAGTTATATTAATTAAACTTATATTTGCACCATGGCAATTGTCACCAAACATTAACAAATGCGCCAAATCGGCACCATAAAGTCACCAACAGATATTAATTAAAATTATATTTGCACCATGGCAATTGTCACCAAACATTAACAATTGCACCAAATCAGCACCATAAAGTCACCAACAGATATTAATTACAATTATATTTGCACCATGGCAATTGTCACCAAACATTAACAATTGCGCCAAATCGGCACTATAAAGTCACCAACAGATATTAATTAAAATTATATTTGCACCATGGCAATTTTAACCAAACATGAACAATTGCACCAAATCGGCACCATAAAGTCACCAACAGATATTAATTAAAATTATATTTGCACCATGGCAATTGTCACCAAGACCAACAAATACACCCGTCAACACCAGGTTTGGAGCCTATCTATCACACTAGCCACCCGGCGCTGGTGACTTTACAATTTGAGATTATCTCCTAGAGGCAAAATACGTTCATAATTGTTTTAAACTTACTTTCATAGTTTCTGTAACAATTTCTGACATTTTGGTATAATACTAATTTATTTCTACTTTCAAATTTTGGCGCTTCTCAACTTTTTCAACAGACTCCCCGATTTGTTTCGGACTTTTAGTTTTATAGAAACGACCAGCCAATGACAGAAGCGCTAACATATTAGGGACCAATCAGAAACCATGACACTTCAAAGGGGAATTCCCGTATTGGCTACTGAAAATGTAAACACTGCATGTTTTTGGCAAACATAGAGCCTATTTGCAGTAAATTATGATTAAATTTGGACGCAATGCGTTCATTATAGGATTTTATGACAAAGGAGTGATCTGAACATCTGCATATTATTACCAAAAGGTGAATATTGAAGGTATCTGACTCAAAACAAGAAACTGGTCTTGCGACGATAACTTTTTAGGATTGTCATCGCATGTTATTCTAAACCATAGGGGCACAATAAAGCATGAAATATATATAAACTCAACATTTTCCAACACCAAGTAACACGTTTTTATATTGTCTCATGTATACTTTCCTGCACTTCGACAACTTCAATAAAAAGGGGGAAGGCGGCATTACAGTATTGTCATCGGCGTAGTTATAAATCGTGCTATTTTGAACAAAAATAAATATGTCATTTATAAAGATTTTGAAAAGAACCGGGTCCATGATTGACCCTTGTGGTACCCCTTTACACATTTGATCCCAATCACTGTAAGGCCATACAAAGTTAATTTCTTGGTTCTCAGGCCCGCCCGCATGTGGAAATTCGTCGCCGCATTGCCGATTTTATTGCAAAAATAGTAAAAAAAAAATTTTAATGCGGTAGCGCTGTCCGTACGGAAAAAACAACCGCATCCGTTTTTTCTCTTATATCGCGTGGTCGGTGAAACGCTTTAAAACGCATCATGCTTAAATGAGATTTAAAGCATCGCTATGACAATGTATAAATAAAAAACGTGTTTCCGTTTGATATTTAGACAAAATGTCAATCGTTTCTGTGCAAATTCGGCACAAATGTTTGCCAGTTTTACCAGGGAACATAATAGGGGGCTTCTCCGAAGCTTGTACCCTATTGGATTTGTTTACGGAGATAAAAATGATACGTTGGGACCAGCGGATTGGACGTTTCCATAAAAATTAACCACTTGTGATGTTTCTGCCACCATCGGAAGAAATAAAATTGAAATTTTCAATAAGGTAATGAAAAGATTTATACATTGCCATATTTTTCACAAAAAAAAAGAAGAAAAAATGCCTCCCTCATCACATCAAAAAAGGGCCCGAGAACCAAGTAATTAATTTTGCATGGCCTAATAACTTCCAATTTTAATACGTTGTTTTCTGTTTTCTAGATAACTTTGTAATAAGCTTAGAGAGTTTTTTGATAGGCCATATGCTTCCAATTTTAACAGAAGTAAATTATGCGGTAAACAGTCAAAAGCTTTTGAGAGATCCATCAAAATTGTAGCAATACATTTATTGTCATCCAGAGCTTTTCTCCAGTCTTCTATTATTTTTAAAAGTGCTGTTTGGCAACCAAAACCAGGTCTAAATGCTGAGAGAAGAGGGTGAAAATGTTTATCTAAAAAATCCATTAACTGGTCATGTATAGATCTTTCATAAATTTTAGAAATGCATGGTAACACACTTACAGGTCTGTAGTTTCCTTTATCAAGAGAGTTATTCTTTTTAAACAGTGGGGATACCTGTGCAGCTTTTAAATTTTCAGGAAAAATTGAGCTTTCAATTGATTTATTTACTAGAATTTTTATAGGATTTGATATTGATGGTTGTGCCAATTTTAAGATTTTTGGTGATATAGAGTCATACCCTGTTGCTTTTTTTTATATTTAATTTACTTATTTGTTTATTCACATACTCTTCTCTCACAGGTCTAAAGCTTAATTCAGTATCATCAGTTTTATTTTCTTCAATTTTTATTATACTTGGATGACTTTTGTCTATATTTATATTTTCATCGCCTATGTCTTTAGCAACATTTATAAAAAAATGATTAAACATTTCTGATACTTCTTTTGGGTCGTTTACAATTTTTTCGTTTTCATATAAAATAATGTTGTTGTTTGATTTAATGCCTTTGTTTGACAAAAATGGCTTAATGGTGGAATAAAATGTTGACGATTTTGGGCCACCAGCATTTTCTTTCATAAAAAATAAGTTTTGATGGAATTCTTTTTAATTTTTGTAATTAAATTTCGTTGTTTTCTATATAGCTCCCAGTTGGCATCGCTTTGGGTTTGAAGACATTTGCTATGATACATTTTTTTTCTTGTAAATTGCACCTCTAAGTTCTTTATTCATAGAGGGTGCAGGTGTAATTATTGACCTTCTTTTTTTCATAGGTATGTGCTTGTCAATTACATCAACAAATACAGATTGAAAATTTGAGTAGGCTTTGTTGACATCATCAACTGATGTTAAATTTTCAAAATTCACAGATCTTAGGTCATCAATACATTTTTCATTATCAAAATTTTTATAACTTCTGTACCATATAAATTCCTTTTTGATTTTCGGTACATAACCTTTTAACTGAAATGACATCATGTTATGATAATCACTGAGACCACAGTTAAAATTTGATACATTTTGAAAAAAATTTGGTTTGTTTGTGAGAATTACATCGATCAAAGTTGGTAATGCATATTTTGTAAAGCATGTAGCTTTTTTCACTATGTTTGTATAATCAAAAACATCACACATTGTTTTCAGAGGTGTACATTTTTCATCATCTAGATAATTATAATTTAAATCACCAATTATAATAATATTATCATATTTTGTAGAGATTTTGTCAAATGTCTTATTAAAGTCCTCAATAAATATGTTATCACAGAGGGAGGGGGTCTATAAAGACCACATATTAGTCATTGTTTATCTTTGAAACTTATTTCGGTAAAGATTGATTCTATATGTTCACATTCTAGCTTGTTTGTTCTCTCGCATGCCAGATCAGAGCGGATATACACCAAAAGACCTTCGCCGTTTGCTGTCCTGTCTGCTCTCCACAGATGAGATGAAAATTATCTACATGAAATTCACCATTTCTAAATGTTTCGTCGAGTTTGGTTTCGCCGACGATAATCATGTCTACCAGATTTTCATTTAACAGCTCTTTGATTGATTGGAATTTATTTCTGAAGCTGTTAATATTTAGATATGCACACTGGAATTTATTTGGATGTTTAATTCTTACGTCTTTAAGTTCATAAAATATGTTTGGTTCTACGTCCTCTTTCTTGACATCGGACATGTTGTTTACTTCGATCGATCCACATTCTGAACCTACGGACGTGCTAAGTTCGGGATTACGTGAAAAATAAAAAAAAACAGTCTGAAATTACGCTACCGGTCACCGACACTAGTACTGATACACCATGCCCAGAAGCTGAACGCCTTGTTACCGCTGCCAGTGTCACTCCAAAAACAACTAATTAAAATTCTTCATTACCTAACACAGTTTCAAATGACATCCAACAACATGTAAATAGTACAAATTGTGGTGATGTTGATATTCGCAATCTGACTGTCACTCTGAGTCGGACAGTTGTGCTCCAGAGGTCATGGTACCAGATGCCAGGGTGTTCAGTTCAATGAAAAATGAACAAAAATACCCATGGCTATATGACAGTGTGGTACACCAAGGGTATTTATGTAAGTTTTGTGAACTGTTTTGTGGTCATTCTTCCTCATCACAAGAATATGCTACTGTTGGCATTAACCTTGGTACAGTATGATTGCTATTCTATTACTGGACCTCCAAACTAATAAATGTATTGCTCTTCCCATCTTTTCCCAATTCACATCATTTACGCGCTAATTTTCCCAATTATAAGGGACCCGGTGCCCAGATACAAATGAGTAGGAAAATCACTGACTTGTAATAAACAAGTCGGATTTAAAGCACTTTGTAATAAGCAAGTTGGGTTTAAAGCACTTGTAATAAGGAAGTCATTTATTAATTTGCTGATTGGTTGCGTCCGTCGTCCTACGCCCCGCACATACAAAGGGAGTTCGAGTATAACTGATAATATGATTACATTTAATGGTATATCTGTATTAAACTTTAAATTCAAGCGATGTACTCTTTAACCAAAGTATTATATGTCGTAAAGTTTTATTTTCAATGTATTATGTAATCTTCAGGTGAGCGACTGGAGGTATTATATTCTGAACAAAGTGCCATTTCATCTATTACATATTAAGAAGTTATTGTTGAAGCCATGATTTTTTTTAGATTTTACCACGGATAGGAAGTAATATGCACCCCTTTTTTTGTTCACCTGACTCAAAGGGTCATGTCAGCTTTGTCATCACTTTGCGTCCGTCGTCCATCCGTCCACAATTACTAAAAATATTCTCCTCTGAAACCATTTGGCCACTTAAGACCAAAATTTGGTGGAATGGTCCGTGGGTGATCCCTCCCCTTCCAAAATTGTGTCCGGCAGTCCCGACCTCCAACCAACATGGTGGCTGTTACTAAAAATAAAAAAGGGGGATGAAAAATCTTCATCTCTGAAACTATTGGGCCAATTGGAACTAAGCTTTGCTTAGATTGTCCTTGGATGACCCCCTTTCAAAATTGTGTCTGGCAATCCATATATCCAACCAACATGGCCACTGTTGCTAAAAATAGGAAAGGGGATGAAATTTTAATTGATTTCCTCCGAAACTACTGGGCCAATTGGATTCAAGCTTTGCTAAAATAATCCTTTGGTGATCGACGCCCCTTTCAAAAGTTTGTCTGGCAGTTCCGTCCACGGACCAAGATGGACGCTGTTACTAAATATTAACGATTCTTGCACATTAAGTAGGATGCAAGGTTTTACATGTCTTATCAAATCCTATAAAACCAATATGTTTAGGTTATTTCAGTGAAATACTGTTCGTAGAAGAATATAATATTTGTGCTTCGTCATGCATCTTTTATTAAAGATAATTCTTGTTACCTTTGTGTAGATGTATAATCCAGATTAAATATATTATTGATCCACTGTGTAAATAATGAAATTGTACAGTAAAATAATACTAATAATCAAAAGTATCAATAGTAAGCATGTGCCATTAATATATTTTATTTTAAAAGAAACTTGAAACGTAACACTTCCAGATGCTTATCCAATAATTATAATAATTATAAGTTAGTTTTTTCGTAAACTTGTTTTTTCACTTTTTGTGTAGTTGGTGCATTAGGGTTTCTTGATTTCCATACAGATGTAAATTCCCTATCAACATTTTCATTCCAGTGCATGAACACAAAGCGTTTATGGAAAACGACAAACATCCCATTACATTTTAAATACAATTACAATTGTACTTAAAATTTATGATTTGTTAGATTTATATTCAAAGTAAAAATGCTTAGTATGTTTCTTTTTCGATACATACCAGACAGTCACCATCATTTACTATTTTCTATTGTTTAACAATTATTTGCCTGGTAATATGAAGTGAATAAGTTTTCATTTAAGCATTTTTAATTATTTACCTCTAAATAATTAAGAGTGAAACATAAAGTTTGTGTTATGCATGTCAAAGTATGCATTCTGTCCTTCTTTAAGACCATATGCATCTAAAGCATCAGTAAGAAAAATTATTCCACTTTGTATCCAATTTTTTTTACTTTAACATTTGCCATTAAATGTTATATACTTTTTTGCCCAATATTATTTTTTTCTTATTCATTTAAAATAATATGAGGCAGGTGCAACCTGAAACGCTTCCGAAGAACAGTACTTTTTCTTCCTGTTTACAAAATATCAAGCTTAAAAATAACACTACTTAAAACCCTACAGCTGAAAACTTTGGATTTCTTGCAGCAGACGATCACAATGAATGAGAATGCGCAGTGGCAAATTAGTAAAGATTTGGTGTTATTCGTTTTGAGTTCCGGATTTTTCGTTTCATTGTTTCATTCTTATTTGAAAAAAAAATCGACTAGAGGTGTATTGTTCTGTATTTCTTCTCGTTGCATCGATCACTTTATTTGCTACTTGGTTTATATTGGAGATAGTTTAGGTCACATGATTTGTCTTTTAATTTATTTCCGGTTTAGGTCACGTGATTTTTCTTTTAATTTATTTCCGGTTTGGCAGCCATATTGTTGAACATTTTGAACATTTTGAAGTGTCTTAGTACCTATTCATACTTCTACCATTATTAGGACTTTCACCCCTCCTTCACAAATAATCCATGTTTTAATAGCCACCGATATTTTACTAGTTTTGCTCAATCTGTAGATGTTTTGTGCACTGTAGTGTTTTGTAGAATATTTTTAGTCTTTTCGTCATTCTTCTTATGGCCATTGTATTTTCTTCTCCGTCTTCAAAACCACACCAGTGGCACAACGGTTAGCGTTCTGGCCTCGAGTGTAGAAGATCGTGGGTTCGAGCCCCAGTCGGGTCAGCCCAAAGACTATGAATTTGGTATTTGTCGCTTCTGCGCTAAGCATGCATCATTTAGGAGAAAGAGCAAGGCTAGTTGGCTCGGAATCAGAATAATGTTTCCGAGAGGAGATACATATCTACCAGCGGACTATTGTTTCAGTGATCTAGCACTATTAACATCGAACTCAGCGTGTTGGTCTAGAACAAAGCGGAACTCATCATCATCTCATTGAAAATTAACTTGTTCTCGTCATTATATAGCTGAAAAATTGCTGAATTGGCGTTTATCACTCACTCACTCACTCACTCACTCACTCACTCACTCACTCACTCACTCACTCACTCACTCACTCACTCACTCACTCTGTCTTCAATTTACGACCCTTGATTTCCCTTTTTGTACCATTAAAACTTTCTCGTTTATTATTATGTGACGCTGTTCGTTGGACATATAAACAATGGAAGACCCAGGTGGCTCAATGAGTTATGTAGTTGGATTACCTAACAACTCATACAACTTCATCAAGCCTATCACCAGTATACGGCATGGGTTCACGCCCGGCTTTGAAAATTACAAAAAGGGTGCACAAGACTTGCAGCCGCAAGTGATAAAGTTTGCCAATTGCTTGCCCATGGTCGGTGGTTCTCTCCGGGTACTCCGGCTTCTTTCACCACTAAAACTGGTCGCCATGATAATAACTGAAATATTGCTGAAAGCGGCGTTAAACACCAAAAATCAATCAATCAATCTGATTCTTAACCACCCAGGATGCTTGAAATCGCTTCACTTTCAAGCGAACAATTGAATGAATTGATTCATAATTATCAAATTGAGGCTCTAAATGAGAGGGTGAAAGTAAAAAAAATATTATCTCGTCTTATCCAATAAAATTACAGTTTACATACATGAAGTATAATAAAGCTATTTTAATTTATGTTCTTATTTTGTAGAACCAGCCATGCGAGTTACGGAATCTGTTTCCAGTTTTAGTGGATTCTCCGATGCTTATCCAAGTTGTAAGACACTTGAACATGACATTGCAATATTGTTCGACAAAGAGGGAACTCGCCGTCATGCTATCAGTCTTAATGAAGCAACAAAGAGACTACGAACTGCAGTTAAGAATTCCATAAGTGCTGTTGAGAACCCTGGGTTAGGTCGCTCAAACAGAAAAGTATCCGAATTTAGAATTGGAAAAACATATGTGGAGTTAAAATCAGAAATGACCTTTAACCCCATTGATCCGCTGACATGGGGTACAATTGGAGGAACTAACATGAAGTGGGGGACCCACAAGAAGGACAACTATGATGGCCTAATTGCAGTAGGATGTGTAACTAATGAACTCATCCCTAACGTAATTATGCACCACCAGATGTATGCATTAGTGATGACACAATCCTTAGTACATCATTATATGGTACATGAACCAGATGATAAACTAAGAAACGAACCATTTCGTATCGGATATTGTTCAGAGGAAAAACCAAGAG
Organism: Gigantidas platifrons; assembly: GCA_002080005.1. Classification (NCBI taxonomy): domain Eukaryota; kingdom Metazoa; phylum Mollusca; class Bivalvia; order Mytilida; family Modiolidae; genus Gigantidas; species Gigantidas platifrons. The sequence continues at coordinate 47,318 of MJUT01007407.1, forward strand.
ACGGAGGGAGCATTATATACATAGCATACAAGCTAGAATCCGAGGAAATCTCAGAAGTAAGTGTTTGGCTATTTGAATAAAAGCCTGGCAAATGTGTTGTTTTCGGCTTTTAATCACAGGCACTCATGAAACGGAATTATCACCCCCCTGTTTTTTACTTTCTGTTTACATATTTATTTTTAATAAAAAAAAAATTCTTTATTATTTTATCTCGTTTTGCTTATTTAAGCTTGTTGGTGTCCATATTCATACAATCTTATGATACCAGCAACTTACATGTGGAGATTTTAAGTATATATGGTCGACACGTGTAAGTTGCCGTTAACATAACATTGTAGTAGTATGGACACGGACAAGTTAAAAAAATGAAAAAGAAATGAAATAATAAAGAAATAAAGAATTTTTTTTTTGAAAATAAATATGTAAACAGAAATTTAAAAAAGGGGTGTTGGTAGTTTCATGTCACGAGCGCCTGTCATGTGCTTTTAATCAAACAAGCAACAATTTAGAACTCATTCTTTTGATGAAAAGTCTAAAATAAAATTTAAGCAATTCCAAAAATAGCTTTTCTATTGTATAAAAATGGTTATAGAATACTATTGGGGCCGTCGTGACCGTGATTGTGTGGTAGTTGGATTTACATCTACCTATGCTGTGAGTTCGAGTCCCGCTCATGGCGGGGTATATTCGATATAACTTTATGTGATAAAGTTTGTCATTGACTTGCGGGTCGGTCGGTGGTTTTCTCCGCGTACTCCGGTTACCTCCACCAATAAATCTGACCGCCACGATACAACTGATATATTGATTAAAATGGCGTAAAAGTTAAGCATCATAACCCTAACGATTGATACTTCCACAAATAACCACGGATATAGTCCATCAGCCAAGTCTGGAAAAGCCTCTAATAACAAAGTTTATGTGATACCCCTGTAGACCGCATTTTTATTATATACATGTAATTAAAGTTTGATATTTAAATTGTCGATTTCCATGTATTGTACTAAAATTAAAAACACGAAAAATAGTATAAATGCAGCCTTTTTCTACCTACCCGTGTGCTTATGCCGTGGGGTTCAAACGTTTGTATAACGTTTCATACACATGACCGCTTTGATGTTCAACATTGGATTATCTATATCTGGTACATGTATAAAAATAAAACAATTCGGCATATCCTTTGAAAATAACCTATTTTCATAAGAGATATACGTTCGCGAAAATGTAGTATTTATGTGCATTAAAATAGCATGTTTTAACTATTATGCACATCACTGCACGGAATTAATCGTAAAACATGTCAAATAATCACGAAAACATCATGCTCGATTCAATCGCTACATTTAAATATTTTTTACAACTATTAATTATTCCAAAACGCATTGTTTACAGAATCCAACCATTAGACTGAATATTTCGGGATTTTCAAGTTATAATCGATGCGGTTTCATATTGCAAATACTTGTTTATCAAGGTCATTCCTCACTAACCATGATGTGATTTTCTTTCTCTTTCTGTAGTTTTTGTGTCAATTTGTTGGTTTTGTACAACACATATTTTCATTTTGTCACTCTAGATAACATGATCAGTTCATTGTCGACAGAATGTAATCAAGTAGTGGATTATTTTGTTTTGGGTCTGTTTGACTTTGCTTTAGTTGGGGTGCGTTTGATTTGTATTTTCTCACTAATGACAACATTGATCTATTTTGCTATATATAGCTAGCTGTCAACTATGTATAGCAACTGATATTTGTATTATAATTATTATGCAGAATGTTTTTTGGAACCTTTTAAATGTTCACAATCTTCCTATTGGCTATATATATATTTTAGAGGGGGCCGTGGTAGTTGGATTTGCAACTACCTATACAATTAGTACCTATCACCACTAACGTTGTGAGTTCGGTTCACTCTCAGGCGAGATGTCTTCGATACAACATTATGTGATAAAGTTTGTCAGTGACTTGCAGCAGGTCAGTGGTTTTCTCCAAGTACTCCGGTTTCCTTCACCGATAAAACTGGCCACCAGGATATAAAGGTTGTCAGTGATTTGAGGCAGGTCGGTGGTTTTCTCCAGTTTCTTCCACAGATAAAACTGACCCCCACGATATAACTGAAATGTTGTTCTAAGTGGCGTTTCACACCATACCCTACCCAAACCCCTATATATTTTAGAAAAAATAAGACAGTTTCATCTCTGTGATTCTAACAGGTGATGACACTATAGTTTAATCCTAATACAGTTAAGCGGTCCATTAAAGATTCAAGCGTTTTACTATATTCTGTTTTACTAGCACATATTCCATTTTTTTCTGATATCTTTCATGTATTTCCGAAATGTCTTGGTAGGCTATATAGCTAATTAATTACTTACAATTCGTCACATATTTTTTATGGGTCCATAAATCTAGTTAAACCCCGTCACTTTTTTGAAGCGCCGGTACCAGGCCAGGAAATTGAGTGGTCATGTAATTTGTGTGTTAATGGTATTGATTTTGGCACTCTCTACGTGAGCCTCTGGTTTTGAAGTGCCTGTACCAGGCCAGGAAATTGAGTGGTTATGTAATTTGTGTGTTCATGGTATTGATTTTGACTCTCTCTACGTGAGCCTCTAGTTTTGAAGTGCCTGTACCAGGCCAGGAAATTGAGTGGTCATGTAATTTGTGTGTTAATGGTATTGATTTTGGCACTCTCTACGTGAGCCTCTAGTTTTGAAGTGCCTGTACAAGGCCTGGAAATTGAGTGGTCATGTAATTTGTGTGTTAATGGTATTGATTTTGGCACTCTCTACGTGAGCCTCTAGTTTTGAAGTGCCTGTACCAGGCCAGGAAATTGAGTGGTCATGTAATTTGTGTGTTAATGGTATTGATTGTGGCTCTCTCTACGTGAGCCTCTAATTTTGAAGTGCCTGTACCAGGCCAGGAAATTGAGTGGTCATGTAATTTGTGTGTGAATGGTATTGATTTTGCCTCTCTACGCTTTTTCTATAGGATTTTGGAAATGTTCACCATATATCTTCCCGTTCTTTTTCTGACATACTTCAAAAACATTTTAGACACCTACATATCACCCAGGCAAGGTATACTCGACACATCATTATATGTTAAAGTTTGTCAGTGAGAGACTTGCGGCAGGTTGGTAGTTTTCTCCGGTTTTTGCCACCAATAAAACTGCCCGCCACAATATAGCTGAAATATTGTTGATAGTAGCGTTAAGCACCATAACCCTATAGCTACCCCTAAGAATCATTTACCTAGTCACTATATCTACTAGTCAACCATTATCTGTATTTGTTTTTCTAGGAAGACGATTTGTTCAACAAGGAAGAAGAACCAGGTATGAAGATAAACATATTTGTATATCTGTTTTAGCGAAAAATAACAAAGGAACAATATACTCTCTGTCTCGATATTTAAGTTTAGAAGCTACTACAAAAAAAAACGTCAGGGAAAACCGCAGGACATTCAAGAAAAGACAACCAAGTGACACAGGAAACATTGGGCACATGAAAAAAAAAACAAAAAATAGAACATGAGCAACACGGACCCCGACAAAAATTAAGGTTGAAACCAAGAGTTCGCGAAGGGTAAGCAGAATTCCTATTTTATATATGACACCCGCCAGATTACTCATAACCAAGTCCGGTAAGCGTCTTGTCGGAGATAGTTGACATAATTCTACCCATAAGACGAAAGTTCCATTGTTACTTGAGGAATTGATATTTAATAATGGTTATAATAATGGTAAAATAATGGTTAACCAATTCGTGGTGACGACCGTAAAATTGTATAGCGAAGACTTCAACCTAGGAGCAACATAGTTTTGTTTGAGTAACTTTTGTGTCAGCAGCTGAGCTTTGTACAGAAAATCACCATACTGAGCACAAACCGAAGAATAATGTGAGTTGTGAAATGTAATATTCATACACTGGTGCCAGCTGGAATATTGCTACTGATGAACGGGAAATTTACTATTGGAAAAGCGAAGTCATCACGTTTGTCATAGAGTTTTGTTTTTAATCTACCTCGGATGTAGATTGTAAGGAGAAGGTCAAGATAAAAACATACTGAATGTCTGTAGTATCATTTATTTCATGATCATTTTAGATAGATGAGATAATCACCAAATCAAGAATTGTTCAGTGACAGCTATATAGCAAGATGGAATCAAATGTTTATGCAAATTTATACTTGAGAATCCATGGGAGCAAATCTGTGTCATAGGCCTATAGAAGCAAATCAGCTCTTAGTGGAGCACAATTACTACATATTAGAATTACAGTAGTCTGTTGAAACACTAATCCACACTGTATTGTTTGTCCTTTGATTTATGACCCCTTTGATATCTTCCAGTTTTTCTTACAACACAATATGTTGAAACAATTAAAGGAAAACGCCATGGTCTTAACAAATTAACGTGAAAATTTAAATGGCAGTAAATAAAAGACATTTGTGTCAATGAAAGTTAAAAATAGTATACCGTAAGGTAGAATTTGCTGATTGAAGTTGCATGTAGCACCAAGTAATGGGAATATCCATTTTGTAGAACTCTTCAATGTGAGGAGAAAAAAAGGCATAATCCATTCTCGGATTATACCTGCAATTAAAGCTCTTCCTAAAGAACCGTGACGTCACAAAGTCGGTATCGCATATCAACATTAGTTGCAATTTTATCATTAACAATTATGTAAATCGTAAAATAACCTATTATATTTATCTTTGGACATTTAGAAGAAAAAAAATCAATGACTTCATGTCAACCATTTAATGGGGATGTGTGAGAAGATTTTTTTTGTACTTTTGTAATTACCGATCGCACCAATGGCCTTGTCAACACATCGACCACTGACCACTAAAAACACGATAAATGACGACGCATTGGAGACAAAAAAGAAAGAAAAAACATGTGTATACATAAAACGATTTAAAAGGGACTGTTATTTAACCTACGGCAAATCGTCTAAAACATGAAATCATACCCCCACAAATACAAATAAACTCATATGTTTTATGAAAATGTAACATTGGATGAGAATAATAAGAACACATTTAGGACGATATACAAATTGTTACGATGTTTGAAGGAAAAAAGATTTGGGTCAGAATAAATTCTTGAAAATGGATACTAAGCAGTACAAAACACCCAAAACTATATAACTGACATTGTTACTACTAATTCTAGTTTCATTTTTAAATGAATGTAGCAAAAGGAGAAAACAAATTCTCCAAAAATGTAGCAAAAGGTACATTCTCCAAAAATGTAGCGAAAGAAAAAAAATCTCCAAAAATATGGCTACGGGGAAGATAACCAAAATTGTAGTTAAGGGGAATATAACCAAAAATGTAGCTTAAGGGGAAGATAACCAAAAATGTAGTAAAGGGGAAGATAACAAAAAATGTAGCTTAAGGGGAAGATAACAAAAAATGTAGCTAAGGGGAAGATAACCAAAAATGTAGCTATTGGGAAGATAACCAAAAATGTAGCAAAAGGATTCGGAAATAAATTCTCCAAAAATGTAGCAAAGGAAAATATTTCTCTAAAATGTAGCAAAAGGAACAACATTCTCCAAAAATGTAACAAAAGGAAGAAAAATTCTCCAAAAATGTAGCTAAGGGAAGAATAACTAAACATGTAGTTAAGGGCAGAATAACCATTCATGGAGCTAAGCGAAGAATAACCAAAAATATAGCAAAAGCAAATATAACCAAAAATATAGCAAAAGGGAAAATAACCAAAAATGAAGCACAAAAAATTCGGAAATAAATTATCTAAAAATGTAGGAAAGGAAAATATTTTTCTTAAATGTAGCAAAAGGAAGAACATTCTAAAAAAAAAATGCAGCGACAGAAAGAACATTCTCCAAAAATGTAACAACAGGAAGAAAAATTCTCCAAAAATGTGGCTAAGGGGAAGATAACAAAAATTTAGCTATGGGGAAGATAACCAAAAATGTAGCTATGGGGAAGATAACAAAAAATGTAGCAAAAGGAAAAATAACAAAAAATGTAGCAAAAGGATTCGGAAATAAATTCTCCAAAAATGTAGCAAAGGAAAATATTTTTCTAAAATGTAGCAAAAGGAACAATATTCTCCAAAAATGTAACAAAAGGAAGAAAAATTCTCCAAAAATGTAGTTAAGGGCAGAATAAGCAAAAATATAGCTAAGCGAAGAATAACCAAAAATGTAGCAAAAGCAAATATAACCAAACATATAGCAAAAGGGAAAATAACAAAAAATGAAGCAAAAAGATTCGGAAATAAATTCTCCAAAAATGTAGAAAAGGAAAATATTTCTCTTAAATGTAGCAAAAGGAAGAACATTCTCAAAAAAAAAATGCGGCGACAGAAAGAACATTCTCCAAAATGTAACAACAGGAAGAAAAAAAAATGTAGCTATGGGGAAGATAACCAAAAATGTAACTATGGGGAAGATAACCAAAAATGTAGCAAAAGGAAAAAATAACCAAAAATGTTGCAAAAGGATTCGGAAATAAATTCTCCAAAAATGTAGCAAAGGAAAATATTTTTCTAAAATGTAGCAAAAGGAACAACATTCTCCAAAAATGTAGCGAAAGGAAGAAAAATTCTCCAAAAATGTAGCTAAGGGAAGAATAACCAAAAATGTAGATAAGGGAAGAATAACAAAAGATGTAGCTAAGGGAAGAATAACAAAAAATGTAGCAAAACCAAATATAGCCAAAAATATAGCAAAAGGAAAAATAACCAAAAATGTAGCAAAAAGATTCGGAAATAAATTCTCCAAAAATGTAGGAAAGAAAAATATTTCTCTAAAATGTAGCAAAAGGAACAACATTCTCAAAAAAAAATGCAGCGACAGAAAGAACACTCTCCAAAAATGTAACAATAGGAAGAAAAATTCTCCAAAAATGTAGGAAAAGCAAGAAAATTCTCTAAAAATGTAGCTAAGGGAAAAATAACAAAAAATGTAGCAAATGGAAAAATAACCAAAAATGTAGCAAAAGGATTCGGAAATAAATTCTCCAAAAATGTAGCAAAGGAAAATATTTCTCTAAGATGTAGCAAAAGGAACAACATTCTCCAAAAATGTAACAAAGGGAAGAAAAATTCTCCAAAAATGTAGCTAAGGGAAAAATAACCAAAAATGTAGTTAAGGGAAGAATAACCAGAAATGTAGCTAAGGGAAGAATAACCAAAAATGTAGCTAAGGCAAAAATAACCAAAAATGTAGCTAAGGGAAGAATAATCAAAAATGTAGCTAAGGGGAAGATAACCAAAAATGTAGCAAAAGGAAAATAACCAAAAATGTAGCAAAGAAAAAAAATGTAGGCAAAGGAAGAAAATTCTCTAAAAATGTAGCAATTAAATGCCCATTGTCTTTATTTAAGAATACGATATTCCTCATCTCACAGTGTGGTATTTCTATTAGTCATTGATCGTATCATCCGCCCAGTAGTCAGTATTTTCGCCACTGACATGGATTTTTTTAGATATATTTAATATTGAAATTTACAATTTCTAAATAATGTAATTATTAATAAAAAAATAAGGTTCTTCTCCCTCAGGTGACCATTGTAATTATTAATAAAAACTAAGGTTATTCTCCCTCAGGTGACCATTGTAATTATTAATAAAAACTAAGGTTATTTTTCCTCAGGTGACCATTGTAATTATTAATAAAAACTAAGGTTATTCTCCCTCATGTGACCATTGTAATTATTAAAAAAAACTAAGGTTCTTCTCCCTCAGACGACCATTGTAATTATTAATAAAAACTAAGATTCTTCTCCCTCAGGTGACCATTGTAATTATTAATAAAAACTAAGGTTATTTTACCTCAGGTGACCATTGTAATTATTAATAAAAACTAAGGTTATTCTCCCTCAGGTGACCATTGTAATTATTAATAAAAACTAAGGTTATTTTCCCTCAGGTGACCATTGCTGATTTTGTCTATTTTATTTAGACCTTTTGGTTTACTTGCTCCAAAAGACTTATTATTTTTTACAATCTTTGGAGGACCTGATCAATGTTATTACAGATAGGTGTCTTGCGCAATAACTTGGATATCTACGTTTTTATTACAGTTGGCATGGATACATATTTTATTACAACACACATTACACTGTTTATTTAAAATATGTTTTCATTGCTCATTTTTTGTTATTTTCACAGAAGTAGCAGTAAGCAGTGATTTGCCGGATGATAAGGACCCACCTTATAAACAACAAAGGGTGCCAAATGAAGATAAAACGTGAGTCGGTCAATAAATATGATAATGAGTAGATAGATGTATGCTATTTTGGTACAAGATTAGCGAATAATGTATAAATACCAGATTTAGACTTCATTTTGGTTTACCTAATTATGAAAAGAAAGTTAAAACAATCATGGACAACAATCACACTGATATCAACAAAACGAACAATCACCTCTCACCTAAAGAAAGCTTAAACAGTGATGGTCAACAATTACTCTAAGGTTTAATATACCACTAATTAATTTCTTTTACATTTTCTACTAAATTTGTGTTTTTTTCGAGCCTACCTGGCCACTTTATCTTAAGTTTAACCTTTCCAAGACCATATATTTTCTTAAATGTACATGATTGCTCTACGTTGTGTCAAAATATCGGGGCATGTTTAAAATCTTGCAGTGAAATGTCAGGCAATGGAAAACACCTACTCTAAAAATAGCTTGGTCATCCCCCAGAAATTCAGTATTTATAGATCATGCATCAAATCCTCCATAGTGGTATTTAAATACAACTAAATCCATCAAATTTGGGCTCAACATAATTCCTATATATATATAACTTATTATCAATTTTAATTATTCCATTCCATTCAGTAGTGTTCACAATACTACAAAGTGAAAGGAACTTTTTTCTTTAAAAGGGACTACTTTTGTGTGTATTCAAAGCTCTGATTGGTGAATTAGTGGTTTGACACCACTAACACCAACTAAGCGAACAATCACCTCACTCCTAAAGAAAGTTTAAACAGTACTGGTCATCAATTACACCAATACATTGTATCAGCAAAACCAACAATCACCTCTCACCTGAAGAAAGCTAAAACGGTGCTGGTCATCAATTACACCAATACATTGTATCAGCAAAACCAACGATCACCTCTCACCTGAAGAAAGCTAAAACGGTGCTGGTCATCAATTACACCAATACATTGTATCAGCAAAACCAACAATCACCTCTCACCTGAAGAAAGCTAAAACGGTGCTGGTCATCAATTACATCAATATCATCAAATCGAACAATCATCGCGCATCATAACTGAAACTAAACACCAAAAAGAAAAACAGACCAGGAGATGTGACATTGAATATCCAGATTCCGGCTTGGGACAAACACAAAGATGTGGCGAGGTTAAACTTGTTGATGGGATCACAACCACCTCTTGATATTTGGATCTCAAATAGCAATATATATAAATGTATAAAAAAGACTTATGACAAATGACAATTGATTGAACTGTCTTATATATATATATATATATATATATATATATATATATATATATATATATACATGTATATGATTAAAGTGTTACGGTTACACATACTTCTGCGCAGACAGCATTAAGTGAGAGAAGGGTATGCTTGTTTTAAGGACTCAAGGAGTTGGAATAATGTATCATAGTGCAGAAGAAACATGTGTACATACAGACTATTGTGACAGTGAAATATAACTTAAACAATGCAGCGCAACGCGACGGCCTGGAGCAAAGCAGACAATCTAGCGCACCATGATGGCCTAGAGCAAAGCAGACATTCTAGCGCAACATGATGGCCTATAGCAAAGCAGAAAATCTAGTACAACATGATGGCCTAGAACAAAGCAGACAATCTAGCGCAACATGATGGCCTAGAGCAAAGCACACAATATAGCGCAACATGCATATGATAGCCTAGAGCAAAGCAGACAATCTAGCGCAACATGATGGCCTAGAGCAAAGCAGACAATCTAGCGCAACATGATGGCCTAGAACAAAGCAGACAATCCAGCACAAGTTGATGGCCTGAAACAAAGCAGACAATCCAGCACAACTTGATGGTCTAGAACAAAGCAGACAATCCAGCACAACTTGATGGCCTAGAACAAAACAGGCAATCCAGCACAACATGATGGCCTAGAATAAAGCCGACAATCCAGCACAACATGATGGCCTAGAAAAAAGCAGACAATACAGCACAACATGATGGCCTAGAACAAAGCAGACAATCCAGCACAACATGATGGCCTAGAACAAAACAGACAATACAGCACAACATGATGGCCTAGAACAAAGCAGACAATCCAGCACAACATGATGACCTAGAACAAAGCAGACATTGCAGCACAACATGATGGCCTAGAACAAAGCAGACAATCCAGCACAACATGATGGAGTCGAACAAAGCAGACAATCCAGCGCAACTTGATGGACTAGAGCAAAGCAGACAATCCAGAACAACATGATGGAGTCGAACAAAGTAGACAATCCAGCGCAACTTGATGGACTAGAACAAAGCAGAAAATCCAGCACAACATGATGGAGTCGAACAAAGCAGACAATCCAGCGCAACTTGATGGACTAGAACAAAGCAGACAATCCAGAACAACATGATGGAGTAGAACAAAGCAGACAATCCAGCGCAACTTGATGGAATAGAACAAAGCAGACAATCTTGCACAACATGATAGCCTAGAACAAAGCAGACAATCCAGCACAACATGGTGGAGTAGAACAAAGCAGACAATCCAGCGCAACTTGATGGACTAGAACAAAACAGGCAATCCAGCACAACGTGATGGCCTAGAACAAAACAGGCAATCCAGCACAACATGATGGCCAAGAACAAAGCAGACAATCCAGCACAACATGATGGCCTAGAACAAAGCAGACAATACAGCACAACATCATGGACTAGAACAAAGCAGACAATACAGCACAACATCATGGACTAGAACAAAGGAGACAATTCAGCAGAACATCATTGCCTAGAATAAAGCAGACAATCCAGCACAACATGTCTAGAACAAAGCAGACAATACAGCACAACCTGATGGCCTAGAACAAAGCAGACAATTCAGCACAACATCATTGCCTAGAATAAAGCAGACAATCCAGAACAACATGATGGAGTAGAACAAAGCAGACAATACAGCACAACATGATGGCATAGAACAAAGCAGACAATCCAGCACAACATGATGGCCTAGAACAAAGCAGACAATCCAGCACAACATGATGGAGACGAACAAAGCAGACAATCGAGCGCAACTTGATGGACTAGAACAAAGCAGACAATCCAGAACAACATGATGGAGTAGAACAAAGCAGACAATACAGCACAACATGATGGCCTAGAACAAAGCAGACAATACAGAACAACATGATGGAGTAGAACAAAGCAGAAAATACAGGACAACATGATGGCCTAGAACAAAGCAGATAATACAGCACAACATCATGGACTAGAACAAAGGAGACAATCCAGCACAACATCATTGCCTAGAATAATGCAGACAATCCAGCACAACATGTTGGTCTAGAACAAAGCAGACAATCCTGCACAACATGATGGGCTAGAACAAAGCAGACAATCCAGCACAACATGATAGCCTAGAATAAAGCAGACAATCCAGCACAGCATGTTGGTCTAGAACAAAGCAGACAATCCAGCACAACATGATGGTCTAGAAGAAAGCAGACAATCCAGCACAACATGATGGCCTAGAATAAAGCAGACAATCCAGCACAACATGATGGAGTCGAACAAAGCAGAAAATCCAGCGCAAATTGATGGACTAGAACAAAGCAGACAATCCAGCACAACATGATGGAGTCGAACAAAGCAGACAATCCAGCGCAACTTGATGGACTAGAACAAAGTAGAAAATCCAGCACAACATGATGGAGTCGAACAAAGCAGACAATGCAGCGCAACTTTATGGAGTAGAACAAAGCAGACAATACAGCACAACATCATTGCCTAGAACAAAGCAGACAATCCAGCACAACATGATGGACTAGAACAAAGCAGACAATCCAGCACAACAGGATGGCCTAGAACAAAGCAGACAATCCAGCACAACAT
>MJUT01007407.1:62662-77470 GCA_002080005.1 Gigantidas platifrons
ACATGATGGCCTAGAATAAAGCAGACAATCCAGCACAACATGATGGAGTCGTACAAAGCAGACAATGCAGCGCAACTTGATGGACTAGAACAAAGCAGACAATCCAGCACAACATGATGGCCTAGAACAAAGCAGACAATCCAGCACAACATGATGGCCTAGAATAAAGCAGACAATCCAGCACAACATGATGGAGTCGTACAAAGCAGACAATGCAGCGCAACTTGATGGACTAGAACAAAGCAGACAATCCAGCACAACATGATGGCCTAGAACAAAGCAGACAATCCAGCACAACATGATGGCCTAGAATAAAGCAGACAATCCAGCACAACTTGATGGCCTACAACAAAGCAGACATGATTATAATCTCACCAAAAAGAAATTTGTTCCCGCTATGATATACTTAAAAATCTACTCACATGTAACTCACTCATGAACGAACGATCGTGATAGATAGAATGCCCAAGGGACAGTAGTATTGATTGAAACATTGATAATGCTTGAACCGCAGGCGAGGGCATTATCAGTGTTTAAGTAAATGCTACTGTCTCAGTGGCAGTCTATCGATCACGATAATGCCCTATACATAAGTTACTATTATGTTTATTTCATTGAAGAAAATAAGACTTTCTAAATAATTTTAGTACATGTATATTGACTATGGACTGCAAATGAAGCAATTGACAACGTTCTGTTTAAGAAATGGACGCAACTCTGAAAACTCGAGCGGTCATTAACATGATAATCATGTTAATGACTGGTGGATTTCTTTAGCGCAGATTAATGCGTGACAAATGACCATATCTACACAAATGAAAAAGTCGAATTTAGAACTAATATGAAATAATAATATACAATTATTGACTTTTGTTGAGGTTAACATAAGGATCTATCGTTCCAAGATATATGATATATACCGACGCTGAAGCTGAGGTTAATATCATATATCTGGAAACGATAGATCCTTATATTAATGGAAATGAAAGTCAGTAATTGTTTTATTATATGAAACTGTTATTAATGTCCTCTATGTCTTGTTTTATAAATTGGCATTAAACACTACATGTGTTTTTTGTAAATTTTAATGGTAACAAGAAAGATTTATGCATACTGCAAAGATTAACTTAGATCGTTCCAGAGGAGCCTTTGGAACATTATATTAACCTCACGTGACGCTAAAATTTAAAGTAGGGGTTTTCTGATAATAGAGTCACGTGAGGTTAATATAACGTTTCAAAGGCTCCTCTGGAACGATCAAAATTAATCTTTGCGGAATTTGAAGGCTTAGACAGTATTCATAAAGTTCTATCAAGAAAAAAATCATGCGTTTAGCCAATCAGATAAAAGAAGTATTTACAGTCATATAATAATGATTAACATTGACAGATTTGGAATATCGACATCTAGTCCGTTACAAGGTACCAGTCATGAAAAGAACCCGGAAGAAGCATATGTTTCTAAAGTGGAATCGGAGAAAGGACCGAAGGAAAAAAGACTAGGAACGCTACCAAGACAATCACTAAAGACGAGAAAATGTTGATACTGAATTCTTATTTATCACTGACCATTAAAAGTGATTGGGACCAGCTGGCGGATGATGTTTATAAGAGCCGTAATCAAGCATTGTCAAGGGATATGATCAAGAATTACGAAGATAATTATAAATAAAATAAACTAAAAGATAGAATTAAAGGTTATATTCAAAGGGTACTAAGTAATAGAGTTAACGAGACAGGTCCAGATATCATAGCTTTGATGAAGGATATGAAATCCAATGAATCAGCTGCATCACCGCGGGGGGTCACAAAATGTACATGTTAATGTTGTACAACAGTAGATGTGCAGTTGGAATTTTGCCAATTTTTTCAGCTCTGAAATATAGGATTTGGTTGTAAATTGTCCACTTCATTATTTCAATGGGTGGGGATTTAATGTTATGCTAGCAGGGGTTCAAAATTATGTAGGTCCCATGTCCGTGATCTTTCGCTACTGACTTCGGACTTGTATATCGGGCATTAACGGTGCCCGCAGACCTTCCGATTTTCTCTGTTGAAGTGTTATTATTATTTGCTATGTTTATTAAACTCTTTAAACACATATTGCATTAAATCGCAGATCTGCTGATTTCGATAAAAATCTTCATTAGAAATGATGTATTACCGGTCACAAACAGTTATCTATTATATGGAGTAATATCACTAAAGAATTCTCCATAGCATTCTATGTTAAATAAAATCTTTGTGAGCTTTCATACAGGTTTCACCTGACGATTGATACAAGTGACACTCCTAACTCACGGAAAGGGTGCGCCTAATTGGAAGCTTACTTCGGAAAATCAACATACATTTAATGGCATATAAGAAGAAAACAGAGTCTCAAGTTGCCTACAATATACCCTCAAAAATCATACTTTCACTTTCGATTAAACACAAATTCAGGTGGTTTCTTTCCAATGCAATATTTTTTTTTATTTAAAACCACAAGATCATCAAATATGGGTTTAAAATTATCCTAATATCTGTAGGTGTGTGCTGGCATTCAGTATTTTCTAATAGGGTTTATTTTTTATCTATCAATGTAGGAATTTATTTTGTATTTGTGAACTACTTTATCATACATCCTTTTCGACTGGTTTCCGGGTTTAGTGGTATTGCACCTTATTTGCAAAGGGAACCGCCATTGTTGTTATTCACTTCCCGAAAGCAAATTTAAAAAAGGGAGAATATAACATATGTATGTTGCTCCTGGTTTACCAGAAATCGTCCTCTACATATGACTACGGCAATCACAGCATACCAGTAATTCTACCCGAAAAGGGGGAGGGCTCAGGGGATATTTATTTTGTGAATTAGTTATATAGTGAAATCAGTATGCATGTAGAGTTATAAAAATCGTTGAAAGAACATGTAAAACATTTTGGCCTGACAAAACCTTTTTAGCTCACCTTGCCAAAGGCAGTGTGAACTTTTGCCATCACTTGGCTTCCGTCGTCTGTCTTCTGTTAACTTTTCACATTTTAATCTTCTCCTCTGAAACCCCTAAGTCAAATGAACTGAAACTTGGTAGGAAGCATCTATGGAAGGTCCTCCATAAAGATTGCCCATTTCGTCCCGATCCATGTACAAACATGTCCACCACAGGCAATTCTTGTTTTTGATTGGCCGATTTAAAAAAAAATCTTTCTCTGAAAACCACTTAGCCAAATGAACCGACACTTGGTAGGAAGCATCTATGGGCGGTCCTCTATAAAGATTGCTCATTTCGTCCCGATCCATTAACAAACATTGTCGCCACAGGCAATTTTTGTTTCTGATTGGTCGATTTCTAAAAATCTTCTACCGATTCAGCTTGGCCAAATGGACCAAGACGTAGAAAGAAGCATCTATGGAAGGTCCTTTATAAGAATTGCTACTTCTGGTTTGATCCGTTAACAAACATAACCACCATATGCAATTCTTGTTTCTGATTGGTCGATTTCTAAAACAATTTTCCTCTGAAACCGCTTGGCCAAATGACATGAAACTAGGTAGGAGGCATCTATGAAAGCTCCTCTATAGAGATTGCTCATTTTGTCTTGATCCATTAACAAACATTGCCACCACAGGCAATTTTTGTTTCAGATTGGTCGATTTCTAAAAATCTGTATCTCTGAAACTGCTTTGCCAAATGAACCGAAATTGGTGGGAAGCACCTATGGAAGGTTCTGTATTCAATTTCCTCAAAGCAGAATGAAAGGTGAGCGACACAGGCTCAGCCCACTGAGCTAGACATCATATAACTTGGAATGA
The DNA here is from genome assembly GCA_002080005.1 of Gigantidas platifrons. Classification (NCBI taxonomy): domain Eukaryota; kingdom Metazoa; phylum Mollusca; class Bivalvia; order Mytilida; family Modiolidae; genus Gigantidas; species Gigantidas platifrons. The sequence goes on from MJUT01007407.1 coordinate 66,454, forward strand.
CCGACAGTCCTTTGCATCTGATACAGCATTGGGTGATATGATCTCATAGCAATGCTAATCTAAACAAATGAAAAGGTAGAACGTAACAATAAGCCCGACTTAAAACCATAAGAAATAATTATGAACCTCTGTATTGTATATCAATATTATATTTCAAAAAGCACATGCAACTTCTTTATTGCCAATGCAAGTTCTTCTATAGTTGTGTTACAATTTAACATCATAAGGTGCCAAATTGCTTAATTTGGATATTAGTCTAATATATGAATGGGTATGACTCTCATACTGAGGAAAAATATGAATGGGGGAGGGTATTTTTCAAACTCCAGCGGCACCACCATACCCAGTTTTAGTTTTACCTTAAATTAGCCCCCATTTTGCTTGTATAATTTTATTTTACTGTAGTTTGATGTATTTGTAGAAGTTACATAATTTCTATTTTACTTTAGTTTGATGTATTATACTGTTTTCATTTTCATTCGTTGAATACCAAATGTTCGTGGTTAGTTGGTTCTTTCAAGGGACTAAATTCAGTACAGCAATCTGCACGAGGCATATATATCAAGAGATGTTGTAAAAAAGAATCAATGCGATGAAAAATAAATCAACAAACAACTCTTTTTCCGCCATTCCACGGAAATTGATTTCAACGAAAGTAAATGCATCCTCAGTACTATTGAATAAAATGGAAGCGTCTCCGCATCCCGATGTTTATTAATCTGAGACCATATATAGTATGAATAGAGTACGTAGGTGGTAGTACTCCTCCTTGAGGACGAATCCCTTGTTTTAAAAGAACTTTCCGTCCACACTGTCCATCTATCAGCAATCTGGCTCTTCTATTGTACAGATATGATTTGGTCCAGTTGTACATTCTTCTACTGATGCCATATCGAAGACGTTTTACCAGGAGTCCATCTTTCCATGCTTTATCGAATGGTTTCTGTAGATCTATGAAAGCAGCTGTTATTTTTTTTGCTTGAAAGGCATCGTTAATTACTTATGATAGATGTGTTGTCTGGTCTTCTGTACTTTTAAATTGTTAATGTGCAATGATGTTCTCTGATTCTATGTACATCTGCATGCGCTTGTTGATTATATGCTCCATCAACTTACAACAACTGCTATTCAGGCTTATTGGACGATAACTCAAGACTTTTGACCTGCTCTTTCCTTTCTTTAATATTGGCATCATAATAGCTTCCTTCCAGCATTGGGGTATTTGACCTTTTCTCACCCCTTGGATAAAGTAGTCCGTTAACTTAGGTGGAAAACATTTTTCTATCTTATCCCGGCTCCAAAGTAAAACAAGCTACACGCAGTTTTTCCCGCAAAATTGTTTTCCATTGTTGAATTAAATTGTCGATTTATATATAGTGTCTTGGCAGTATTTTAAATGTATTTCACAATAAAATACAATGCATTTTATAAATATATTATAAAAGCTACTACAACAGTGATAAATGCCTGTAAAAAGGTTGTTTGACGTTGGTCAAAGGGAGGTAATTTTTTTTATTTACGTTAGTTAACTAACAAGGGAGAACACTATATTTTCTCAACGTAAACAAATATTGACACGATAGAAAGAGATGAGAAAAAGAGGCAAACATCGTAAAAGGTGCAATATTTTGTTATTGTAGAATCTATCACAAGTTTGTTAACTTTATTATTTTGAACCTCTTTAAAGTTGTAAAAAGAAAATCTTGTTTTATTTTATTACGTTGCATTTTGGTCCTGTGCTACGGTTCGCAAATTAATGCGCCATACTAGAAAGGGGTGAGAAAAAGAGTCAAACACGGTAAAAGGTGCAAGATAGTAAAATCTGTGACACCCTCGGGTGTCACAGATTTCACTATCTTGCACCTCTCCCGGTGTTAGACCCTATATGTCTCCAGCTAATATTGAATATGTTCAGCAGTGTTCCGAGTGCTGAGTTACCTAGGTGTTGGAGCATCTCATTTGTGATGTTATCTGGACCTGGAGGCTTTTTCTTCTTCAGCTTTTTAATTGATTTTTTTCAGCTCCGGCATTGTGATGTCATTCTGCATGATGTCATGTGCAGCTGTTTATGTTCTTTCTATTTCTTCTGCTCTTACTTCTTTTTTTCGTGCAAGTGGAATGTTAGTATTGCTTTCTGTCTCATAACCTTTTGCAAACGCATTTGCAGCAGCTTTGCCTGTGATTGTTCTTCCTTCGTCTTCTAATGTGTTCTTTTGGCATTTACTTCCCTCATCATTTAGTGTTTCGTCAAATTCCATAGCATTTGTGTGTCTTTGTCCATAGTAAGAGCTGATGTATTTTCTTCTCTCCATCCCCTTCTTTAGCATTCAAGCTTTGTTCTGAGATACTTTGCTTTACTTTGCTGGAGTTTGATATTGTTTTCCTGACTGGGGTTTGTCTCAGCCTCCTCTCTTGCTCTGGTGAGTGCGTCATGTGTATTCTTCATCTCGATGGACCAGTATGGTTTATAGTCAGTCCTTTCTCACACCCCTGTGTATACTTTCTTTTGCAGCTTTTACGCAGCTTGCATTGAATATCTTAACAACATTGTTGATATTCTTTCCTTCTGTAACTATGTCCTTTGTAAGCTCATCAGTGCATGTTTCAAATTTTCCCCAGTTTGCCTTCTTGTAATTCCATCTTGGAAGTTGAGAATGTACGGGTGTTGCTGTCTCTGTAATTGATAATATAACTGGGAGATGATCACTTCCTCCTAGCTGGTCACATACATTTCTATTGATGTTCTTGTGAATGTCATCGGTACAGAAGGCTAGGTCTGGTGTTGTTGTTTTGTGCCAGCGACGAGGGTAAAAGGTAGGTGTGTCAGTTGGATCATTGACAAGAATAAAGTGGTGTTTATCTTGCCAATCTTCTATGGTTTCTCCTCTTTGGCCTATTGTGTTGTATCCCCAACTCTGTAACTGGCTGTTAAAATCTCCTACCATGAGAAATTTACTGTCTGAGCTATGTATGGTATCTAGTGAGAGCTTCTTATCATCAGGACAGTAGTAGTTGACAATGTTTAAAGATATTTCCCTGATGGTGACTTTGAGTTCAAGATATTCTGCTTCCTCCATATATTGTTTAGTCTCACATACTATTGTCATTTTCATTCTGTTTTAGGAAAGAAGACTCAAACATGTTGTACAGGCTTCTACGTCGAGACGAAAGATTGATGGATGGACTATATGCCAAAGATCCCCTTTCTACAACATCCGTTTTTGATTACGTCATTAAAGGCAGCAATGGAACACCGTCAAAATATATTTCGACATGTGGAAGCTGGAAAGCTGTGAATTCTTTCCAAAGTAAATACCCTGGCTCTGTACGAATTGCTAAAATCCAGAAAGATAAGTTACCATCAAGTGTTAAAATCATTGATCTAAGATTGCAAGAAAGCAGAGATCCCTACATCGATGAAGATGAGGATACACGTTCAATCGGCAAATTTAACAAGTATGCTAAAAAATATGAGGTAGTATTGTTAGTCGGCCATGTTCCTGGAACGTGCATTGAATTATCGGACAATTAGGAGTATGATCGTCAGGCTGCAGGAAATGACGTCGGACTATTATAAATCCTCCTTGAAAATAACACTGAAATTGTAACATTAATTACAGATAATACATTTCTCTGACGTCACACTATTGTTCGAACAGTGGATTATTTATCAGAATCTGCAGTTTATTCTTTTGTCCTTGAATATATGAACTTTAACCTTTCACTGTTTTAGGCTTAAAAACGTATTTTACTTATTTTGGGACTTTCGTGTCTGCTGGGTTTAGTATGCTAATTTATTTGTTATTTTTTTAATGTATAAAATTTATTTTATTATTTAATTTAATTTTAATTATGATAAATATAGAATTTCAGTGATTTATTTATTATAAATTTTACAAATAAATATGATTAATTAATTATTTGCTTGTTATTTAGTTTTGATGTTTTTGATTAAAGGCAAAGAGGCTGTCAAAATTGATTTTTTTTTTCATATTAAAAGTTGCCAATATTTGATGTTATATACTAATAAAATGTTCTGATCAAGAAGCCAGATTAAAAAAAAAAATGTTATAATGTCGTAATTAGTCAAAAGAATTCGAATGTCTGTCCAAGGATTTATATAGTATACTATATAAATCCTTGGTCTGTCGGTGGAATCGCCATTAACACACCTAATTATAAGTCGGTTTCTTTTCTGCAGTTTGTCGAAGACTAATAACTGCTATAAATAACCAGAAAGCATGTTTTTCTGTATATTGTATGTAAATTCCACAATAAATTCGTTAGAATCAATATAATTTAAGAAATATATCAATGAAATTGGATCCCGGGGTAATCAGTTAATATTATATAATGGTATTTAGTAAGAATGACACCTAAAATCGGAAATACGTGATGAAATCAATAACAACAAACCCAAACTATGCAAAGGGGTCCGATAAAGGGAAAATTGTAAACAAATTGTATTGCATATTATTGACAACACTTGAGTTGGCTTGATTATATTTTTTTTTCGAAAAAAACAGACATGGAGTTCATTATTTTAGTCTCTAATTTAAAAGAGATGTCACCTAGCGTTTTCTCCTGAAAAAAAAAGAATATTTAAAAAACTACGATACAATTCTACTGTCAAAATACGATTCGGCTGAAAAAGATACTAAATTATGCTTAATACGTGTTGAAAAATGGAGTAGGTTGGTATACCATCTTTTTAATTTTTACACAAAGCTTGCTGAATCCTCCTTTTTGTGTCGTTTTCGTGTAGAATCCGTCAATGTTTTGGTCTGTGCCATGTGGTTTTTTTTCAACAAACAATTGCGCACATGCGCAAACGTTTGACCGAATGAGGTCACTGTGTAGATCATTTGAATGTATGAATATCGTGTGGGTAAACATTACATGCTTTCCTGGATGCAAGAGAATTAAACAGCGACGTATTTCCTTTGTTCCAGGCTAATTACGTATGATATTATGAAAAATTTCAACTGCAATTAGTATTAAATATCGAATATTGGCAACTTTTAATGTATCATAGCATAAATTTTCATCAATTTTAAAAGTACAAATATAATACTAAATTTTATTCTAAAGGTCTAATGTTAACGATAAATACCACTGACCTATTTGACATATGAAAATAAACATATGCCAGAGAAAATCTTGCATAACCAGAAATTTATTTTGGTTCAGGATTCTTTATTTCTCATCATATCATAGTTCAAACAGTGGTACAAGAGGCTGGCACAAATTTGTTCGATTCATAATTAATATGAAATACTTGATCAAATATTAAAGTGTTTATTTCTTGTGGAAAATATTGACTCGGGTATAGTTTTATATCCAGAATAAAATGGTAAACATTTTCTTGACGTAGCAAGTGACCTAGAAAAAATGCTACATCAGAATTGTTGAAATAGAATATTACTTGGTCAAAGTAATTAAATCATCTTAATCTAGCAAAATGACCAATTTTACCCGTGGGTGTAATTATTGAACCCTCGCCTAATACAAAAAGAAAGAATTGTTGGAAAACCCAGTGCGGTTCCAATTTCTTTTCTTTTAAGGTGAGAAAATATTTTAAAACATTTTTCATTTTCTATTTCGGAAATTATTTATATTATTTCTTTTAAATTATTTTCAATAATTATTTTTAATTCAAGTTGAAGCAAAAAGATAAATAAAAACATTGATAATTCATTTTTTCTCTATGGACAATTTTATTTAAATCAATATTTAATGTTATGTTACAATATTTAGTATAGATGTTGTTATTGGTATATTATAGTAAGTAGAAATAATTAATAAAAAGGAACTTGTTACTTGTTAATTGTAATTTAAAATAAATTAATTTAAAGAATTAAATGGAAAAAGAAATGTTCAGATTTATTTCATATCCTTGCTAAAAGTTTATTTATAATAAGAAATTTTAAAGACAAGAGAAATACTTGAACACTTTAGATTGATAAATTTCTATTTGAAATGTTACTTTGGTTTATATTTTCTATTTGTAAACTGAACTATTGAGACTATGTATTTTGTAATTTATTTGTTTTGCATTGTATTTTATATAGCATTTTATCTGTATAATAAAAGTGCGGTTCCAATTTCTTTTCTTTTAAGCCCTCAACGAAGCTGGATTCTCCCTCGTTCCCGGCCTAGTTGTTCCCCGACCGTTCCGAAGTTACATTGAAACAATAGGGAACTGGTGAACTTTATCTAAAAATAATAAACAGTACAAACATCACAATAGATGCTCGAAACAGTATAATAAGTGCTGGAGAAGCAAGTCAAAAGCACAACAGAAAAACACCCATAATAAGTGGTGAGAACATGAACCAGGGGCTCCCAGGAGCCTGTAATCGCTCACCTGGATCAACGCTGCTTTCAATAACAACACAACTGCACTGTGGTGGCCATCTTGGTGGGAGAGCGTGACTGCCGGACACAATTTTGGAAAAAGACCATCCAATGGCTATTCCATCAAAGTTTGGTTCTAAATGAGCTACTGGTTCCAGACAAGATGGTTTTTATGTGAATTTCCCATAGGGTCCTATGTTGTTTTTTGTTTTTTGTTTTGTTTTGTTTTTTTATTATTATTATTTACAAAATACAAATATATACAACATAATTTCATATAATTAACTACAATAACCAACTGTATGTTCCTGTTTATGCTTTATTTGACACCTAGATTTGACTCAATTTTTTCATATTTTCTAACAACAATTTTTATAAATTATGAGGAAACTAAGTTTGCCACTTAGTTCCATCTTTTTAGATTTTATATCTTTAAACAAATATCATATATATATTTTTTTTTTTAACTTTATTTTTATAACAAATATTACTGTAGCAAATAGAAAAACTAATGAACGATTTGAAAACGGAATCACTAAATCAAACAGACTGCAGTTACCTAATAAATCGAACACACCCAATTGCTTTGAGGGTAGTTTTACGACATCAGCGCGGCTAATTATTCTTACATACATTTTTTTCTATTTTCATTCTTGGGACCTACAATTATCATAAGATTGTGTTATTCATTCAAATGGAATTATAGGGAAAATGCAGTCGGATTAATAAATAACATAACATATACACTATGCGAATCTACATATTAACAGACAATTAACTTTGTAAGTAAGAAATAATCAATATATATGTGTTAATACAACAATATACTAAAAGGGAGTGTGTATCTGGTATTATGTATTATGTTAAACTAAGTTCAGTTGTGCAGCCATCTTGGTGAGAGGGCGGGACCACCAGACACAATTTTGCAAGAGGACCATCCAATGACTATTTTATCAAAGTTTGGTACCAACTGAGCAACTGGTTCCAGACAAGAAGATTTTTATGTGAATTTCCCATAAGGTCTTATGTTAAGCTAAGTTCGGCTGTGGGGGCCATCTTGGTCGAAGGGCCAAACCGCCGGACACATATTTGGAAGAGAACCATCCAATGATTATTTCATCAAAATTTAGTTCTTATTGAACAAATGGTTTCCGACAAGAAGATTTTTATGGGAATTTCCCATAGGGTCCTATGTTAAATTAAGTTCGGCTGTGGTGGTCGGAGGTCTGAAATGCCGGACACAATTTTAGACGGGAACCACCCAAGGATCATTTCAGCAAAGTTTGCTTGAGATTAGCTCAGTAGTTTCAGAGGAGAAGATTTTTTTTTAATTTCATCCCCCCTTTTTTCTATTTTTAGCTTGGCGGCCATCTTGGTTGGAAGTCGGGATCACCGGACACAATTTTGGAAGGCGGCCATCGAAGGACCATTCCACCAAAGTTTGGTTGCAATTGGCTCAGTGGTTTCTGAGGAGAAGATTTTTATATGAATTTCCCATAGGGTCCTATGTTAAGCTAAGTTCAGCTGTGGGGGCCATCTTGGTCGAAGGGCCGAACTGCCGGACACATTTTTAGCTCACCGGACAAAGGGTCATGTGAGCTATTGCCATCACTTTTCGTCCGTCGTCTGTCGTCCGTCGTCCGTCCGTCAACATTTCACATTTTAATCTTCTCCTCAGAAACTACTAGGCCTATTGCAACCAAACTTTGGTGGAATAGTCACGGACCTTTTAGCCCATCGGCTAAATTCGCTTTCTCAGAATATATCTTTATTAATCGAGATTAATTCCGACTTACAGCAGGTCAGTGATTTTCTCCGTTGTTCTCCAGCAATAAAACTGATCGCCACGATATAACTGAAATATTGTTGAAAGTGGAGTTAAACACCATACCTGTAACCTTCCTATAAAATTATGAATGAGGACACTCACGAATTATGATATAGCAAGGAACAAGTGCATTAAACGCCATAACCCTTTACCCATTCCAAGACTAACTTTTACATCATGTCACAAATTTACGGAAATCACCTGTTTAGAATTATAATAATGTCAACAAAATTGGTCATCATTTGGCATTGACCTCAAAATAATTTCTATGCCAGTTTGAACCAGATGTGATAAAAGTAGCTATGGGACAATAACACTTAAAATGTTTATGCATGTATTATCAAATTATATTCGAAATAATTCAATAATAAGCTCAAATCTAATCTCAATTTCGGAAGATTACCCAACAGCTCTCAATGAAATCAAACACAGACTCAGTTCTCACTTTCCTATATAACGCAGAAATATTTTGCGCCAGAATGTTGATTTCAAGTCATAACACGGAGCGATTCCGTTATTGATGTAATATTATAGCCAATATGCCAAAAAATTAACTAGCAAAAACTTACAACGTAGTCAGATAAGATTGACAATTGATTAATAATATTGTATATATTCAGAGAGTAGTATTTCAGTTATAATCAGGATGAGAACAATAAAATATCAAACATATGAGGGAGTGATGAGGGACAAACATTCGACGACTTTTAACTGTCGCTGGAAATTTATGTAGGTTGAAAAGAATAGAAATGTAGTCTTTTGTAGTTAATTACACCTTATATAAGAATTCTGGATTCTGATTGGTTAATAGCCGTAATATATTTTTACAAATTCAGGCCTTGCACTGTGAATTTGCAGAATGTTTACTTCATGTAGGTGTATTTGCATAAGATTAAACTTTTTTTCATGGTATTTGAAAAATCGTATTTGCCGTTTTTGCCCTTCACCGAGATGCCTGTAACAAAATTTGTAAAACGTTATCAGTTCTGCGTTTTATGTAACAATCGTATCTGCCGTTTTTACCCTTTTCCGAGACGCTTGTAACAAAATTTGTAAAACGTTGTCAGTTGTGCGTTTTATGTAACATCATTCGGTAGAATTAAACAGATACATCATATTAGGTCCTGAAAACGACAAACAAAAGCTACTATTTATTTAGCCAGTGTTCTAAATAATATTCGGTGTAATTAAACAGATATATCATGTTTAGGAGGGGTATTTGCGAAAAATACCAGTCTTGAGACTAACTTTCACTAGCCATTCGGCTCGGGAAATTTTTCGTCTCTCGACTGGTATTTTTCGCAAATACCCCTCCTAAGCATGATATATATCTGTATAGTATACAATGCGTCTACTCTTCTACGAAACTTACAAATGCAATCTTTAACGTGCAGGGCACGCTCTACGTACGTTACTTGCTATATGGTTCAATGTCAGACTCCGTATTACCACGTGACAACCTCCCATCATGAGGGTACTACCTATCCGCAACCTTGGGACGCGTTGGACAACTCTATATGTTGAGCCCTGGAAACCATCACCAGTACCCAGAAAAGTTTGAAGACACCAAAGGGGTAATAAAAAGCAGTAAATCGAAGAAGAAGAAGAAGAAGAAGAAGAAGAAGAAGAAGAAGAAGAAGAAGAGACAGAAGAAGAAGAAGAAGAAGAAGAGACAATAGAATGGCCAAGAGTAAAGGACCAAAAGACATACAATGGTATACAAAACACTACCCAGAAAACTAAAGATTGAGCACCAGTAATCCAACTAAAAACGGGAATGGTTTCAGGTGCTTTTTGGAAGGGTAAAAAGTTCCTGCTCCACTAGTGACAACCGTCGTGTATCAACTTTTGGTAGATAGTAATATATATGTACGAACCCCACTAAAACGGTTCGTATTTTGTTTGGGAAAGCGTTGGTAGTGTGCAATCTTTAGGCTTTGTGAAAGAGATTATCAAGTTCATCTTACACATGTAGCAAACAATTCAAGGCTAATGAATAATGGCTGCATACAATCAGATATATTTGTCAATTACAGAGTGACCGCATCTGCATTTCATAATAATCTTCGACGTAATGCGATAAACCCTCAACTAACTGTTGGGTAAGGACTAGGAATTGAAATCATCATGACTACACTTGTGTTCATTGTCATGACTACGACAGATCTAGTCAGAGCTGATGGTGGGAACACAGCAGTAGCTGTTGGCTTAACTCTAGCAGGAATGATTCTAACAGGGGTTCGTTCGTTATATTTAAAACATTCTTACTGTGTAATTTTTTAAGGGATATGTTCTACGTCATTTAATCAAAACTTAATAAACTATCAGAAACCACTAACAGCTTTTTATCAGAGGATAACCCTCTTTGATGAATATATCGACAATTTTCTTATAGAATTGTGACCTCCTGACTGTGGTATAATAAAAGCAGATATCTTATTAAGTGTATATGGCACGTTTCTGGAATAGCCTTCATCAGGTACGCTCAAAGTCGAAAGTTTGGAAAGCCAAGTGATGCAAAAGTCTTTTGGGGCAAGACAAACAAAAGACCGAAACAAGATAGCCAAAATCGTCCAAGGTTACATATACCTGAGTGAGATGAACTTTTGTTGTAATGGTAATTATCCAAGGTTACATATACCTGAGTGAGATGAACTTTAGTTGTAATGGTAATTATCTAAGGTTACATATGCCTCAGTGAGATGAACTTTAGTTGTAATGGTAATTATCCAAGGCTACATATGCCTGAATGAGATGAACTTTAGTTGTAATGGTAATTATCCAAGGTTACATATGCCTGAGTGAGATGAACTTTAGTTGTAATGGTAATTA
>MJUT01007407.1:88802-127520 GCA_002080005.1 Gigantidas platifrons
CTCCGATGAGGAATATTGTGAACTTTGGGCTTTGGTGATTGGTAGTTGATTGGTTGATAATTAACTTATCAAGGTGGGTAGTATTTAAGCAAAAATATTAATGTCAATAAGTTGATAAAAATGTACCACATAAGTAAAAACGGTTTTTCCGTGTGGATGGTTAGATTGTTAAGATTAAAGCATATGTACATGTAGTGCGAATAGGATGGATCGATTGATTGATTGATTATTGCTTTACGTCGTCCAGCAGTATTGCAGCTATATTCAGGACGATAACAAATTCAGCAATATATAAAAGCTTTCTAGAAATAAGGGAGGGATGGGTAGATATGGGACAATGACGTTGAACGGCCACAGAAATGTACTAGTATACAGATTTGGTTTGGGGCGAAAAATGGTGTAGCGGCTACAATGGACCAACTCTCTTTCAAAATTTACAAAAGGCCCCCACAAACACGTTCCCCACAGTGGTCCACGGCCATGCTTTCCATACTATGAATTGAAAATTCCTCATAGAGAGGACCACCCTATTCTACACCTGTGGATGCACTAAACAGGTCTGTGGCTTTGAACCCTGGAAACCTTCACCAGTACCTAGTGAATAAGATCGAGATGTCTTGAAACGGTTCACTGTTAACACTCCTAATAATCTGCTAATATGAACTGTTGTATTGATTTTGATTGATTTTTGGTGTTTTAACGCCACTTTCAGCAATATTTCAGCTATATCATGGCGACCAGTTTTAGTGGTGGAGGAAGCTGGAGTACCCGGAGAGAACAACCGACCATGGGCAAGCAACTGGTACACTTTATCACTCATTTAAATTGTCATGCGAGTATATAAATCATGAACCATTTACTTTGTGATACAGTATACATGGTTTTTTTTTGCTTGTATTATTTGATTTCCAATGGAAAAAGGTACAAAATGGGCATCCAAATATTAAGTAGCATATTTTGGAAAATTGGGTCATGTGACACAGACTATTGTAGATGTTAGTGTAATGCGAAAGAAAAAAGAAGAAGTACAGAAAACATCATTCTTAATTATATTGTATATACAAAAATGTACCATTTTATTTTCATAATGTTTTTTTTTTGCAAAAGAAGAAACTATACTCACTCAGATACTTAACAATATGGTGTTGTTTTGCCGTCGAATCTATCTTTATGAGTTCTGCTCCAACTAACTCACATGTTGGGTTGTAATCGTAAAGATGTTGTGACAAGTCTGCAGCATGATATCGATAACAACTGTTAAAGATGTTACTGTATACATATCTCCCCATTCTTGGACACCGATCTGTCAAACATCAAATACATTCTATACTAAGATCTACAAGACATGGGGAAAATCATTTTCTCGCTCATTGGCAGACATACGTTGCAAGTTGTTATAAGCGAATGCACCCCCATTTTGGTGGGGTGCCATTGTCCTTGGATTGTCCATTATTGGTTGTTTCGGTGTATTTAGTACAAGAAGAGTGACGTTCCCGGTACACGTGGCAATCATTTATTGTGTCCTGTCTAAAGGGCGAATTATGTGTTTGATACGATTTGTACAACTAGAAGACGCCCTTGTCTGAGTGGTTGTAAAGTACATTGAATATGAGATACAATTTGCTTTCATTGTACGTTAAATTTGATTTTGATTTAAACGGAAGTACATTGTAATTACCTTGATCTCCATTGTATTGGATACAATATATTATAACTGTGGTAACTGTAAGTAATCACCAAAGTGTAAATTGTATTTATATAAATATTGTACAAAGCTATATATACCATTTCTTCTTTCTTAAAATACATACAGGAATTGTCGTGGATGCGATCGTATGGTAGTTTACGTTAACCTATGCCTATAACAACTATTATTGTCGTGGACGACGATCGTATGGTAGTTTACGTTAACCTATGCCTATAACAACTATTATTTTTTTAATCCGATTTCTTCTAATGTTTAGGTTTATTCGCTATAGCTTAAATATGATAAGATTTATCGGTGACTACCGGAAGGATGGCGTTGTTCTCCTGGTACCCTTACATCTTACGCCAATATAACTGAAATTTTACTGAAAGTGTAGTTAAACATCCATTACAATAACAAGTTCCTAATACTTACATTACCCGTACTATGTATTGTAAAACTCACCGTCAATTACGAGATAATAGCTCCAGCTAGAACTAATATGTCCTGGTTTAAAAGAGTCTTCAACGTAGCCAATATTTACACCTACACATTCCTTTGTAGATGTGCTGTATTGCACCGACATGCAAGTGGCAAATTGTATGCAGCGTACAATGCATTTCAATCGACTTTTTTCAGTTATATTAAATACAAGATTTTCATCAAAACGCAAGTTTTCGAATTTGTCCTGTCTTTCTGCCGAAAATAACCTGGTATTTGAATAACTGTAAGGAAAGGTTAACGTTAAAGAAACAAAAATAGCTAAAACCATGAAAGCCATTATTCATTAACAAGTCTTGCTATGGTAGGTAAAAATGGCAATCCACTTGATCTCATACGCTGAAAAAAAAATCGTCCGTTATGCTAAGATAAGATGGAGCAGAATAATATTTACAGACTCACAGCAGACTGATATACCAGGCTTAACTTATTTATCGATTTCATTAATAATTTATCTGCTTACGTCTCTGCTTATTTTGTCAGTTGCACGTGTTGCATTTCTTGTATAATATTATCTTTGATATGTATACTGTTGAAATATATACAGAGTTTGTACGGTACTGAGATATCAGTTTCATTATATATTAGTCCGCGAAAGAAACTACAGGATTTGTTTTTACCAACCTATTCATAATTTATAGTTGCAGCATTCTCTACAAATATCTTTGAATAAACGTTAGAGAATATACCGAAAAGGCAATTACAAATGACAAATGGCAATATAGGGTACACAAGACGAAGAAAAACAAAACAAAAACCCTACACAATATGTGTTAGAGACTAATATACGTAAACAAACACAAATAACGTAAATAAGACATTATCTCCCCTACAAACAACCGAAGGTAAACACGAACCAAACAAACACAAATAACGTAAATAAGACAGTATTCCCCCTACAAACAACTGGAGGTAAACACGAACCAAACAAACACAAATAACGTAAATAAGACAGTATTCCCCCTACAAACAACTGGAGGTAAACACGAACCAAACAAACACAAATAAAGTAAATAAGACAGTATTCCCCCTACAAACAACTGGAGGTAAACACGAACCAAACAAACACAAATAACGTAAATAAGACAGTATTCCCACTACAAACAACTGGAGGTAAACACGAACCGACCATCGTTTCGAAATGAGTCAAAACCATGGATATTTGCCCTTTTACATATATTGTTTTCTTTTCTCTATCACCGATGTGCTTTTTATTGCTGAAAGTGGCGTTAAACACCATAAACTAAACTATCTTTTACCGGTCACATGGTGGTTGTCTTATAAGAAAGAGGAAATTACCCACTTGATAGCACCTAGATTCACCTCGGGTTTTTTATGTGGTCTGGTGGCTCATCTTTTTTGGTTTTCTATGTCACTTTTGCCTGTGTGTCTGGATTATCCATTCTTGAAAGCTCCTCCTGGTCTTTTCTAATGTGTATTTGAAACCATTGCTTATTTTTAATTCACGTTATGTCACATTCCATGAAAATTCCAAGAGTCCGACAAGAGTTAAGCACCACTTATCACTACTAACATTATTATTTTGCTTATATTTTATTCCAACAATTTATTTTAATTTTTTTCTTCTTATTTATTCTATTCAACAATTGTTACACTACAAACTAACAACACAATTGGTTCTTTTCCAGTACATCTGTTAAACCAGTGTTAAAGGGGCATTATCTGCCAAATCGTAAATTTTTGCTACCCATAAAAACTATCAGATATGATTGATGCTTTTAAAAAAAACGTGTTTCTGAAACTTATAAATGTTATGAAATGTACGCATATCGGGGAAAAAACGTGCAACTGCTCGTGTTTTGAGATCGATCAAGAAATGGACGCCATCTGATTAATTATCGACATTGCTTGCGGAGTTTGTCGAATCGTCATTAAATCAGTACAACAATGCACTTATTTCTAATTTTCTGTGAATCTGCTTTTAGTCGGTGTTAATTACGGACAAAGAACCATGCAAGTTGGCAGTTAATAAGCGACAAAATTTTACCTGTCACTAGTAAGGTCAATTGCATACGGAAAAAAGTGAGGTCAAGTTATTTGCTTGCAAACAAATAAGTAATCGATGGTAATTTTGGTTCTCAAAAGGCGGAAAGTGGTTCGATAAGCTGTTTAATGTGAAATATTTACCTTTATTTCATCATTTTAAAGCTATTTACCAATTTCCAAAGCATATAATTTTTTTGGTCAAAATCGTAGCTAATGCCCCTTTAAATAAAGCCATTTTCGGAACTCCGCTTTGGGGTCATTGTTATCAGGCATTGATTAACAGTGTAATGAGTTTTTCCTTATTTTAGACTTGAGTAATGATAGCTAGACATACGCTGATGTTGAAAATGGCAAGCTATAGGGATGTTTAATACAGATATAAGAATCAGAAACATGTCAGCCCGTTTCAATGTTCATCACACTATCATTGTAAAACTTTTACTACGGTTTCGTCAAACAGGAACATTATCTGATCGTTCTAGTTCTAGTAGACTTCGAATTTGAACTCAAAATGACGACTGAATTCTTGTTCGCTCAACCAAGACCAGTCCAGTAACTACAAGTTAAGAGAACATTTATATCCAGGTAGTCGCGTCAGTGTTAGAACAGTTACAGACAACACTGCTCACTTACGAGCGCGTATGCACCTGCAACCTTCACAACTGTCTTCATGACACAACCGAGTACGGATTCAGTAGACATATGACTATCTTCGAATGAACGTACGGAACCGGTAAATATCCATTTGTAGATGGACGCATGCATGTCTGGAGGCAAAGCTACACAATTTACAATATAAATAGCATTAATTGTACTACTGAATTATGTGTAGGTGGTGTAAGTGTGTATAGATGCTTTCAACTCAGATGCAGCTTAGAACTGCTGACTCTTTAGGAGCACATGAGTTCACTCCCGGATTTTAGTGGGGTTCGTGTTATTCGATCTTTAGTTTAATGTGTATGTTTTGTAGATCGTTGTTTGTCCTTTCGTCCTTTTTCTATTGACCATTGTGCTATCCGTTCTTCTTCGATTTACGGATTCTGATTAACCTTTGGTATCTTCAAACTCTTCTTAGACCTTTACGTTCTCCACGAATTAAAATGGCCAGATTTACTGTAATTCCATGAATAGAGATGTTGTGGCTCCATATTTTGACAGCCATCTGCTGTAAGCCTCTGTACATAGATGAGAGTACATTTCAAAGAGTTAGAAATGTGATGCAATATAAAGTTCAAGAGGCAATTGATGTGATATTTGGTCAGCCATGTCTCCCGAAATGAACCCAATGAAGTACGTATGACAACATTGCAGTCATCAGGACAGCAATCAATCAGAAAGGGCAGAGATTTCTCTGCCATTCGATTTCAGGCTTCTGACTGCCAGTGTATTGTGTGTCCTTCTTCGATTTACCGCCCTGATTGCCAGTGTATTGTTTGTCCTTCGATTTACCGCTTCTGATTGCCAGTGAATTGTTTGTCCTTCGATTTACCACTTCTGACTGCCAGTGTATTGTGTGTCCTTCTTCAATTTACTGCTTCTGATTGCCAGTGTATTTTTTGTCCTTCGATTTACCACTTCTGATTGCCAGTGTATTGTTTGTCCTTCGATTTACCACTTCTGATTGCCAGTGTATTGTTTGTCCTTCGATTTACCGCTTCTGATTGCCAGTGTATTGTTTGTCCTTCGATTTACCGCTTCTGATTGCCAGTGTATTGTTTGTCTATCGATTTACCGCTTCTGACTGCCAGTGTATTCTTTATCCTTCATCGATTTACCGCTTCTGAATCCCAGTGCATTGTTTGTCCTTCGATTTACCGCTTCTGACTGCCAGTGTATTGTTTGTCCTTCGATTTACCGCTTATGATTGCCAGTGTATTGTTTGTCCTTCGATATACCGCTTCTGATTGCCAGTGTATTGTTTTTCTTTCTTCGATTTACCGCCTCTGATTGCCAGTGTATTGTTTGTCCTTCTTCAATTTACCGCTTCTGATTGCCAGTGTATTGTTTGTCCTTCAATTTACTGCTTCTGATTGCCAGTGTATTGTTTGTCCTTCTTCGATTTACCGCTTCTGATTGCCAGTGTATTTTTTGTCCTTCTTCGATTTACCGCTTCTGATTGCCAGTGTATTGTTTGTCCTTCGTCGATTTACCGCTTCTGATTGCCAGTGTATTGTTTGTCCTTCGATTTACCGCTTCTGATTGCCAGTGTATTGCTTGTCCTTCTTCGATTTACCGCTTCTGATTGCCAGTGTATTTTTTGTCCTTCTTCGATTTACCGCTTCTCATTGCCAGTGTATTTTTTGTCCTTCTTCGATTGACCGCTTCTGATTGCCAGTGTATTTTTTGTCCTTCTTCGATTTACCGCCTCTGATTGCCAGTGTATTGCTTGTCCTTCTTCAATTTACCGCCTCTGATTGCCAGTGCATTGTTTGTCCTTCGATTTACCGCTTCTGATTGCCATTGTATTTTTTGTCCTTCTTCGATTTACCGCTTCTGATTGCCAGTGTATTTTTTGTCCTTCGATTTACCGCTTCTGACTGCCAGTGTATTGTTTGTCCTTCGATTTACCGCTTCTGATTGCCAGTGTATTGTTTGTCATTCTTCGATTTATCGCTTCTGATTGCCAGTATATTGTTTGTCCTTCGATTTACCGCTTATGATTGCCAGTGCATTGTTTGTCCTTCGATTTACCACTTCTGATTGCCAGTGTATTGTTTGTCCTTCTTCGATTTACCGCTTCTGATTACCTTTTCAGTATCTTCAGACTTTTCGCCCCGCACATAAAACTGAGGATATTCGTGCAAAGCGTGATAATACAACGTAGGTACAAAGACCTTGTAGTAGGAAGGGACATACCTTATTTTGTAAAAAAAAAAAGTTCTCTGAATCTGATATCATCACAAATGCTTGAGTTTTTGATTGCCAGCATATTTACTATGTTTGGTAAGCATGTTTTCCAACAGGCAGTCGATTCGTCTTTACTCCCATTTGTTTTATAGGGTGTTCATGTTTTATTTATGCTATATGTATGTATTAACGAACACTGGTGTCATACACGACTTCCATTTTATTGCCAGCATATTTACTATGTTTGGTAAGCATGTTTTCCAACAGGCAGTCGATTCGTCTTTACTCCCATTTGTTTTATTTATGCTATATGTATGTATTAACGAACACTGGTGTCATACACGACTTCCATATAAAAAAAGGGTGTTCGTGTCGTTTAACAGTAACACGACGGGTGTCACAACTGGAGTAGGAACTGCTAACCCGTCCGGAGCATCTGAGTTCATCCCTGGTTTTAATGGGGTTCGTGTGGCTCGATCTGTTTATTGTTTTGTAGATTGTTGTTTGTCCTTTCGTTCTTTTTCTTTGTGGCATTCTCCGATTTAAGGCTTCTGATTACCCTTTTGGTATCTTAGATTTAAGGCTTCTGATTACCCTTTTGGTATCTTAGATTTAAGGCTTCTGATTACCCTTTTGGTATCTTCAAACTTTTCTTAGGATTAAAGGATAGTTACATTATCCATGAACTGTAAATTTCAACAATAGCTATATTTAATAAACCATGTCAATTCTGACGTATGTGATCTATATTAAAACATGTTTCTCTTGAACCCACCCCTAACACTCCTTAGGGGCCCGGGTGGCTCAATGAGTTAGGTCGTTGGATCTAACAGCTCCTACAAGCCTATCACCAATGCGGGGTGGGTTCGCGCCTAGCTTTGTAAATTACAAAAAAGGGTGCATTCAACTCGCAGCCGCAAGTGATAAAGTTTACCAGTTACTTGCCCATGGTCGGTGGTTCTCTCCGGGTACTCCTGCTTCCTCCACCACTAAAACTGGTCGCCATGATATAGCTGAAATATTGTTGAAAGTGGCGTTAAACACCAAAAAATCAATCAATCAATCTAGCACTCCTTGAACATAAATAATGCTTCTAATATAATATGTATTACACTTGTTTCATTTAGATGAATATGAGATTCTGGTATGTTTTTCTAAAGCATGTTTTTAGTTGTTACAAAGTTGACATGAAAGATATTACTACAAATCAGTCCAATAGTGATCATAAACACAATTCTACAGTCGTAAAATTCCCACCATAGAGCAAACAGTATGTAATGTTTTTGGTAAGTAGGTCAAATAACAAAAAATGAATAAATAGAAGATCCCATTTTGTAGTGTAATAACTTTCTGTGATTTAGATGACATAACATTACGAAAAAATGAGACCTCTAACGAAAACTGTTCAATAGACTGTTAACAGTCACTGGTGGGACTGGCACTACTAACCCTTCCCAGCACATGAATTCACCCCCTATTTTTAGCGGGCTTCGTGTTGTTCGATCTGTTGTTTTCTGTGTAGAGTTTTGTAGATATGTGTTTGTCCTTTTACTCTTTGTTTGTTTTTTTATAACAACATAATATCTTTTATTCAAATGCTTGCTACAATTAACACGCCAAAAGTCCAAGCTCCTTTTGATGTTTCCCTGTTACATCTTGTTCTGATTATCCAGGGCTATAATCAGAATTACATGATATATATATATATACAACCTAAATACAATTTCTATTTAATACCTTTTGGAAACATTTATTCATTTATTCTATTATTATATTCATTGGCAAAAATTTTATGAACATCAATATACTTTGTTTTCTGTTCAGATATATAGTACGATTTGTAGATGGAAAACCCTACAACTGTTATCAAAAAATTTAATGCAAAATAGTTTTTATTTTCTATCTTGTATCCAAATACTATATGTTTCAAAGTAATTTTGTTTTCAATACCCAAACCCTTCATTAAATTCTGAAATCTTGTCCAAAACTCTTTTAGAAAGACACCAGTAATAAAATAATGAGAGTAATCTTCATCTAATTTACAGAAATTACATAAACTATTCCCAACAATTTTCCATTTGAAAAGTAAAACTTTATTTGGAATAATAAAATGCAGGAGTTTCCATCTGAACATTTTAAGTTTGTTTTCTTCAAGAAATTTGAAAATGAAAAGATATAGACTACTTGTATTTGGTTTTTCAGACAACACTAAATAATTAATCCAATAATATGTACCAATATGGTTTGCAAATTTAACATTCACCAGTTTATTATATAATAACTTATTAGACAATGTAGATAAATTAATAAACTGATTGTTCCAGATGAAATAATCTTTTTTGATATTTACAATGCTTTTAACTGAGCTTTCTGTTTTTAAAATGTCTATCCAATTCTTTGGAAAAGCTTTTTTAAGAATACTAAATTCAGATATCCAATTAGATTTATTTTTTAACTTGTGAAGAATAAATTCTTGTGTAATTTTACCATTATTATCTATTATATCATTAACAAAAAATATTCCACTATTAACCCATTCTTTACTCTTTGTATTATCTGTCGGTCTTTGAACTTCTGGCTACACTTTTAGTATCTTCGAACTTTTTTCTACTAGTATTTATTGTTCCATGGAAACTAGAAATCCTAAAGTTTGAAGATTCCAAAATGTGACAAAACCAAAGTTTTACAAGAAAAATATGTACATGTATTATACCTTTATTGCCTTCATATGAGGTGAACAAAGATAGTTGTCAACACGAAGGTGTTTGTCTTCCTCGAGGCTTTTAAATGTATATTGAATGTTTTGTTTTGCTGAAGACAACACAATAATTTTCGGTGTAGAAAATAAAACATTACGGATTTTCACCACACATTCAGCTGTCAGAGGTTGTAGACCGGCAACAATATGCTGTCTCTCTCTACATCGGGTTGTTCACCGGGTTGTGTACCTCGTCAGGAAATGTTCCTTAAAACATCCAAATTGTCTTATTATATATATACCATAGTTCATACCATATGTAGAGGGGGACCAACCGGTAAATCGAGAAAAGCCGTTCGTGTACGATTGTTAATCGGGTTGTTTTTTGATTCGTGAACGATTCGGTTACTAGTTCGTGTACGATTATTATGAGGATACCGGCATGATTGCTTGACGGTAAGCCTCATTTATTACTAATAAAGGAAACAATTATTAATTATCTCTTCGCAGTTCCCTTCCTTTATTATATATCTTTGATGGTGTATGCTCCAAAACTTTCGTTGATATAAACCTTGCGTGAAATGTGGTCAGAAAGTATAAAAAGCATTGCATCAAAATGTCACAAGAACTATATTATTCCTATATTCACACATTTACACTTCTTTTTATGACTGAAATATTACTTTAATGGAAACATTCTTCTATATTGGAGTGGTTAAAAGACTTGTTTCACAAAAAATGCAAAATATGACGAGAATTTTTTTTTTTCATTGTTTTGTTCGTGAACGAACAGGTTAAACATTTCTTGTTCATGATCGATGTTCGTGAACGATTACTCAATGTAAGATACTTGCATTTTTCTTAGCAATTTAAATGAATTATTTTCTAATGTTGCTTTTTATAAGTGTGTCTCATGAAATATGAGCGCAGCAAGACATAATTTGCGGTGTTTTGCGTCATCGAAAACCTATTTCTAAGTAATTACTAATACACATTCATGAATATATTTTTATGTACCATTCTTTGTAAGATTTTAAAATAGTATACTTCCTGTTGACAGAAAATATCAAAAAGAGAAATTAAGGGGTAATTGTATAATTTTATTATTTAATTAGAAATATAAACGTCGGTGGATTAATGTGCTTTTCTACAGGATAAACACAATATTAATGCAGTGTCTTAAAATAAAAAGTTAATGTGTTAAAGTTAAAGACTGGGTAAAGGTTCAGTGAACATCGCCTTTATCCCAGTTTTGAAGCCGGGCATACACTTTATATGCTAACACACTGTACTAATATTGTCTATATATAACTCAGATTTATGTAATTATTTGTTTTTATTATTTTTTTTAAACCATTTGTATCAAATAACACAAAAATTCCATTTAGAAATAAAAATCCGTCACAATGCGTCTGGTTATTGCAAACAAAATAACCACCTTTTACCTCTGTCGACAGTGACTCCCGTTTTTCTTCCCCAGAACTATAAGATCCCCTGATACAAACAACACATTTCGCTGCCTACATATAAATATATCCGCTTTATTTATTTCTTGTACTAAAATTCACGTGTGATGGTGCCAAAACAGAGCAATTTGATTTGACATAATCATATAAGTAATTTTTCACAAATAAAAGAACCTGTGTAATGTGGCCAAAGATCATGCCATTGGTAACCGTCAACTGGTCTCATTCCAATATGCTCCGATTGTCCGTTCCTTACAGTAGTGTCTGGTTGAGAAGGGTGCCAGTAGAAATACGTAATAAGGGATCCGTCATTATATTTCCATGGACCATTTGTGATTCTTGATATTCCTTGAATGAGTGTCCATTGTGAATTGGGAATGTCGAATTGACCTGCAACAGTGAGAAACAATATAATAATCCCTTATAAGAAATCCATGTGGCACAGAAGCTTTATATATAATGCGATTTATACTGGTTTCCTGTTGATAATTAAAACATATCATTATCAGAGAAGTAGGAGTGGACCGATAAGTGGGGTACACGTTTTAGGAGTGGATTGGGAAGTAGGGGACAAGCTGCAGGATTGCACTGGAAAGTGAGTGGTACAAGCCCTGCAAAAATGGAGAAGCAAGCTTTAGGAGATGATCGGAAAGTGGGGACAAGCTTTTCAAAACTGACACGTTACAAAAAGAGAAAAAATATGGCATTTGACTTCAGAGCAGCATATCCTTAATTAATACCTCTGGGTAAGTTGCACATTTTTTTTATTCCGTGTAAAAGAAACCCAGCGTTTTCTACAACTTTGCCAAAAGAAGTACGGGGGTGCGAAATGCCCCTGATTCATAGATATTCAACAAAATATGATGCAACTAGCATGATGGATATGTTCAAAACAATTGCATACAAAGGAGTAAAAATGGAGAGAAAAAACTCCTATAGATTTAAAATAAAAGGAAGATATCAAATTTAGTGCGCATGACGCGTTGTTGTAATAACCTTCATCAGGTACACTCGATATAGTAGGATAGTGGGTGTTTAAAAAGGCCGCTAGTTTTCGAGTTAGGGTTAATAGAATGACACACGGCTAATTTTTTTCATATTTTGACGTAAACATTATTTTAGTTTTTATTTATTTATTTGGGCGCAGGACATTTTAGCGGAATTTCTAAAGGTGTGAATGGACATTTTAGCGGAAGAAAAATTGGTTACCTGTAAAAATTCAATGGACATTTTAGCGAAATTATTTCACATGTAACTTTAATTCTTTTTAAACAATCAATGTACAGTCAGCAAAACTTGAATAAAATTCATTAACACATACATATTCATACAGGTAAGTATATGTACATATTCATACAGGTAAGTATATGTACATATTCATACAGGTAAGTATATGTACATATTCATTTGTAATTACAACACTGAACAGTATGGAAGTGGTAGAAGTAGAAACGAATCGAGGGAAAAGGAGTATCATTTGCGACTGCTTTCGTTACAGAGTTGATGGAATACTAAAATATGACGTTGTTTATTGGAGATGCCCTGTGAAAGACTGCAAAGCTCGTATCCGAACTGATAGAACCAGCATAGTAATTAACCGGATGAAAGAAAAAATGAATTCAAATGAACTATTTCCTGCTCAAAATCCTACTTCCACCTTCCCGTTGGTGGGAAGGGGCAACAGACTTAGTCTAGCTAACGGAAGAGGTATATTTGACCTAACTCTCCCGCTAAAATGTCTACATCCTATTTTAAATTCCGCTAAAATGTCTTATAAATCTTCCGCTAAAATGTCCACAAATTTTCCGCTAAAACGTCCTATCAATCCGCTAAAATGTCCAGCGCCGATTTATCTATGTCGTCGTAACCTACCGTGGTCACATTTTCTTATTTTTTACGTTTTCTGAATTCACCCTCTAACTGTACATTTTACAACAAAATTTCAACACGAATAAAATGAACATCAAGACCTGTAAGTTATCAAATCAAAGTGCTTGACACAAAGACAATATGCTAATTATTATCTTCAAAACTAAAAACGGGAAACTTAACACCTTTATATTTGTTGTTTTTTTTTTTTTTTTAAGTTTTCCCGTATCTACATATTACCAAAATTTTACCCTAATTTCAAGTGCCTGAGGACACACGATCGGAGTGAAGCTCTGTCGTACATTCCAGCGATCACAATAAGCCTTAAAATGTTTGGCTGTAAAAACAGATCCATTGTCCGAATGTAACACTTGAGGTGGACCATTTATAGAGAAAAGTCATTGCTGTATATACTGTAGCTACACGCAATGGCCATGCAATTACAAATCTAGTTAAATCGTCCATAAGTGTAAAAATATATTCCATTCCAGATTTTGATCTAGGTAGAGGTCCTACGAAATCACAATGTAATATTTCCCACGGCGTTGATGCTGTCACTGTAATTCCATCTGGACTTTTTGGAATACTGTGTGGTCCTTGAACACATATTTTACATTGTCCCACATAATCCTGTTAAAGCTAAAGTTATTTTGTCATTCACAAGATTGGCTAATTCTAAGGTTCTTTGTACCGCAAAATGTCCTAAGAAATGAGCTCGCTCAATAATTTCACGCGTAGCAATAGTTCCACGAGTAACGGCTAAAACTGGTAAGTCAATTTCATTATCTTCGATTGAAGCACGACTTAAAGCATCACTAACAGTGGTTTCCATACCTTTTACATGTTCAATATCAAACTGAAAGTCACTTAGTTCTAAGGCCCAACGAGAACATTTCGGTTTTGTTGATAAATGTTGATAAATGTCAATGGTTTGTGATCTGTACGTAAAAGAAATTTACGTCCATAAATGTAGTCCCGAAATTTCCTTACTGCCCATATAATGGTCAATGCTTCCCGGTGAATTGTTGAATAATTACGCTCAGATTTTGTCAACTTTTTTTAAACATACGTAATAGGATGTTCAAATCCGTCACTATCAGATTGTAAAATAACACCTGCAAGTCCAGTATCACTAGCATCGGTCTGAACTATAAGCATGTTCGCCGAAGCTCCAAAGTCAGGATGTTTAAATACTGGTGATGTCATGAGACGCTTTTTCAAAGTCTGAAACGCCAAATCACAGGATGAATTCCATATCATATGTAATGTTTAAATTAAACAATTTTACTCAACGGCAAAGCAATATCAGAGTAATTTGGAATAAAACACATAAAATATGTACAAAGTCCTAAAAACGAACGCACTTGTTCCCATGTAGACGGAATTGGATATTCCTTAATCGCTGTTAAGCCCTTGTCACCTGGCTGAATGCCTTGTTCAGAAAGCTTAAATTCTAAGTAATTTACACTTTCCATAAAGAAGTGGCATTTGTCTGGTCTAAGTGTTAAACCTGCATGCTTAAACATTGTAGCACATTTTCAAGAGTTTTTAAATGATCCTCTAACGTAGATGTATGAATTAAACAATCATCTAAATAAACAAGCACATTCTGAAAACCTAACCCTCCTAAAACCATGTGCATAATTTCTGAAAAGCTAACTGTGCTACTTTCAAACCAAAACACAAACGATTAAATTGGTAAACTCCTGAAGTGGTTTGAAAACCAGTGAGATAACGACTTTCCTCAGACAACGGAATTTGGTTGAATGCAGAACACATATCAATAACACTAAAATATTTGGAGTTTTTCAATTCCATCATAGCTTCCTGTGGTGTCATTAACGGGAAAGATTCGCCCTGAAGCTGGGTGTTAAGTGAACGAAAATCTAGACAAAAACGAAAATTGCCATCGCGCTTACGAGCAAGAACTATGGGTGATAACTTGTGTGTTACTACGCTTTATAACATCTGAATGTAGCATAGTTTTAACCTGAGATTCAATTTCAGCATTAATCTTAGGATTGGATCGCAATCTACGTGGTTTGACTTTTGATAAATCAGTATTG
This sequence comes from Gigantidas platifrons, assembly GCA_002080005.1. Classification (NCBI taxonomy): domain Eukaryota; kingdom Metazoa; phylum Mollusca; class Bivalvia; order Mytilida; family Modiolidae; genus Gigantidas; species Gigantidas platifrons. Next base: position 103,944 of record MJUT01007407.1, read on the forward strand.
TCATTTAACCTTAATTCATATGGATGTTCATTGGTACAACCTAGGCCTGTAAACACATCTGATCTGTATTTAGATAACATACTGATTAATTGTGATTTTGCTTCATCCGTTATTGAGTTACCAATATTCCATGTACATGTATTCATTGTATTGGCACGATCAGTATTATTGATATTATCTTTTGACATCACAATTTGATGCTAAACCAACATTTTGTGCTTTATAAACAGTTTTACTATAGGTATTTGGATTCATAAGAATAACACTTGGGTCTTTACCCTACGACACAGTACGGCCTTACAATAACCCTGTTTTCTCCTCAAAATCATTAAAACGTTCGATTAGCATAAAACTAGAAGGTTTATCTACTGTAACGTGTAAAATTCTCTGTGAACGGGGTGGAATAACTCTATTAACAGATGCACGTAAATTTGACACTGATTCAGTATTTTGTTCGAACATGGTACTAAATTCTATACTATTTTCCTGTGGTTTCAGAGTAATTTTGTCAAAATTACACATTATATCCCAATCAATTAGAAATTTATCATTATCTGTATCAAGAACATGCAACTTAGATGGCAATGTATACTCATCAAAACGAATGCGAGTGTTAATAACTCATTTAGTTGGCAAGGGTGTAGAAGAAGGTCCTGTTAAAGTTGCTGGGGTATCACATAAATCAAATCCATGCGGAAAGGCTTTGCACAACAATTTGTATGAAATACATGACACAGAAGCACCAGAATCGATGATCGCCTTTGTTGTTAAATTTCCAACACATACATCTTTTGTCGGACAAGTCCCCTCTATTTCACTAACACCATGAACCCTTTTCTGGTCTCCTTGTTTCGACAATCCTTTGAAATATGTCCGCAGCGTGAACAATTATAGCACTTGGCCGTTTTAATCTAGTGTAATGTCTTTTGATTTAAATCGTTTTCTCTCGGTCGTATATGGCAACGATTAATTGTGTGTTCCAGTTTGTGACAATAATTACAACGAATACGAAAAACAGATTCAGCTTGTGGAGCTGCTGCTCGACTATTATCTGTGTCTGTAAGCCTACGAGCAATATCAACAAGATTGTCAAATTTTGGCAATTTACGGTAATATACAAAAATGTCTATCGATCGATATCAAGTTTTCAGTTTTCCGACTGCCACCAATTGTAAGGTTGTGTACTTGTGTAAGAAGTAAATAAAGTTTATAAAAATCAACTGTATTTGAATACTAATGAAATATTTACATATATAACCACGCAACACCGACATACGGCTGTGAAATATAATTGTCATGTCTTCTGTGACTGTTGGCGGCACACGCCATTCTCATTCTCAAAATTCTACCTCCTCTCTGAAGAGCGAAGGTACCGTAAATGCTCGCTACAATAATTAATTCCACTAATAATCCGCACATTCTCGAACAATCGAAACCACATCGGTCGTGTTATGGTTAGAATGCTCGTCTAGATCGTCGGTTCGACCCCTGGTCGGTTCAAACCAAAGACTATACAATTGGTATTTGTTGCTTCCCCGAAAAGCACGCAGCATTAAGGAGATAGAGCATAGACCAGCTGGCTCGGAATCAGTAAGATGTGGAATTGAGTGGCGTGTCTACCCGCGAACTGTTGTTTCAGTTGGCTAGCACTGCAAAAATCCAACTGGTCTAGTACAAAGTATACATCTTTATCATATCATCGAATGTAACTTGTTCACGCCATGATATACTAGTACCTGGAAAATTAATCAGCCTGCGTTAATAAAAACAATCACTCACTCGAACAATCGATGATACGTGCCAGATGTACTTCCATGAGAATCAACACATTCGCTCAGTTGGTGTATTTACCCACAACCTCTTTACTTGTATTTCTCTATTTTTACCACAACAGTGCGTGTGGATTTTCTGATATATAAAGTAGTATATCTCCTGCAAAATACACAGTTATCGACAATCCTTTCCATAATTTCTCAATATTACGTTTTACATCGCAGTGTCAGTCCTTCCCTTGGGTTGAGATCATCCGTAATGTTCTGGTCCCCGGGTGTAAGCAAATACCCAAAGTGAACTTCCTTACAAGCTAGCAGATCGTTGCAATCATCCTCTTCCTAGAAATGTTTCTTCCTAATTCACCTCTGGTGTGTTCTGTGATACATTTATGTGGACTCTAGAGGATTCCTGTGTAACTGGTCTTAAATTCGTTTTTGTATTTTGTTTTGTTTCGAGAATAGTTACATCAAGCATTGTGATTGGGTGGGATATATATGTCGTCCTATATTCCTGATAGGTAGTTGTTCTCAGGGATTGGGTGGGATATATATGTCGTCCCATAGTCCTGATAGGTAGTTGTTCTCAGGGATTGGGTGTGATATATATGTCGTCCCATAGTCCTGATAGGTAGTTGTTCTCAGGGATTGGGTGGGATATATATGTCGTCCCATAGTCCTGATAGGGAGTTGTTCTCAGGGATTGGGTGGGATATACATGTCGTCCAATAGTCCTGATAGGTAGTTGATCTCAGGGATTGGGTGGGATATATATGTCGTCCAATAGTCCTGATAGGGAGTTGATCTTAGGGATTGGGTGGAATACATATGTCGTCCAATAGTCCTGATAGGTAGTTGACCTCAGGGATTGGGTGGAATACATATGTCGTCCCATAGTCCTGATAGGTAGTTGACCTCAGGGATTGGGTGGGATATATACATTTGTATGTCGTCCAATAGTCCTGATAGGGAGTTGAGCCCGGGGATTGGGTGGGATATATATGTCGTCCCATAGTCCTGATAAGTAGTTGATCTCAGGGATTGGGTGGGATATATATGTCGTCCCATAGTCCTGATAGGTAGTTGTTCTCAGGGATTACGTGGGATATATATATCGTCCCACAGTCGTGATAGATAGTTGTTCTCAGGGATTGGGTGGGGTATATATGTCGTCCAATAGTCCTGATAGGTAGTTGTTCTCATGGATTGGATGAGATATATATGTCGTCCCATAGTCCTGATAGGGAGTTGTTCTCATGGATTGGGTGGAATATATATGTCGTCTCATAGTCCTGATAGGGAGTTGATCTCAGGAATTGGGTGGGATATATATGTCGTCTCATAGTCCTGATAGGGAGTTGATCTCAGGGATTGGGTGGGATATATATGTCGTCTCATAGTCCTGATAGGGAGTTGATCTCAGGGATTGGGTGGGATATATATGTCGTCCCATAGTCCTGATAGGTAGTTGTTCTCAGGGATTGGGTGGGATATATATGTCGTCCAATAGTCCTGATAGGTAGTTGTTCTCATGGATTGGGTGGGATATATATGTCGTCCCATAGTCCTGATAGGTAGTTGCTCTCATGGATTGTTACTGATTACAGCTCCGGAAGGGATAAAACAGTTCCTGCTCCTCTATTGACACCCGTTGTGTTACTATTACACGACACACACGAACACCATCTGACATGGACATCGTGTTGGACACCAGCATAGGTAAACAAATACAAATGAAATTTATATGGCGACAACACAGATGGGAATATTAAAGACAACCAGAACATAGTAAGTCACTCGGAACATCGATCATCTGCCAATTATCCGATAACTGTTTCTGATATTATAACCGCAATATTACGACAATAATACGTATACTATAGAATAAGTAAACAATTATCGATCATAAATAGACAAATCACTTTAATTTCGTTCAAGAACTAATTATGAAACTGTAACGCTAATTAGAGAATATTGAATTGTTTTTAATTCATAATGCTTGTTTATTTTCCCCGAGAGAATATGCTGGGAAATAACATATGAATCATTAAAATTTAATTAACATCCTTTAATGAGATATACATTGAACATCTGGAAAGCATTTAAATTCATTTAAGTAATATTTTGATAAAAGGGAAGATTGTTTATCGAGTTTTTGTATTTGTGAGAAGGATGTTTAGACAATGAAAACAATTCAACTAATATCAACAAAACGAGCAATCACCTGTCACCTTCACCTACTGAACACAAGAGAAAACCACAACAAAGGACATTACCTGTCACCTTCACATACTGAACACAAGAGAAAACCACAACAAAGGACATCACCTGTCACCTTCACCTACTGAACACAAGAGAAAACCACAACAAAGGACATCACCTGTCACCTTCACCTACTGAACACAAGAGAAAACCACAACAAAGGACGTTGGAAATCCAGGTTCTGATTTGGGACAGGCACCAAAAACAACAATGTGGTGGAGTTAAGCCTGTTAATGGTACCCCGATCCCCCTCTTCATAACTGGATCTCCAATGGCAATACATATATAAACAAACGATAACAAAAACTGACACAGATTACGCCCCACTAATAAAGAAAACATGGTACCACTAAATATGAATGACAACATTTACATGAACAGCACAATAGTAGTGTCAATGAATGCAGGTAGTTAATTGACTACTACATGTAGCTAGTAAGGTAAAATCTCACAGGATAAAAACCATTACTCTGGTAGTTAATTGACTACTACATGTAGCTAGTAAGGTAAAATCTCACAGGATAAAGACCATTACTCTGGTAGTTAGTTGACTACTACATGTAGTTAGTAAGGTAAAATCTCACAGGATAAAGACCATTACTCTGGTTGTTAATTGACTACTACATGTAGCTAGTAAGGTAAAATCTCACAGGATAAAGACCATTACTCCTTAGCGTGTTTTCCTAAATTTTGATAACGTTTTACACATAAGAACCCATTTTGACTATTTAATTGGTTTGTTTCAACAATATTTCAGTTATATTGTGGAACAAACCGCAGTATCCAGATAAAAGATCCGACCTGTCGCAAGTCACTGACAATCGTAATGTTGTATCGAGTACACTTCGTCATGAACAGGGTTCGAACTCACAACGTTAGTGGTGATATGCACGGATAGCACAAGTAGTTGTCAATTCAACTACCACACGATCTCGACCACGACAGCCCCTCCGTATTTGAATAGCCACACATACTGACTATCATGATTAATAATGAATAGCCACACATACTGACTATCATGATTAATAATGAATAGCCACACATACTGACTATCATGATTAATAATTAATAGCCACACATACTGACTATCATGATTAATAATGAAATGTGAATTTTATTGTTTGCTTTCTGTATAACTGTCGTTCTGTGTCTGGTATCCAATGTTGTCTGTTGTGTCTCTTGAGTTCGCTCCTCAATTTTAAGTAGCGGGGTTTGTGTTGTTCAGTTTGTTCTATTGCATATCTTCGCGTTCTTGGTTCGTTGTTGTAACGTCCGCCACTATTTTCGCATAAAACGATGTTCTGTTCGTCTAAAAGTTACCCCCTTTGTTTGTAGTAGGACTCGTGTCTTATTTATGTTATTTGTATTCATTTACGCATAGTGGTGTCCAACAAGACTTTACTATATAAGTAGTCCGGTGGGTGTCAACTTCTTACCCTTCTTGAGCACATGGGTTTTTGGTGAGGTCTGTGTTACTCATATTTATTTATTTTTCAGTTCTGTGTTGTGTTTTTATATTGTTTATCTTCGTCCCATGTCTTGTGTGCTCAATGTTGCCGATGTCTGTGGATTGTCCATTTTTGATTGACCCTTCAATTTTTCTAACGACTAGCGTTCATTTGAATAAAATGTTTTGGATCACAAGGTACTCATTCCTTTCAGGAGCATCTAGGTTCACCTTGGGTTTTGTCCATCTTTTTTTTAATTTCTGTGTTTTGCTTTGTTCTGTATTGGTTTATTTGTGTTGCTTGTCTTCGTTCTGTGTCCTGTGTGTCCAATGTTTCAGTGTCTCTGGATTGTCAATCCTTGATTATCACTTCGGTTTGCACTACTTCAATACAGTGTAGTACTCTAGTTGAGTATCATAGTACTATGAACACAAGGGAACAAACCCACCACACATAACGTAAATATATATGCATGACGAAATATTTCCCCCATTTTATCAAATTAAATTTTTTGCTCTGAAGAAGAAACTACTCACTGAGATGCTTGATAATATGCTGTTGTTTTGCCGTCGAATCTATCTTTATGAGTTCTGCCCCAACTTCTTCACACTTTGGGTTGTAATCTGAAAGATCCAGTAACGAGTTTGGAGCATGATATCGATAACAGCTGTCAAAGACATCATTGTATACATATCCCGTCTGTTTTGGACACCGACCTATTAAATATATTAAATGCGTGCTACAAAATATCTACAGAACATGCGGAACTCTATAGTAATGTACATACATGTATATAATATCCCTGTTACATTTTGGACACACACACATATATATATCTTATATATATATATACGTCTGAAAATTAAACCAAACAGTGTTAGAATTAGAACTTTGAGCTGTCAAATTTTTGTTCTTCCCTCGACGGGATTAGAACTCACACCATTGATACACTGCAGCACCAATCGCTTAGCCTTATGTCCAGCGCCCTAGACCACTCCACCACATCCGCTATGTAAACATATAGCTTCAATAGTCGAAGTGTTACCTTGTCTCGTAAGGAAAATCTAGAGATAGACATAAGACATGTGTCTAAGCGTGTGTAGATGGTACAAAAATGTATACTTAATATTATAATTTGACAGCGATCTAACTCAGATTATACAAAGCAGCATTATGCGGTTAATTTGTTGTTATATAATGCAAGTGAACAGGACTACCGCTGATATCATGACGAGCAGGGCTGGGATCAAATTATGTTGTGCTCTAGGTATGACCGACTATTAGATTACTACAATTCCTCAACACACAAAAAAACAATTGCCAACAGGTTTGCAGAAAAATATAAAATACTTGTAAGAGCTTAAAATGCATCTTAAATTGCAAGTTTAAGGTTCAGATGGTGGGTGCCTACTTGGCCTAATAATACTACCTGCCCCGATGAAGATTTGAATAAATACAGTAATGGTCTATTGGTGGTGATGGCGGGGAAAACTATAAAGCTCGTCGTTCTCCCCGTTTCTCATCCTCGTCAAGTGAATTAAGAAATAATTCACGGTAGCCCGAATCAGCGAGGGGTAAAATATAGGCATAAAGTGTCTACCCGTGGTAAAAATAATATAAATTCGGGCTACCATGAATTATTTCGATTCTAATATGTAAAAAATGGTAAAATATCATTATAAATTGTCGATGACGTCATAAATTACAATGGGTGTATATATTAATTTTACCACGGGTTTGGACTCAAAGCGTTTGAAGGACGTCATATTAGAATTGTATATTCACCATCAATAAACCAATGTTTATACATGACAAAGACCAACGATATTCAATACGATATTTTCTAGTCATTTCCATTCCGGCAGAAACTCCGTTTTTTTCGTTTATTGATCACGTGATTTGACGTAAACTGCAGGCATAATTACTTCCGGTTTGGGTAGCAACGCCTGACGTGAATGTAAATACAACGTCATGTGCGTCATTTACAGTAAAAATGGAAAGGTCCAAGCTTTCCAAGGACTGGTGCTGTGTTCCTCGGTATGAATCTGATGGAAGGAAGCGTGGGAAGTATGCATACTATAGCATATTCGTTGTCTTTTTTGTACAGCTTGAGGCGATCATCATTCCAATCACACTTTTTTAATAAATATATTATAATTATATCACACTGTTCAATATTAGGCAACAGTTTTAAATCCGACGACCATATCGGCACTTGTCCGATCTCACACACAACCAGTGTTACACCGTTCTCCGTTATTGTTCTCCTGTTTATTTGTGAAAGTTCGTAGTCATTTGTTGACGTTATTTTCTCTAGATCTAATTCTTGGGCAAGTTCACATAACTTGACTAATTCATGTTTTCTATACAAATGACATGTTATGCCTCTATGCTGTAAATATTCCTTTAGATAGGGAATCTGCCATCGGAATAAATCTACTTGAATATCATGATAATAATGATAAACGTAATCTGCTGACAAACCGGAAGTTTAGATGCCTGTTGTTTGGTTGCTACGATACGCCAATCGTACCTCCAATTTGAAAACCGCTTTAACCCGAAAATACCGTATTGATCAAACACAGAAAACAATGGACGTCATCAAGACCGGAGGTAACCGCATTGTTAGTGTAATGGATAACGTGATTGGGTCCGAGTGGAGCGACATGTCTATCTGCGGAATGTTGTGTCATGAGGTAGCACTATGCATATTCAACTATAGAATAAGCGTGTTGGTTTAAAACAAAGCGGATATTGTCATCATCACATTGAAAAGTAACTTGTTGCAATGATATAGCTAACAAATTGTTGAGTTGACTGATGTTGAACAACAATAACTTACTCTCTCGAAATCGAAGGTGAACTTGGTGCTTTTGGAAGGATAGGTAGTTAGTTCCTGTTCCGTATGTCTCACCGTGTTACTTAGGATAATGGTCAGAGTGCAGACAATGTCGTAAGATAGGATAAAGGAACGGAATGAGATTACGACAGTACAAACAGATCATGAGCCATCTGCCAGATGACAACTGTAAAACTTCCGAAGTGAATACAGTGAAACCTGTATTAAGAGGTCACCTTTGGGACAAAGAATAAATTGGCCTTATTAGTCAGGTGACCTCTAAAAAAAGGTTCAATTCATATTAAATTGTCTATAACAGGACAAGAAAGCATGGCTTTTAAATACAGGTGATGGCTTAAGAGATGACCGCATAAGTAGGTTGGACTGTACTTCAATTTTGCTTGTCGTGCAATGTGTATCCTATTCGATTCTCGTCATTAATTTCCAGGTAACTTCCAACGGATGAAGCTGGAATTTATAGAGTGTCTCTGGTTTTCCTAATTTCAAGCTCACGGAGATAGCTATCATGCAGACCATTACCCCAAAAAACACGCATTATTCAAAGATAAATAGGTCCCCTATAAGACGGAAATAAACACAACAATTATGTTGTTGATCAGTAGTCAAATAAACGTTGGAGAATACCGAAGGTGAAATCAAAAATGGACAATCCAGAGAAACTGGCAATATCGGGTACACAACACGAGGAAAACCAAAACAACAACACAATATGTGTTGGGCATCACTATGGGAACACAAACACAACTGGCGTAAATAAGACATGACCCGTCCAACAACTGGAGGTAAATAAGACATGATCCGTCCTATAAACAACTGGAGGTAAAGATGAACCGAACATCGCATTTATGGGAACAGCATGAACACCAAACAATAGTCCAACATTTGGAAAATATCTGTTTCAGATTTTTATTTTGCTAGAATCAGTTCAAGAGTGGGTTTAGATGAAATTAGACTCCATACCTAATTAAGTATTTGATTCTAAATTAATACCTTTTACATGATTTATTTCCCTTTAAAGTGGACAAAATGATCTCCTTTTCATGCAAAGTTAAATGAAAATAGCATATATTTTTTTCTCCATAATCTGTTTTTTAATGTTGTAACAACTTGTAAATTTCCTATTTTCGACAAAATTGTCCTCAGAATTTTTTACAAAGTTCAAATATCTACAAATTATGATCTTGCTAGACATTTTTTTCCGGCGTAAGGGAAATAACTCGAATGAAAAAGGTATAAAAAATTAATATATGATTTTATAATCCAGTACGGAAAGTTCAAAAAGTATACTGCGCATGTCTTTGTAATGTTTCATACTTATTAGCAGTAGGTAAAGAAACAAAGTCTAAGAAGCCAGATTAAGTTTCGCTCGGACGTTTGATGTCATTTTCTTAGTTTTTAACATCCTAAAAATCTGATATCAAAGAAACAAGAAAGGATATATGATAGCGTTCTTTTAGTTTTTATTCAGTCTATATTCCATTTATCATTTTCTTGAGAAATTCGTATCAGCTATCATACATGACATTATTGTTTATCTGAACCATCCATGCCAGTGACCTACTAGACAATATACATTAATTTAGTAATACAAAATGTATCAATAAACATGGGGAATTCTAAGCTATGAAGATATGCCTGAATAAGCATCATAAACTACCCTTAATTATACAGCTCGATAACATTCAACATTGGACATGACATCAAATTATTGCACAATATACCAATACACTCTGGAGACAATCAGATGTCTTGGGAATCTATATAAATAACTATCGTACACATTCTCATGTTATTGAAATGTATATAAGACACAACAATCCCATGCTGTGGAGATGTATACCAATAAATATAAGACATAATCCCATGTTATGGCCATGTATATAAGACACAATCCCATGTTATGGCCATGCATATAAGACACAATCCCATGCTATGAACCTGTATATAAGACACAATCCCATGCTATGAACCTGTATATAAGACACAATCCCATGCTATGGACCTGTATATAAGACACAATCCTCACGTGTGAATCATGTTACAGGGACATTTTTTTTTATATTTTACATTATAAAAAATGTAGATATCCAATTTAGTGCGCACGTGGCTTTTCTGGACTAACCTCCATCGGGTACGCCCAAACACGTGGCTTTTCTGGACTAACCTCCATCGGGTACGCCCAAAGCCAAACTATTTGAAAAGATATTATTCTAAAAAGAACGTTTTACATTTTTATATAACTTTATGTTTTAAGATTTATCAGTGACTTGGTCGATGTTTTTCTCTGGGTACTCGGGTATAATAAATGGCCTCCATTATATAACTTGAAATAGTAGTGGGGATCGTGTTGCCCAATCTTTAGTTTTCTGTGTAGCGTTTTGTAGTAAATTGTCTGTCCTTTGTCCGTTTTCATTTGGTCATTGTATTACCTGTGCTTCTTTGATTTACGGCTTCTGATTACTCTTTTGGTATATTGAAACTTTTTTCTTGAAAATTATATTAGACACCCATTCCAATAACAAACCCTAAAATAGACATACATTAACCGTACTTTATATTGTAAAACTCACCATCAAGTACTAGATAATAGCTCCAGTTAGAACTAATACGTCCTATGGCAACAGAGTCTACAACGTAGCCAATATTTACACCTAAACATTCCTTTGTAGATCTGTTGAAATGCACCGACATGCAATTAACAAATTGTATGCAATGCATCATGCATCCTATTAAGCTTCTTGCAGTTACATTAAAGATGACATTTACGTCAAACACAAAATTTTCAAGATTGATCTGTCTTTCTGCTGAAAATTCCCTGTTATTTGAATAACTGTAAGGAAAAATTAACGTTACGCAAATAAAAATACTTAAAAATGCGAAAGCCATCAATACATTATCAATCCTTGCTCTGCTTGATAGTAATGGTTGTCTCTTTCTAACTAATAAGATAGTCTGTTCGATATCTCTCTGATTATATAGTCCTTCAATTCCATTAAGCGACGGGGCAAAATAATTTACCGGCTCAAACTACATTGATCTATCAGAACTATGCTATTCACTAATTTCATGAATAATTTAAAATTCTTGCATCTGCACTTGCTCTGACTTTATCACGTAATGCATTTTGTTGATAAATGTCTTTGATTTGCATATTGTTGATTTAAACGATATTAATTTCCTATGATATACTAGGAGATTAAAAAAAACAACGATACGTGATTGAAGTACATATTTATAATCCATTACTTCATTCTTGTCCGTGAATATCTTTGAATAAGTCCTGAGGTTAATGTTCGTCCTGAAAACAAATGTTTTCCCCGGAATGTTTTTATGTCAAGGTTAAGTCAAAATGAGCTTCAACGATCAGTCTGTATATGTCATGTGTTGGCATGGATGTTGCTAACTATTATAATGTTTCTAGACCGATCATGTCGAGACTGGTGATTCTGTTCCAACACATTGGTACCGAAGAGATAGGCTAAATGCCACGGAACAGCTCGACTGAACAGGGTATTGTTAGATTTCATTGATGATTCTGTTCCCATACATTGGTACCACAGCGGACCGCATTCGAATTCGGTTGTTTCGAATCATTTCCATTCGGTCAAAATTTTGTTATTTTCGTCTGCCAGATCACGTGATTTCGATGGAACTGCTGGTCCTGAGCTTCCGGTGTCAATGTACACAACAAAAACTCCAATCGATATGTGCCGTTTTAACGTTCGATTCTCAAGTTAAAATATCTTAACATTTTCTGTAAAAGACAGATATCAATTAAATTATTTTATTTGTATCAAAGACTTCAACGCAGAGACAAATAATTCTTTAAAATTAAATTTGTTTTCTTTCTTTATTTGCGGCTGTCAGCATCATGAAAGGAAAACGATCTGCCTTTATGTATATATTTCTTATATAAGACAGATAGTGGGGTACCGAACACCAGTATTTATTCAGCGGTTTCCTTGGCGTCTCCATATTACAATTACTTATAATCTACCGCATCTACGACTATGATATGCTGACGTTGTCACAGTAATAGCATAAACACCGGAAGTCGCCTGCCTATTTGTTCAGACGTCAAGACACGAAAAAGACGGAACGTGGTAGGAATTGACATGATTCGGACACTACGACGTCTTGATGGTCATATAAGGCCCATCAAGATAAAAGAGAACATATTGCGCCTAATCCTTAGAAGAAACAACAGAATATCGAACACTGGTTGCATGTGTTAAGACGGAGTAGAACCCCGACGTCCTCCGGAGAGATAGCCTAAATTCTACGGAACAGCTCATTTGAATCGGGTATGTGTTCTAAAGACGTCATTTATAATTTCTGTTTAGTTATAATCCTTATTTTATCTCCGTGTCAGCGAAAAAGGGAAGTGAGTATACCTATGAATTGGGGAGTGTTTTTCAGACCCATGCTAATACAAACCGAACATTTTAGACGAGAGAACATTATGGTGTGGGGAGGGATATGTCTTGCTTGATGGACAAAATTAAATTGCTTTAAAATATCGAGATAAAAATATCCGTTTCGTTGTCGTCATGGATTCAACCATTTTTCCCAACAATATTATGCCATATGCCACGTGCAAAGATCTTGGATCAACATTATATTTGAATGTTTTTCTTCGATCATTTTCTCCAGATGATTGTACATCTTTTGAATTGATTTCGGAAAACAAGACGTGTCCAAAATCGTCCGAATACATCGCAAACTCTGATTCAACTGCTTACTTCATTTAATACCATTCTACAAAAATATATTTAGAAACTAGTCTACTCTATGCCACATAGTCATGTGTAATGTAACACGAGAGTTAGAATATTTATTTTTTTTCCAGAACCTAACATTAGGTTATATGACAAAAACTCTGAATCAGATTTTTTTTCCTCCACCGAAATCAGAATATTTTTTTCAGCAACATTGGGAATCAGCATATTTTTTTAAGGAAAAACCATACCCCCCTTTTCAAGTTAAATGGTCGTTCCCTAATGTCAAGGTTTGGTCAAAAAGAGCTTGAACGACCAATCGACATGTGGGTTGGTATAGATTTTGCAAACCATTTCAATGTGTCCAGGATGACCATGTCGAGACTGGTGTTTCTGTCCCCACAGGTGACGACATTCGAAGTGGTATGCAATGGATGACGTTACGACGCCCTGATGGGTATGTACGGCTTATCGAAATGCAGTGGACATATTCCTCCGTACAGTTGGACGAATTAACAGAATATTGAACATTGGTTGGTTGCGTGCGTTAAGACGGAGTAGAATCACGACGTCCTCTGCAAAGAGCCTAAATTCCACGGAACAGCTCGACTGAAACAGGTATGTGTTAGACTTGATGAATTCTGTTTAGCTATAATATATCATAGGTTTATCTCCGTTTCAGCGATAAAGGGTAGTGAGGATGCCTAACAATTAGGAGGGGTAGGGACGGATCCAGGATTTCAAGTTAGGGGGCGAACTGAAAATAATCGCGCCGAGCGGAGCGAGGCGCGAAAATTTTAGGAGTATTTCGTGTGAAAAATCACGATTTTACGCAAAAAAATCATATTTTTTCCAATTTTAGGGGGGGGGGGGCGCCCGCCGGGTGCGCGCCCCCTGGATCCGCCCCTGCGGGTTGGTGATGTATTTTTCAGACCCATGCTTTATAAACTGATCATTTTAGACGAGGGAATATTATGTGACGGGGAGGGATATGTCTTGTTCGATGTACAAAATTGTTGTAAAATATCGAGATGACTTCTTATCTAAAATTATCCTTCCGTTTCGTTGTCGTCATGGGTTCAACTATTTTTCCAACAATATTTGTCATATGCCACGTACAAAGATCTTGGATCAACATTATAATTGAATACTCTTCTTCGATCATTTTGAATTAATTACAGGGATTTCCTCCCGGTCAATAAAAAGATTGACTATCCACATATATACACTAGACAAGGGAGATACAAATGTCGTCGGTAGCCACGCTTCAACTCATTTTATTTCCATTAATACCCTTAATCTCACCGCTAGTCCTCCTTAATTCATTTAACAAGCTGTTTATCTAAGAATTACAACAGCAGTTACCTTGATTAAACCCTACTTGACTTCAAAAAATAGCTTCGTTCACTCCAAATCATCTTTTACTACATCCGCCAGCTCCCAAAACGAAAATGACGACCTTGAACTTACGTTCGGGCTTACTCGGGGTTTTTCTTTCATGCACGACAACTCCAGTTCATTCACATTCAAAATCCCGCTTTAAAAGTTTCGCCAAAAAATTTCCGCGGTTTTGCAACTGGAGTTATCGTGCATGAAAGAAAAACCCCGAGTAAGCCCGAACGTAAGTTCAAGGTCGTCATTTTCGTTTTGGGAGCTGGCGGATGTAGCAAAAGATTATTTGGAGTGAACGAAGCTATTTTTTTGAACTCAAGTAGGGTTTAATCAAGGTAACTGCTGTTGTAATTCTTAGATAAACATCTTGTTAAACGAATTAAGGAGGACTAGCGGTGAGATTAAGGGTATTAATGGAAATAAAATGAGTTGAAACGTGGCTACCGACGACATTTGTATCTCCCTTGTCTAGTCTATATATGTGGATAGTCAATCTTTTTATTGACCGGGAGCAAGTCCCTGTGAATTAATTTCGGAAGACAATACGTGTCCAACATCGTCTGAACGCATCGCAAGCTCTGATTCAACTGCTTACTGCATTTAATACCATTCCACAATAATATGTGTAGAATATAAAAACGCTAAAAAACACCGAAGGAGTAATCAAAAACGGAAGATCAAGAGAAACAGTCTGTTCTCTGCCACATAGTCATATGCAATGGTTTTAAGGTTGTTCTGTTGGCGCGATGTTTGCGTACTTCGGTTTTAGATCTTTAAATACGGGTTTTCTCGTTCTATTACAAAATTATATGTATGTTTGATATTTCATGGTTTATTTCATCTTTTGTAATATATATTTTTTCTCTTTGTAGAACTGTTTTGGACTGTTAATTACTGTTTTGTGCATTTTTTTAATTAGAATAAAACTGTTTGTTGTGCATCTGAATATTTTACGTGTGTGGGTGTTTTTACCGTACTAAAAAAAAGATAAGAAAAGGAGGATGATCCAGTACGTGTTCGAGTGTATGTTGTTTTCAGGGTTAAACGATGACGACTGGTAATTTTACGGTGGCCACAATGACTTGGTTGACCGTTATTGAATATCTATGTCCCAAATAATCACGGATAAGTTCCACTTGTCGTAAACACTTCCCGTTCCTTTCCTCATTCACGACTTATAACCAGGTTTGTAACTAGATTAACACGACGGGTGCCACTAGTGGAGCAGGAACTGCTTACCCATCCGGAGCACCTGAGTGCACACCCGGTTTTTAGTGGGGTTCGTGTTACTCGGTCTTTAGTTTTATATGCATGTTTTGTAGATCGTTGTTTGTCCTTTTGTACTTTTTCTTTTGGCCATTGTGTTGTCTGTTCTTCGATATACGATTTCTGATTGCCCCTTTGGTATCTTCAAACTCTTCTTAACTTACGTTATCCATAAAAAGAATATGTATGTTTAATTGTGATTATATCTTTGAAAATTTTAGTCAGCTTTGTATTGTCGATCTCAGAGATTAAATATTAAAACATTATCACGATTGTCTTAGTTTTACTCTCATCCAACAATATAATATCAATTTTCATCACACGAATTGAAATTATCGATTAATGTCAATATTGACATTGAAATGAACAGTAAAATTACCGTTTTCTTTTAAGTTATCTTCATATTTCCTAAAGGCTTTATAGGCACACATTTAATGACCAAGGAAGTTATAGTTTATTTTAGTAATTTTCATATTTCCTAAAGGCTGTATATGTATACATTCAATTAACATTGAAATTGTTGTTGTTGTTTTATTTTTTATTTTTTTTTAGTACTTTTCACATTTCCTTAAGGCTGTATATGTCAACTTTGGCATTTAAAAAGACAATGTCCTTTTTGTGCTGAAATGTTTATGAAAAATCAACAGAACGAACTATCACCTTACATGAATACAGGTGAAAAATAAAATAATGGATTATATTGCCTCTAGAGCAAACTTGGACAGACCAACGACCATTCGGAACGGTACACTGTTTGAAAATATTCTATACACATACAAATAAAAACACAATATTTTCGCTACAGAATCCATACATACAATGATACATACATTGACCACAGTGGTGTAATGGTTAGCATGTTCGCCTCGATTGTGGTAAATCATGGGTTCGAGTCCCGATCTGGTCAAACCAAAAACTATAAAAATTGATATTTGTTACTTCTCCGCTAAGCACGCAGCATTAAGGTGAAAGAGCAAAGACTGGATGGCTCGGAATCAGGTTACTGTGCTCGAGTGGGACGGCATGTCTATCCGTGGGCTGTTGTTTCAGTGAGCTAGCACAATAAAAATCAAACTAAGTGTGTTGGTCTAAATACAAAGCGGACTTCATGATCATTTCATTATAAATTGATTTTAGAGTCACGTGTCTGAAGATAACTGAACTTGAAGTTAGATCCGGAGATGCTAGACCTAATATTATAGGGATCACTGAAGTGAAACCCAAACATAATAGATACAGACCAGCAAAGGCACAATAAACAAAAGGAGACTATAAAATGTATGCAAAAAATTTAGACTGTGATGATGGAAGGGGCCTACTGCTATACATTGACAACAAATTAGAATCAAATGAAGTGAGTATGAAAACTTGTTTGTAAAAAATACACTTAATAACAATGATAAGATATTATTGGGACTTATCTACAAATCCCCATCCGATAATTCTAGAGAATATGCAGACAATTTATGTGATATAATTAATGAGGCGTCAAATGCAGGTTATTCTCATATATTGTTAATGGGAGATTTTAGCCTACCAGATATAAATTGGGACACATGGAGCTGTAAACAGAACTGAGCACAAACTATTAGAAACCTTACAAAATAACTTTCTGTTCCAACATATATCAAAACCAACCAGATGGAGAGGGTCAGACGCACCACATATTCTGGACCTGACAATAACTAATGAAGAAAATATGATATCAGACATAGAATACCAAAGCCCACTAGGGAAAAGTAACCACTGCATGATGAAATTTGACTACAACTGTTATACAGTGGTTAAACATAAAGGAAGGGTAACAAAACTATACAACAGAGCTAAATTTAAGGAGTTTAGTGAAGAACTAGAAAAGATAGACTGGGAAAAAGAATTATCAGACAAAAACGACATTAATACAAACTGGAACTCTTTCTTATCAACCATGAGGAGTTTAGAGGACAAATTCATACCTGCAAAAACAAGAGAAAAAGATAACAAACACACGTTTCCTTTAGACAAGGAAACCAAAGAATTGATTAAAAAGAAAAACTCTATCCAAAAATGTAGCTATAAGTAGAGACCCAGACATACAGAAACAATACAACAGAGTAAGAAATAGAGTTAAAAAAGAAGTAGACAAGATGAGAAAGAAATTTGAATTAGAGCTATCAGAAAAAGCTAAGACTAATCCAAAAGAAACATGGAGCTACATTAAATCAAAAACAAAAACAAGAGAAGAAATTGGTGACCTACACTTAAATCCTGAAGATACAAATTCAGAAAAAAAAACAGATGACAACAAGACTAAGGCAAATATTTTATCAGAATACTTCGCAAGTGTTTTCACTAGTGAAACAGATGGACAAATTCCAGAATTAGACAAATTGAATATAACAACAGAAATGGAAGATATTGTTGTAGATGAAGAAACAGTTCTGAAACACCTTGCCAAGCTTAAAGTAGACAAATCTCCTGGGCTCGATAAACTACATCCAAGACTACTGGTCGAAGTAAGAAATGAAATTAAAAAACCACTTAGTATACCCTTCAATCAGTCAATTAATAGTAAATCATTACCTAATGACTGAAGTCACAGGCAAAAAACTGCAGGCCTGTCAGTCTTACATCAGTTATTTGTAAAACACTAGAGAGAATCATTAGAGATCATATGATAAACCACATAGACAAAAACAAGCTCTTCTCAGATAAACAATGTAGTTTCATCAAAGGAAGGTCAACAACTCCACAGTTACTAGAAGTGTTAAACAAATGGACAGAATCGATAGATGATGGATTAGAAGTTGACTGCATATACACTGACTTCATGAAAGCTTTTGATAAAGTGCCCCATAAAAGGCTATTAAAAAATGTAGAAAATTTTGGCATAACAGACCCAATATTGGGATGGATAGAGGAGTTTCTCATAGGTAGATACCAATGCGTTTCCATAAATGAAGACAAATCAGTGTGGAAAGAAGTGATATCAGGAATTCCCAGGGATCAGTACTAGACCCTATTCTGTTTGTATTATACATTAATGTCTTACCTAGCTGCGTAGATTCTGAGGCTTATGTATAAGCGGACGATACTAAAATCTTCAGCATTATAAATAATTTAATAGACCCCGAAATGCTTCAAGAAGACCTTAAAGAAATAGAAAAATGGAGTGAGAATTGGCTACTGAAATTCCATCCAGAGAAATACAAACATATACATATGAAGAGGAAAAAAGAGTCAAATGCACAGAAATATATACTACTTGGGCATGAAATTGAGAGAGTAAGCGAAAGAAAAGATATAGGGGTAATTATTGAGAAGAACTGACTTTTGAAAAACATGCACAAGAAAAGATCAAAAAAGCTAACCCCACTTTTGCTGCTATCCGTAGGACTTTCAAATATTTAAAGGTGGATACTTTTCTAACTCTTTACAAATCCATGGTAAGATCCCATCTAGATTATGCAAACTCAGTCTGGGCTCCATACAAAAAGGGGATAATTGATCAAACAGAAAGTGTACAAAAAGAGCGACAAAACTAATACCTGCACTAAGAAACTTGAGTTACAAAGAGACACTACAGAAACTAAAACTACCAACATTAGCATATAGAAGAATTAGAGGAGATCTAATAGAGGCCTACAAAATCGTTCATAAGAAATATGACCCAGATGTCTGTAATATACTCAAGTTAATGACAGATTCCGAAATAAGATATAGCACAAGAATAAATCCCAATAAAAGAATGGAACAGAGATTTAAAACCAATATAAGGAAGCATAGTTTTGCTGTAAGAGTTGTCAAAATATGGAACAAATTGCCAGAAAATATAACAAATGCACCATTTCTAAATACATTGAAGTCCCGACTTGACAGATTTATGGAAAATGAAGACATATACTACTCAGATTTCAGAGCAAAGTTTTCATTTAAATCTGGAAGCGGAAGAAACGGAAATAATGAAAGATGTATGGAAGGAGAGTCTGGTGTAGAGGACCTTATTAGGACCTGTACTGGAACACATCAATAAGTATGTAATTTCATACGTGTTTTGATTGGTTTAAAAAGTTAAGGTTAATTTCGTATGTACTTGAATCTGAAAATAGACGTCGTTCCCAAGGCGACGCGTGCCGTTGTCATCAGGAAATTTTCTTTAAATGAGGCACCTTTGGGATTATTTATATTTATTTCCGATTATTTGTCTTATTTTGAAAAAAAATTTATATATTTTTCAATATCATAACAAAAAAAGTTTGAATTAATTTATAAGGATTGATCGAAATTATTTGTTCGGTTCATTCGAAATAACCTCAATAAGGATATTTCTTGTTTTATTTTGCCGGAGATCAAGATCGGGTATTTAGTCTTACTCTATTTTACCGCAGATGTTGTATTTTTCCCGTATCCAATTAAGGATTGACCGCAATTTTTGTTCGGTTCATGAAGAAATAACCTCAACCAGGTTGTACACACCCTTGTGTAACTCGTTAAGCGGGTTACCCGGTGTGTACAGCCTGATTGAGGTTATTTCTTCAAAAATTGCAATCAATCCTTAAGTAAATTAACTTGTTCTCGCCATGATATACATGTAGTTAAAAAATTGCTGAGTGTGCGTTAAACAACACTCACTCACTCACTCACTCACTCACTCACTCACTCACATGCATTGTCCATCCGTTCAAATGAAATTAGTTATGGTATTCGCACAAACAGCGAATGTCCTTGTAGATGTATATTATGTCGATTTCCTATACTTTTGGAGTCCCCATAGGATAGTATTTTTTTTTCTCTGAATTAAATTCATTCATTTCATTTCACTTCAATAGACGTTAGCAGTTAACATTAATACATGTATGTACTAATCGAGTCGAGGAAGAGTCGTGGCTATGTACAGTCCATTCCAACAATTTGATGATCTATTTATTCTGGTCTCTCGTGAAGACCATTGGTTTATTTAGATGTTTATGACTTATTTATATCAAATCTGTAAGAAATATCAGTTCTGATTTTTCATCACAAGAATAAAACGATTATAACTACGCTTATTTCAGCTATTTTCAGACAATCTGGTATTTGTTTTAGACTTTTTGACATTGCATGATAAACACAAAAAACATAGATTACCAGTAAATATAAAATTAATTTGCCAAAGGCTCGCTCGTCTACCTGTTTCTAACACTCGTACACATAAATTTTATATTTTCCGACAATGTACGTATAGTGTACAGTTAACCAACGGACCGTATCTCCTTAGCTAGAAGTCAGTTAACTACCAGTGTTCACTCATCCTGATAAAGTACTGCCCATGTTTCTGCTACCATTCACTTTTGTGATATAGTATATGTAATCTACTTGAGTGCATGCGAATCATCAGGGGCGTAGCTACGTAAGGCCCGAGTAGGCACGTGCCTACACTCAAATTTGGCATTTTTTTTAAAATAAATAATGTATGTACGCTCTGCATTCCGAGAATAACCTATTTGAGAATTCACTGATTCACTCTTTACCTTCCACACGGCTTTTTCTGTCGTCGTATCAGCACTAGAGACCCTGAAAAATGATAAAGACGAAAAGGCTGGACTTTATCTTACTGCCATATTGAAGTTTGACTTCATAGTTGCACTTGTTGTCGCCTAGCATATACTAAGTTCGACTGTAGCGCTGACTAATTATCTCCAGAAACCAGAAATAGATTTGGTAGAAGCCGTGACTGAGGCGAAGATAGTGGTTATCCGACTTTCTGATGAACAAAATGATGACCAAGTGTGGGATGCATTGTATACCAGAGCTTGCGATATTGCGTCGGAGTTCGATATTGAGCCATGTACACCAAGAGTCGTTGGCCGTCAAAGAAATCGCGGAAATCACCCTGCCCAAAATCCGAAAGACTATTAGTGCGTCTCGCTCTACCTGGTCTTCCTTGACCATTTGGTATCGGAGATATCAAACCGGGTAATTAGTAATGAGGAATGGTTTCTTGCTTCTTACCTCAGTCCCGTTAAACATCAGAGTTTGACACCTGACATCGTAGATCGCGTTTTTGCCGCTTACGCAACCGATTTAGGTAGAACTGACGAGTTTATAGACGAGACCGGTGGAAAATAAGATGGCAACAGAACATTGATAAACCAGAACGTCTGATTGCTGTATTGAATGCAACTAATGTTGATTTGTATCCATCGATTGATCGAATCCTGACCATTTTACTGACAATGCCGGTGTCCTCGGCTACCAGTGAGAGATCGTTCAGTGCCATACGAAGGATAAAAAGTTATCTAGTTGGTTAAATGCCGCCACATTTTACCGCTATTTTTAACTTATGGTAATAGCAGCCATTTTGTGTTGCTTGCGAGACCATCGAGTATAATTTTGAAAGTGCACACCCTTCTCACGGGAGATTTGTCAATATGTTAACAGACGGACGGACATAACTTGATGATAATAGCTCACATGACATACGATAAGACGAGGTAGTAAACACAATGAAATCTATTAAAATTCTAAAATGATTAAACCGATTAAACGAACTCAAACCTCGTTTTTATAATAACGACAAACGAAACTTTCTTTTAACTGCGTGACAATTTTCTGTTATTTGTCTTCCCAATCGAGTATTAAAATGCCCATAATTAAATTTTCTGTATATGCCACCACTTTTCATTTAAATACTGGGATTATAATTGCACTAATACACAACAGCTTTATCCATTTTCATCAAGATTATGTGAATTTTTCTATTAAATGTTTAGGTACATAAATGTAAATTAAGTAAACATTACTCTGTTAATGACGTTTTCGTGTCCATTATTGCTGGTGTTCAGTCAAGAATAGGTATCTTAATGTATTTCAATGTTTTTTTGTTTTTTTTAAATAACACAATACTTTATTGTTTGACTCGCCTGTTAATAAAACACCTTAGATGCCCAGGTAAGCATAAAATAATCTAAGGTTCCCTGTTTTACAATAGATCTCTTACCCAGGGTTAGTAAGAGATTAATTAGAGTCCACATGATCCCATTTAAAAAATACAACTAAATTTATCAATTATAAAATCAACATGTAAGTCAATCTATATAGGCATTTTATGATATCTTCAACATATAACATTTACATACATGCATTGTACTCGTATATTATAACTACTTACTAATTAATCACTGATAGAATTGTCAAGATTTTGGTTTTATCTATTGTATCATTACAATTGGTCGTTAGCAAAATTTTCAGTTCAGATTTTAAAGTCTGTTTCCATATATTACAAAGAACATTCTGATTGATGTGAATTTGGTCATATTTAACTTTGTTTCTTGCCTTCCAAATAGACCACTTAGATATAAAAATTAATGTATTTAATAGAAATTCATGTTTACCCCCCATATTGAACCCAAACATCATATTTTTCTCATTTAAGGGTGTATACCTGGGTTACCCTAAAATTTTCCCATCATTCAAAATTTTTTTAATTTGCATCATGGAATAGTTATGTCTAAATACATTATCTGCCAAAGTTTCAAAAATTTTCACCGTGCCGTTTTCTCGATAGCACATCCTAAATATAGCAATTTTGGGGGTATTCTGGACGCCAGATGGTAATACTAGTTTCGGAAGATTCTAATAGATATGCACATTTATTTCTGATTGAAAGGGAATATTTTGGCTTAAATGCACTTGAGAGTGTTGTTGTTGAATAAATATGAAATATCTAGCATATCTGAATATCCTGTTTGGAGATAATCACGTGCAAAACAGTGGAAACAGCAAAAAAAAAGGGGGGATGCCCTGAGGACCACCTTGGTATTAAAAATCGGATTTAAAAAAATCCTGTCATTTAATTTCCACCAAAAAATGCTACACTGAAGAATAGACATATAGACATCATT
>MJUT01007407.1:155546-171234 GCA_002080005.1 Gigantidas platifrons
TTCGAGCTGCATAATCAATTACAATGATTGAAATTATTATTTAACAGAAATCATTAATAATGACATGAATAATAATAACATTATAATGACAAGAATAATAACATTAGAATATGGAAGTTACTCCCACAAGGAAACCTAGACTCAAGGTAGCCATATCCCAGCATAAGTACCGTCTAGGTGATTCACACATTTACGATCAGCTTTGAACAATTACATTTATAATATTGTTTGATCATAAATTTTGCCAATTTAATCCAACTAAATTTTACAAATATAAACAATTTGCCAGAAATGTACATGTAAATAGCAATAAAAACGGGTATATGTATTGTAACACACATTTAAACCAGTTAACCCTGTTCCGGAATCCCCCTTTTTAACCTCCTGGAAATCCACCTTTTAAGAACTTTTGGATCCGCACCTGCATTTTCTTTCATTGAAACATGCAGGGGAAATCCGGAATAAATATAGACCCGACACCGACTTTGTAAGGGTTGTTAGTGCTTGCCTACGCCGTTGACTGCCTTGAGACACATCCTTTATTTTTACTGGAATGGGTTCATGATTTTAAACATCAGTTTTTATTTTCAGTATTTTTTTTTAATTCGGAAATTTATTTTTGCCGCTATTTCATACTTCTTACGCGCAATTGTATTCCGGAGTCTGTCTGATTTGGCTCGTGCCGGTTTTGGATGTTAAAATGTTGGCGAATGCCCAACGCCCCTGGATTTCCACTCTCCCTTAAGACAGACTCCTTATAGTTTTGCAAAAGTAGTTCCGGCGGGAAAAACTGATATTTCACATGTGAAATACCGGAATTTATTTCACGGATAAATCCCCATAATTCACACCTATCTATATAATAATAATCTGATATGTACTTACCTTGTTATCAGATATTTAGCTGTTACATATTTATATTATTTCCAGATGTTTAGCTGATGCATACTTGTATTGTTTTCAGATGTTTAGCTTGTACGAAATTATACTATTTTCAGATGCTTAGCTGCTATGTAGTTATATTATTTTCAGATATTTAGCTGATGGAAAAAAATGACGTCCTTACCTTGTTATCGGATGTTTAGCTGATCAATGCATACTTATATTATTTCCAGATGTTTAACTGATACATACTTATATTGTTTTCAGATGTTTAACTGGTACGTAATTATATTATTTTCAGATGTTTAGCTGCTATGTACTTATATTATTTTCAGATGTTTAGCTGATATGATTTGATTTGATTTTTGGTGTTTAACGTCACTTTCAACAATATTTCAGTTTAGCCGAGTCGTACTTATATCATTTTCAGATGTTTAGCTGATACGTACGTATATTATTTCCAGATGTTTAGCTGATACGTACGTATATTAATTTCAGATGTTTAGCTGATATGTACTTATTCGAAGCTAAATGACTGCTGAATATAGCTAGTATGCTACTTAAACTTGTGTAGTTTCGTTTCGAATGTTAAAGGGTTTGCTAAATGTTAAAAAAAAAATTGTCAAAGGCAAATGAAGCCCAAGTCTTTAAAAGTTGTAAATATGATTTTGGGTGTATATGGACCACAGCTTTGCAGCGAATACCCCCATATTTATGGCGGTTGACTGTGTAACCAATAAATTGCTTCCACTGTCAATTTGGCAGAATTCGCTGCATTTAATACATTTCCTTAGGTTAATATTATTATTAATACATTAACAATGTAAGGGCATTCGGACCATCACCTGTGTTCCCACGGTGATCCAATATTTCTTTTGATTTTAGTTACCATAATCTGTGGTAATATTTCAGTGCTAGTTTGGTTGCCATAATCAGCGATCTGCAGGTAACCACATGTATTTGTCATTTACCATAATTTGTGGTGATATGTGACAATACAATCGCGATCTGCGATAACCTCATATATTAGACAATTTATTATTTATCAGTTACACTACAATCGCTATCTGCGATAATCTCATATTTTTCAATTAGTTTATTTGAAATGCACAATTTTACCCCAAGGGGTTGATGGCATACAATTATACAAAGCAGACAAAGGACAATCATTAATTAAGTACAAATTAAAAGAATAACAAGACAGTCTTATACAGACGAATTAAATTTGTAAAATCATACAGTTATAAGAGTCCACTTTCCTCAGTATTAAAGACTTTTTAATAAATGGAGCAACAAACCGCAAATGATTCGGCAAAGACATTATCTGTATATATTTTTCATTATTGTTTAGTGCACTTAGAAAATTATTCTGTATATTAATTTCTAATTCTTTTCTAATATCATTATATTTTGGACAATGGAAAAAGTAGTGAATTTCATCTTCAATTACATTCATATTGCACATTTGGCAAAGTCTATCATTTCTTTTTGATCTTTTATAATGACCTCTTTCTATTTCTAAAAAGTGGTCACTAACTCGCATTTTACATAAATTTCTTCTGTTTTCAAAATTTGTATGAAGTAAATATTCATTGATTTCATAATCAGATTTTAATTTACTGTATAAGAATAGTTTGCTGTTTTCTGTTAAAGCATGAAGTTTTTCAAAAAATAATGTTTCATAGTTATATTTTAATTTAACTTTTAATCTTTTCTCAAAAGAAACTTTTTCTTTTTGATAGTCAAGATGTTCTATTTCATCTAAGTCTATGTTATTAACATTACATATATTATTTATATAGGTAAACCAAGAATATGAACCTTTGAAATGTAATGACTTTGCTAATAAAAACGCATCATCTAGTAATTCGTTATCAGTATGATGTAATAAAAGAGCTAAATATTTTACAGATTGAATTTTAATGAATGTATCCAAAGGATTACTGAGGTAGTTCTGCTCTAGCTGCAATATTAACTGAGTGTTTACTTATGCCTAACGTATATTTACAGAATTTTAAATTACATTTTTCAATAAAACTTGTGTCGATTAATGTTGTAAAGTCAAAGTTAGGGTTATCTTGTCCTCGCTTTGATGCTTTTATGATTTGGACAATTTATTATTTATCAGTGACAGTGCAATCGCGATCTGCAATCACTTCATATATTGGACCATTTATTAGTTATCATTTACAGTGCAATCGCGATCTGCGATCACTTCATATATTGGACAATTTATTATTTATCATTTACAGTGCAATCGCGATCTGCCATTTACCTTGTATATTGTAAATTTTCAAGTTTATATAAAAGCTGTGGCCAAATACTGCCAAAGAAGTTGTTTGTTTTTATTTAAGTATCTGTGATAAGGACTAATATTGAAATTACACAGCCTAAATTCTAATAGTACACTATTTGACCTCTGTTAACCTCTAGATAGAATTTTTTCCAAATCACGCGTTTCTTTATACGTAAATTTCTAGAAACTATACCACCTATATGTCGTGAACTATTCACTCATTTTCCGTGTTTATTTTTCATTCATATTTTCCCAGGATTAAATGTACCCAAATCTCGCATATCATAAACGAACAAAAATGGGAACCAGTTAACCCCAAACTTTCAGATACTTAGATGTTCATTTCAAACATGTCAAAAGTGAAATTTACATTGACATGTCACCGATAACAAAGAAGATTATGATGACTACAAATCTTTTTTTTTAACAAATAATCAAGAGAATTTCTCAATTAATCAAAACATGGATTGACTGGATTCGTAATAATATTGACACTCGTTTTCAAGGGAAGATGTATGCATGTCTTACCATAAAACCATATTCAGCGTCTGTTTCTATAATATTCCTAACAACACTCACGATTTTAAGTTTAAATTAAATTTAACGAATTAAAATACCGAACCGCGCGTCGTCCATCTCCGACTGACTTTTAACCAAAAAATTACACGAAATTTTAAACCATGAAGATGTTTCACTTTCAGTTCCCCAGTCTAGAATGAAAATCTTTCAGCAGACCAGCACGAGCTAACCGGGACGGCGCGAAATATTCCAATCTCTCTAGACTTTCCCATTTAAATTATTGAACTAAAGAAATCCCCTTCATTTGATTGGTTGACATGGCTAAATAAATATTTCCGAATATACTAGGGGTTCTCGACGGGTTGTTTTAAATGTAACCTCTCGGAAATCAAGAGGCCAAGTAGGGCAAGATTAAAAAAGTAAAGAAACAGCGTAAATAGTAAAGAGCTGACCCCATAAACGTTACAATAACAAATACATATCTAATTATGACAGGCACATATTAAAAATGTGGTATTTAGTATTATTACCATTTCAAACGTAAACAGATCTAATAAACAATATCAGAGCCGAAGCATTGACAATCTAATTCGTGCGGCGACTATAAGACAAACCGATAGAAAATAGGCAGCAAGTGCGGAAATCTAATTTTGATTTTAATTAGATTGAAGCATTGACCATTTGTAGAGTGAGTGAGTGAGTGAGTGAGTGAGTGATTATTGTTTAGCGCCAACTCAGCAATTGTTTTGCTATATCATGACGAGAACAAGTTAATTTTCAATGAGTTGATGACGAGGACCATTTGTGCTAGACAAACAATCTTAGTTGGATTTTTTTTTATAGTGATAGATCACTGAAACAACAATCCGCGGGTAGACATGTCGCTCCACTCAGACACATTATCCTGATTCCGAATCAACAAGTCTTAGCTCTTTCTCCTTAATGTTGTGTGCTTAGCAGAGAAGCAACAAATACCAATTTCATAGACTTTGGTTTGACCAGATCGGGACTCGAACCCACGATCTACCACACTAACACACCAACCATTACACCGCCGATTTGGTTCCACTGGGTGGATCATCCCCGCCGGGAATATAATGCAAAACGGGGGTATCGGCCCTGTGGTATTAATAAAGACGTTTTGAATGTCAGAATGTCAAATGTCGAATTAAAACATGCACAAATTAAAAATGTGGCGGCTGTAAACAATATATTAAGTGGATCAACTCACTCATACTTAGGTTTCCATTAGTCAAGCAAATATAGATTCGCCCCATCTAACAATTTGTCCTGATTTATCACTCATCAAAGTTTCGCGTCAACCCACGAAGATGCCTTGATGTAATCAATTAACAATGATTTGCTAATTTTTTATTTGATCTTTCTGTGCGATTATTTTCTATTATTAAATTCCATCTGTACTAATGCTGACGCATTTACATATAAAACATTAAGATTTTAATATGACAATAATGTTTACGCTGTTTGGTTCCATTTAATATTTTTAAGCAAATACCGCTCTGAAATTCAAAACGTTATTTGTTTGAGAACGTTTTGATCTTTTTCAAACTAATATCAAAACAATGCTACTTTTGAATGTAACATGGCACAAAAAAGAAATTTCAAAATAAAATGATATCTAAGAACCACAACTATTGGTCAAGATAAACGTGACTTATGACTAATATGGGATTTTTTTTCTCCAAAAAGGTGATAACGCGGTCAATAGGATTTAATAGAAAAGCTGATAGCACTTATGGTGTTTAACACCACTTTCAACAGTTTTTCAGTTATATCGTGGCGGTCAGTTTTATTGGTGGAGGAAACCGGAGTACCCGGAGAAAACCACTGACCTCTCGCAAGTCATTGACAAACTTTATCACCTAATGTTTTATCGAGTACACCTCGCCATGCACGGGTTTCAAACTCACAATTTTTGTGTTGATAGGCACTGACTGCACAGATAGTTGTTAATCCAACTACCATACGATCATGACCACGACCGCCCCAAAAGCTTCTGATAAATGCTAACACTCAATAAACATATCAATATCAATAGGACTCACTTGATGGCTCCAGGAGTAGGCGAGGGTTGTTTTTGCTCTCACAACATTTTTAATTTCAAGCCGCCTGTTATCAACTGCATCGATAACAAATACAGGAAATAGCTATTTATATCTTAGAAATGATCCAAGATGTACTACAAACATTTCAAATTGTGAATATGTGTTAGATCTTTTATGTCCGAGAGTAGTCCCGGAGAAGACCCGCCATTTTCGAAAAACAAAAACAGGGTATGTTAGCACGGGTACTCAATATAAACACGCGGTTTTAAGACTTTTATTACTATCGGGAGATATATCCCTAAACCCAGGACCTGTAAAATGTCCGTGTGGTAAATGTTTTAAACCTGATACGTAAAAACCAACAAGCTCTCTAATGTGAAGATTGTACTTTCTGGTTACATCGAAAGTGTACAACTGAATACGACCTTTTATCTGTAAATAGACGAGAAAGTTGGTTCTGTAGTAACTGTATTTTACCAAATTTTAGTGACTCGTTTTTTTACCGATATTAATTAAATAGACAAGTCAAACACACCAGAGAGTGAGTGTATTGATTATCTCCCTTCACCAGAACAATGCATTTCCGATGTAAACAACGAACATGTGGAATCAGTTTTTGAGTCTCTCAGGGAATCGAGGAGAAAACACCCAAAGAATTTTTCAGTGGCACATCTGAATATAAACAGTGTCAGATATAAATTTGACGAAATCAAAGAGCTACTAAACGACAAAATAGTAGACCTTATAATCATTGCTGAAACCAAAATTGACCAATCTTTCAATGATAATTTGTTCAGTGTGGAGGGTTACAAACTTCATCGCCGGGATAGGAACAACAAAGGTGGTGGTATTTTTATGTTGATAAATTCTGATTTTCCATCTAGTAGAAAATTTGACAAGGAATCTAATAAACTTGAAAATATTGCACTTGAAGTGTATATTAATAACAACAAATTGTTAATCATGGGAATTTATAAACCCCCATCAATAACTGACAATGATTTTTCAGATAATTTTACAAAAAATCTTGATAAATGTACTATGCAATATGACAATTTTTTGGTCCTTGGTGATTTGAACTTTGACATGTTAAACGAGAAAAAATGTGAAACTATAAATGATGTCTGTGACATTTTTAATATATCACAGCTTTTGTCAAAACCTACTTGTTTTATGAAAGGATGTACACCATCATTGGTAGATATAATACTTACAAACAAGAAAGAAATGTGTTTTAATGTTCAGAACTTTCCAACTGGTATAAGTGATTGTCACAATTTGATATCAGTAACAATCAAGGGTAAAGTAAATGTACAGAAACGACATAAAATTACCTATATAAGTTATAAAAATTTTGATATAGACAATTTTAACTCAGATATTGATCATATAAAGATACCATCTCTGAAAATATCACTACATCAGAACAACTAAATGAAGTGTATACAGAGTATGAACATAATTTCACAAATGTCCTTAACAACCATGCACCTATGAAAACAAGACAAGCAAGAAAACAACCATTACCTTGCATGAACAGCGAACTCAGGAAAGCTATTTATCGAAAACATATGCTTTACACACAGTTCACGAAACAGAGAAACTCCAAAACATGGGAGAAATACAGGAACCAACGAAATCTGGTGACAAAACTTAAGAAAATATCCACAAAAAACTATTTTTTAGGACGTTGTACAGGTGGAGGCAAAAACAGTAATTTTTGGGCAACAGTAAAACCATTTTTCTCTAAAAAAAATGTCAGTCTGGTGACCAAAAAATTGTCTTGTATGAAAACAACCAAATTGTCAATAAAACCGAAGAAGTCACAGAAAATTTTAATCTTTTTTTCGCTACTGTTGCAAATAAGATTGGAAGCGATGTTGTATATGATCCATCCACACATCCGAGTATTTTACAAATAAAAAATCAATCATGTACAAATACTCCTTTTTATTTTCAAAAAACAAGTATAGACAAGGTGGAAAAAATAATAAACAAACTAAACATTAAAAAGGCTACTGGTGCAGATGGTATACCGGCTAAGGTAGTTAAACAATGTAAATCTACTATACTGCCACAATTAACATCTTTAATAAATTTAACAATTGATACTGGTTTTTTTCCTGACAGACTCAAACAGGCACAGGTAACACCAATCCACAAGAAGAATGATCAACTAGACAAAGCAAATTACAGACCAGTTAGTGTTTTACCATTTTTTTCCAAAGTATATGAAAAAGTACTAGAGTTACAATTAGGTGATTTTTTTGAAAATATTTTTAACCCTTATCTATGTGCATTTCGACGTGGCCATGGTTTTCAAACCACACTGTTAAGGTTATTAGAAGACTGGCGTACGGCATTAGATAAAAATCATTATATAGCTGCCGTGTTGATGGATCTATCAAAAGCATTTGACTGCCTACCGCATGAAATTTTGCTTGACAAATTGTCAGCTTATGGTGTCTCAAACCATTCAGTTTTAATTCTTAAATCTTATTTGTCTAATAGGAAACAAAAAACTAAAATTAATAGTATACTTAGCAGCTGGGCTGACATCCATAAAGGGGTACCCCAGTGATCTATCCTGGGACCCTTTTGTTCAATGTATTTATAAACGACATATTTGTATTTATAAAAAATGGTTCATTGTACAATTATGCAGACGATAACACTCTATCTTTCAGCCATCCGGATTACAACACCTTAATTTCTACTCTTGAATCAGAATCTCTAGAGCTTATCAAATGGTTTAAAATAAACAAAATGCAAGCAAATCCTGATAAATTGCAAGTTCTGGCCATAGGTAAAAAAACACATGAAAAAAATCCATCTATACATATTCAAACTGCTGATCTCTCATGTGAAGCAACTGTTAAACTTCTTGGTGTAGACATAGATTACCAACTAAATTTTGATACACATATAAGTAAAATATGCAGGAAGGCATCTCAACAACTGAACATTCTTAAAAGAATTGGATCATATCTAAATAAATTGAGCAAGTTAACTCTTTTTCACACATTTATTTTGAGTAATTTTAATTTTTGTCCCCTAGCATGACGTTTTTGTACAGAAAAAAACTCCAAAAAACTAGAAAAAGTACAAGAACGGGCACTGCGGTTTGTATGATTTTACAAGCACTTATGAAAAATTATTGGAAAAAGCTAAAATACCATCACTACACATTCGAAGACAAAGAAAAATGGCTCTTGAAACTTATAAAATTATTAATAAACTTGCACCAGTATGTTTACATGACCTACTCAAAATAAAAGATTGCAAATATACTTTCAGATATAACAATATTTTGGACATACCACGTTTTAGAACAACAACCTATCGTAAGAAAAGCTTCAAGTTTGCTGCTGCTACCCTGTGGAATGGCATTCCGGACCATTTCAGGACTGAAAACAGCTTTTCTCAATTCAAAAGTTTAATTCAGTCCTGGAATGGCTCGGGGTGTCGTTGCTCAGAATGTAACTAAGTTTAAAAAAAATCTTTTTCTTGCTGCTTCTCATTTTGATCTCTGCTTAATTCGTTGCTCTTTTGATTGCTAAATTTTCTGTGCCAAATTTGCATGAAATGCTTAATTTTTAGTTGAATGTTTTATGCCATTTGCTGCTTGTTTTTTAGTATGTGCTTTTTTCTTACTTGTGCTGATTAGTGCTTTTATTTGAAAAAATTACATGAAATGCTTAAAGTTTTAGTTGTATGTGACATGTCATTTGTTGCTTATTTTATGTATGTGCTTTTTTATGTTCATTTTCTTTCTTATTAGTGCTTTTATCTGTGCTTAATTTGCTTGAAATGCTTAAATTTTAGATGTATGTGTCATGTCATGTCTTATCCTTTGCATGCTCTTATTGTTTTAATGTTATGTTTGTATTCGGTGAAAAGCTCTTGAGAGCTTATGTTATTTATTATGTATATGTATCGAATCAAAATAAAGCTTTCTTATTCTTATTCTTATTATCAATGGTGTGTAATTAAAAACTGACAACACTGTTCCCAGAAGCATTCAATTGTAAAAGTTGATAACACTGACAAAAGAATCTAATTTAAAGAGTAAATAGAAATGTTAATGACATATACTTTAAAACTAGAGAAAGTTGATCTGGTGATCACAGATACCACCGCATTCCAAATTTTAATCCAGAAACCTTTAAAGTCCTTATCTTCTAATAGAAAAGGGGTCATATTTCATTAACGGTAAATGTCAATTTCACCATAATCGAACTTAAAGGAAAATGCCAGTCAGCTGAACAATTGTTATAATTCAATGCATTGTAACTTTTTATTTGTAAATAACTAATTATTAAACAAAAAACACCTTTATTAACATTAATATGCCCAATTAAAAATATGAATATTTGGAATTTCTTGTCGTAGTGTAAGCGGCCATGACACCTCTTCATGTGACGTCACACGGACTGATCATGTTATTTGAATAAATAGTCTATCTGACTCTTCCCAACATCGTGTCCTTTTGGTTATGTTTGAATATCAGATCAACTGCAATACAATGTTTACAATGTTTACCGTTTAATTTTTTTCTTAATATTTCCATCCCATTGTTACATTTTCATATAACAAATGAATTTATTTGTAGTTGGGGGGGGGGGGGGTAATCTATAACGTATAATTTCATATATATACGTAAATGTCCGTAGGTTAAATAACTGTCGGTTTTAACTCGTTTTATGCGTACACATGCTTTTTTCTTTTTTCCCCAATGCTGTCGTACTTTCCCGTGTTTTTTGTGGTCACTGGTCGATGTGTTGACAAGGATAGTTCTGACCAGTAATTACAAAAAAAGTCTTCTCACACTTTCCCTTTTCGTTAGTGCAATAAAATGCTTGACATGAAGTCATAATGATATTGTAAATATCAAAAGATAAAAATTCGACGTTATTTTAAGATTTACATAAATGATAATTTTGCAACTGATCAATGCTGATATATTATACCATACCGATTGTAAGACGTCACGGGCAGGATAAATCCGAGAATGGACTCTGCCTTTTGTCTCCTCCACATTGAAGAGTTTTGAAAAATGGCGATCCCCATTACTTGGTGCTACAGGCAACTTCAATCACCAAATTCTACCTTACGGTATACTATTTTTAACATTCATTAACACAAATGTCTTTTATTTACTGTCATTTAAATTTTCACCTAATTTGGTGCATCGCATTGTGTTAAAGTTTGAAAATATTTGGTTGAGTCATACCTTAAATATCATCCGGAAACCTAGAAAGTCCCTATTTTCTAAGAGAAAAAGGGCCATAACTTATGAACGGTAAATGTGAAATACACCATAATCAAACTTAACCTGTATTTTAAGCATACAGCATTGTGTTATGGTTTGAAAAGATTTGGTTGAGCCATACTTTAAATATAATCCGGAAACCTAAAAAGTCCCTATTTTCTAAGAGAAAAGGGCAATAACTGAGGAACGGTAAATGTGAAATACACTATAATCAAACATGATCTGTATTTTATGCTACACAGCAATGTGTAAATGTTTGAAAAGATTTGGTTAGAGGTACTTTAATTATTATCCGGAAACCAAAAGTGTGACGAACGGACGAACGAACGGACATGAGGATTCCTATATACCCCCGACTCTCGTCAAGCGGGGGTATAACAAAAACTGATAGCACAGTTCTCAGAAGCACTTAATTGTAAAAGTTGATAATAATTCAATTGGAATTGATGAATGAAGTTGAATAAAATTTTAAGTTGAAATGTCAAAAACATTACAGTTATAAAAGCTGATAACACTGTTAAAAACATTGCATTTATAAAAGTTGATAACACTGCTACAAACAATAAATTTATAAAAGTTGATAACATTGTCAATAACATTAATTTTATAAAAAGTTGATAGCACTGTCAAAACATTAAATTGATAAAACTTAATAACACTGTCAAAAACATTAAAATTATAGAAAGTTGATAACACTGTCAAAAACATTAAATTTATAAAAGTTGATAACACTGTCAAAACATTAAATTTATAAAGGTTGATAACACTGAAAAACATTACATTTATAAAACGTTGATAACACTGCCAAAAAACATTAAATTTATAAAACTTAATAACACTGTCAAAAAACATTAAATTTATACAAGTTGATAACACTGTCAAAAGTATTGAATTCATAAAAGTTGAAAACAACGTCAAAATATTAAATTTATAAAAGTTGAAAACACTGTCAACAACATTAAATTCATAAAAGTTGACAAAAATATTATATTTATAAAAGCTGATAAAACTGTCAAAACATTAAATTTATAAAAGTTGATAGCACTGTCAATAACATTAAATTTATGAAAGTTGATAACACTTTCAAGAACATTAAATTTATAAAACTGATAACACGGTCAAAAACATTAAATTTATGAAAGTTTATAACACTGTCAAAAACATTAAATCTATAAAAGTTGATAACCCTCACACACAAAAACATTAAATCTATAAAACTTAATAACACTGTCAAAACATTAACTTTATACAAGTTGATAACACTGTCAAAAGTATTGAATTCATAAAAGTTGAAAACAACGTCAAAATATTAAATTTATAAAAGTCGATAATGCTGTCAAAAACATTAAATTTATAAAAGTCGATAATGCTGTCAAAAACATTAAATTCATAAAAGTAGATAACACTGTTAAGAACATTAAATTTATAAAAGTTGACAAAACTGTCAAAAACATTAAATTTATAAAAGTTGAAAAAAACATTAAATTTATAAAAGTTGACAAAACTGTCAAAAACATTAAATTGATAAAAGTTGATAAAAATATTACATTCATAAAAGATGATAGCACTGTCAAGAACATTAAATTTATGAAAGTTGATAACACTGTCAAAAACATTAAATCTATAAAAGTTGATAACCCTCTCAAAAACAATAAAATTATAAAAGTTGATAACACTGTCAAAAATATATAATTTATTGAAGTCGCTGACATTGTACATGCATTTAATTGAAGAAGATGGAAAGGCATTAAATTAAAATTATTATTACACCCTGTGTTCATCTAGTTTTTCTTTGTAGTGTTTTGCATGAACTTGTTTGACCTTTACCTTTTGACCTTTTGTCTGTCCTTCGATTTACTGTTTTTGGTTACCCTTTTGGTATCTTCAAACTGTTTAGACCAAATGAAATTCATAGCTGATTCTTTTATATCATTTTCGAAGATATAATTCTAAAAAAAAAGTACCATGATTATCCGACAAACGAGTGCTTTTCTAGGCGAGTGGTTCGGTTTTTCCAAGAAGGTATGATAGGTCATATTTCCGACCATTACATGAACTATGAAGGCCAGATGTAGAATTAACCAGAAGAACGACCCAAATATAAATAATATATTAGGAGATAAAATCCACATTGAAACATAATTAATATAAAGATACACTAAACAAAATAAAAACTTTTATTATACTTCACTATCTTTTTTCATTTATAAAAACATGACAGAAGTTTTGCTATTGCATCCTAAAATCAACTGCATGACTATTCATCCGGTGGTGCCGGTACAAAATTTAAGACTACCCGCCCCCCTCTCTCCCACCCCCTGTGATAATTTCAACTATCATATTTTGCGGACTTTTCTAAATCATTCATCTCATTGGTTGGAATTAAATGACGTCATGCAAGTCCTCGGACTGTTTCATTGCTCGTGCTAAATTACCGAGACGACAAATAAACAATGACAGAGAGAAGCAGGTTTGCTTCCCTCGAAGATGATAATATTTTGAAAATTATTGATGACAAGGACGCGAAAGCTACCAAAAATGTGATAGCAGATGCCGCTAGACTTTTGCATGAATATCTGCAGGTGAAAGATGGATAATTTAAAACCATTGTTGATGAAATATTGAATTTTTTTTTTAAAGACTGCTTTAAAGAATTTGTATATATACTGCTTTAACCCCGTTCCGGTGGTGAAATGTTTTTCCGGTAAATTTCGATACCGATCTGCTGTGCACGAAAGAAATAAACAAATCTAGAGAAAATACATGCATTTAACTTCCAAAAAATGTAAAACTGAAACTGCAACCTTTAGTTACATCTACAAAGTTTGGTTGTTGAAGGGCGCCATCTTGAAATTTGTTTACCTCGTTCCGATGCAATGAGAAATTCTGATTGTATGGAAGCACCGGTGGGACACAATGTGACTCATGATTTGTTGTTTAGGACGCTCTGTAAATGGCAGACGACACAACACAAACGTTTGATATGTTTGGAATAAATATTTCCTTTTTAGGAGGGGTGTGGTTCTATAAGGCATATGTGCATGATGGGCATTTGATGGAAATCACTAACAAAAGGAAATAAACTAGATTTTACCTGTACTGCAAACATTTTTGCCGATGTTTATCTGTCAGCACATAGCCACGCCTCCAGTTCTTCAGTGCGTGAAGTATGATCTACGTATGCGCGTATACTGCAGCGCTAACTTGAATGTTTCGTTTGCATCGGAACGAGGTTTATACCGGAAAGTGGAGAATATACTATAATGGAATGATCCTATCACCCTCTCATAGAGGATAAATGTCAATATCCATACAGAATTGCACAGTTGTTCAGTATAATAAAACACTTAGACTTGATATTTGGGTAATGGTATTTCATTGTCCCCTCTGTACCAATTATTGTCCTTGGCACTATATATTTATCCTGCAATGACAGCATTTACCGACCAATATAGCCTGCCCAATATTTTTCCCCGTTTCTAAGCCTCATACATATTACCTATATGCTTCGACAGTTCACAAGTATTGTATATATATCCGCAAAATATCCAACCCTATGTAGTTCCGCAAAATATCTAACACTATATATTTCCACTAAATATCTAGCACTAAAAATTTCGCAAAATATCTAGCACTATGTATTTCCGCAAAATATCTAACACTAAATATTTAGCAAAATATCTAACACTAAATAGTTCTGCAAAATATCTAACACTATATATTTCCGCAAAAATATCTAACACTATATATTTCCGCAAAAATATCTAACACTGAATATTTTGCAAAATATCTAACATTATGTAGTTCCGCAAAATATCTAACACTAAATATTTCCGCAAAATATCTAACACTATATATTTTCGCAACATTATATAACACTATATATTTCCGAAAAATAGCTAACACTGTATATTTTCGTAAAATATCTTGAGCTAAATATTTCGCAAAATATTTTGCATTATATATTTCCACTTTAGCAAAAGAATACACAGTACATTTGTACATTTGCACCTTTAAAGGGCAATAAAACATTTGTTTTTCTTAGCATGACATTACGAATCATATTTTTCACACAGAAATGAACCTTCTTAGTCTGGCCAAATGTCATGCCACTGGTAATTTTGATTTCCCTTCATGGCAAGATATTTTGAAGTTTTTTCTGGCTGACGACCATACCAGTCAAAATAAGTCATCAGGGATCCATCATTGAACTTCCAAGTTGAATGTATACGTTCGCCTTGGATTGTAACATATTCCCCATAGTTGAACTGATCAATCAGGACGCTCATTATTGTCCAAGATAAAAATACATCGCTAAAATTAGCTGTGTTCTAAAGCTTCAATTCATAAATGTTTATATAGAATAGAAATCGGAGATATTTCGTCATAAAACTTCACACATGGTTTTGTCTATCATATTTCTTGAAGACAAACATAAACTTGTATTGCATTTATCAATATTTTATGAGTACCAACAGTTTTTTCAACACCGTATCTGTTCACGTGACTACACATGCTACTCACAATGACACGTGACCCA
Organism: Gigantidas platifrons; assembly: GCA_002080005.1. Lineage (NCBI taxonomy): Eukaryota > Metazoa > Mollusca > Bivalvia > Mytilida > Modiolidae > Gigantidas > Gigantidas platifrons. The sequence goes on from MJUT01007407.1 coordinate 171,122, forward strand.
GATTAGCAGGTATCAGGAATCTTTTCTGTATATGGTATATAACAAGTGAAAAAGCAAAAACGTTCATACCTTTTTCTGGAATAACAGTTATGATTTGATTTGATTTATTGTGT
>MJUT01007407.1:196046-228864 GCA_002080005.1 Gigantidas platifrons
AGGAGCTTTCGTACTCACACCTTGTTGCTCATTAGGAGCTGTCGTACTCACAGACTATTGCTCATAAGGAGCTTTCGTACTCACAGACTATTGCTCATAAGGAGCTTTCGTATTCACAGACTATTGCTCATTAGGAACTTTCGTACTCACAGACTATTGTTCATGAGGAGCTGTCGTACTCACAGCCTATTGCTCATATGGAGCTTTCGTACTCACAGACTATTGCTCATTAGGAGCTTTCGTACTCACACCTTGTTGCTCATTAGGAGCTGTCGTACTCACAGACTATTGCTCATAAGTAGCTTTCGTACTCACACTTGTTGCTCATTAGGATCTTTCATACTCACAGACTATTGCTCATAAGGAGCTTTCGTACTCACAGGCTATTGCTCATAAGGAGCTTTCGTACTCACAGACTATTACTCATAAGGAGCTTTCGTACACTCAGACTATTGCTCATTAGGAGCTTTCGTACTCACAGACTATTGTTCATGAGGAGCTATCGTACTCACAGACTGTTGCTCATAAGGAGCTGTCGTACTCACAGACAATTGCTCATAAGGAGCTTTCGAACTGACAGACTATTGCTCATTAGGAGCTTTCGTACTCATAGACTATTGCTCATAAGGAGTTTTCGTACTCACAGACTGTTACTCATTAGGAGCTTTCGTACTCACAGACTATTGTTCATAAGGAGCTTTCTTACTCACATACTGTTGCTCATTAGGAGCTTTCGTACTCACAGACTATTTCTCATTAGGAGCTGTGGTAAAATGTCTGGAAAATACAAGGTTACATTATCCAAGCTTGAGACATTCATTTAAATCCAGTCGATAGGTTGCGTTATATATCTGAATTGTCACACACTTTTAGCGTACGATCCTTTGTGAATTGTGGTTTCCCGTAATGACTAATAGAGAAACATTTCTCAACCGACCGAGATTGTTCCAGTTTTTTAAATCCATCAATTTAATCTTTGATATTTACAGTTTATAGATACAATGTAATGAAATTTATTGAAACCAAGGTCAATCTCCATCAGACTTACGTGACCTTGGTGGATTTATGCGATTCTATTTATGTCCTTTGGCCTACTTGGTCCAAAAGGGGAAGGTTATTCCAAAAACGCATCATTATGTAACTATGTATTGATCGTTAAATGAATACACAATTTAATATAGGAGTATAGATCTCTCTCAAACCTAGCGATAATTAGTAGCAGAAGTGCTTACCCTTCCGAAACACCTGAGTTCACCACCAGGTTTCGGCGGGACCGTATTGCTCGATCTTTTGCTTTATGTGTTGTGTTTTGTAGATTGTTTTTGTCCTTTAGCCCTTTTTAGATAGCTTTTGCCATCACTTGGAATCCGCCGTTCGTCGTCCGTCGTCCGTTAGCTTTTCACCTTTTAATATTCTCCTCTGAAAGCCAAATGAACTGAAACTTGGTAGGAAGCTTTTATGGAAGGTCCTCTATAGAGATTGCACATTTGGCCTCGATCTGTTAACAAACATGGCCGCCACAGGTAATTTTTGTTTCTGATTGGCTGATTTTTCAAAATCTTCTCCTCTGAAACCGCTTGGCCAAATGAACTGAACTTGGTAGGTAGCATCTATGGAAGGTTCTCTATAAAGATCGCTCATTTCATCTTGGTCCGTTAACAAACATGGCCGCCACAGGCAATTCATGTTTCTGATTGGCCGATTTCTAAACAAATCTTCACCTCTGAAGCTGTTGGCCAAATAATCCTAAACTTGGTAGGAAGCATCTATGGAAGGTCCTCTATACAGATCGCTCATTTCGTCCTGATCCGTTAACAAACATGGCCGCCACAGGCGATTCTTGTTTCTGATTGGTTCATTCAAAAACAAAATCTTATCCTGTGAAACCGCTTGGTCAAATGAACCGAAACTTGGTAGTTAGCATCTATTGAAGGTCCTCTACAGAGATTGCTCATTTCGCCCCGATCCGTTAACAAACATAGCCACCACATGCGATTATTGTTTCTAATTGGTTGCTTTCTTTAAAAAAATCATCTTCTCTGAAACCAAGTAGCTAAATGAATTGAAATTTGGTAAGAAGCACATATGGAAGGTTCTGTATAAAAATTCCTCAAAACAGAATGAAAGGTGAGTGACACAAGCTCAGCCCACTATGCCACTAGGTCTATTGACCATTGTGTTGTCTATCCTTCTTCGATTTACGAGTTCTGATTACCCCTTTGGTATCTTCTAACTCTTCTTAGTAATATGCAAGTACACTTACAAGACCAAAAAGATATTAAAAAAGAGTGAGTGAGTGCGTGCGTTATTGTTGCTTCATACAAATTGAATATTATGTCAGTTACATCAATGTGAGAATAAGTTATATATTGATGAAATTATTATGAAGTCTTTTTGTATAAGATAAACACGTTGAGTTGGACTGTCAAGTGCTAGAGTTCACTCTAAGAACAATTCCCAGATAGGCATGTAACTCTACTTGGACGCATTTTTACTTCGCCGAGCAAATCCGTCTTTGTTCTTACTCCTTAATGTGTCCTGTTTAGTGGGGAAGCAGCACATATTAATCCAGTCTTTGATTTGACCCGACCTTTGACCCGACCGGTGGTCGAATCCAAGTTCGATATAATCTAGAATTTTCGATGTGATACACACTACCCATTACACCACAAATAAAAGAGAGTGGCGGTTGCCATTTTGACCATCATTTTTTTACGTCTTACAAAGATGGAATGATATTTAAAGTCCGAAACTAACTATTACTTGTTTGATTAATAATGTTTTATTGTAAATAAACAATAGGATTGGACAGCAAGTTATACCAACTTATATGAAGTCCTCTCCCTACAAAATATACACATGAATTAATGACAACAAGATAAAACACTAACAATAGATATTTAGAATGCTTACACTGATAAGAAGATAGTAAGAAGTACAGGTGAAAAATTGCAGACTTAGCCCTAAAATCGTTTAGATTGGTTTATAAAAGTTCAAACTTTTCAAACATTTTGGAGTTGACGTCATAACTATAGTCGTCGTTCCCAAAGAGTAAAATTTCAATATTGATATTGATATCGTCACAATCACTAAGAAGTATTCTTCTGTCGTTTAAGTATAAAGGACATTCAAGAAAATAATGTATAGCATCTTCAAAAGAAGCAACGCAATTACATTTATAATTATTACATGAATTCTTGACAGATCAGCATAGAGTGAGCTGCATTGGTGTCTAAGTCTAGTATGTAATATACTTAGTTTCCGGGAGCCTTCATTATAATACTCTGGGGGATTATAGATATCACCTTTCACTCTATTTTTAAAGAAAGATATTGTAGGGGAATTTCTTATTGATATGTCTAGATTGTTCCAAAGCGAAACGGTAAATGGAATAAATGAGCATGCTGATGTTCTCAGTCTGCATCTGGGTGGAACATAATTCTGATTATTTCTAAGATTAAAATTATTTACATCTGATGTCACTGGAGATAAACAGTTCAATAAATATGGAAGGCATAATTTGTTATGAATTCTATAGAAAATAGTTAGTTTACGATTTAATATTATTATTACTTGTATTTGTGTACAACATGCAGTATGTTGTAGATTATAATAAACGTTAGAGAATATCAAAGGGGCAATCAACGTTAGAGAATATCGAAGGGGCAATCAAAAATGGACAACCCAATATTATGGAGTGCATCTTTCTTTACTTGTATAGAATAATTGTTGTTTAAATATTTTACAGTTCCACTGGCTGTTTTTACCTACAATGTATACTGACGTATCTACTTCGCTGAGAATGGGAAATTTACTGCACGAAAATGAACTGATAGTTCATGGGTATTTTCATTGGAAACATGAGCTGGTAGCCAGTGATGTTCTATTCTGTCCGGATTGCTGCAGTAAAACGTTTAGTTATCCATGCATTCCATTTGAATTTGCAACTCAACCAATCGTCGTATGCTGTGTACGGAAGGCATGGCCATTTTGGAGCCTTTCAATACATTTAAATCTGACAAGACACCTCAGGATAAAATATGTAAATACCACTGGATACGTACATTTTGTTAAAGAGGATGATAAAAACTACATTCATATCCTCAATGAACACGGCGGAAATCTTTCCTCCATCCCAGAAAATATTTGTTCATTTTCTAACATAGTGGAAATAAATTTAACAAGACAAAAAATAACAAATTTAAGAGATCTTAGTTGTCTCAAATTCCTGAACACGCTAGACCTTAATAGAAATATCATTACAACAGTAAAGGCCTCTATCTTTTCTAAAATGTCTTACTTGAGATATTTAGATTTATCTTATAACTTGATAACTTACATAGAACCCGGATGTTTCCAGCAAAAACCTGGAAGTCTAGCTAGGATTTACCTCGAATCAAATCAATTGGTCAGCATTGACATATCCAATTTTCTTCTGGGTAACTTTTTTCGGTCCCTCAACTACGATGAAAACAATTTGTCGGTTGTTACTAATGTTTTGAACTGGAAAGGGTTTGCTATGGGAGATACAATTGGTGGAGGCTTAATCCGATTAAGAAAAAACAATTTTTCTCGCATACCGACTCTTGGAATGCTTGGATTTAATGATATCAGTTCAGCAATGAGAGCAGGGTTTAACTATCAGTTATTTCTGGAGGGTAATCCGTGGTTTTGTGATTGCAATGCTTACCAATATGCCGTTGCAGCGTCGCATGCCTCGATTAATTTCGATGGACTGCAAGGTCAGTGCCAAACACCACTTTCCGTGAAAGGCTATGCAATTACAGATATTGGCAAGAATGTAAATCTATTGGACCGTCTTATTTGTAATATCACTTTAGAAGAAAAATGTCCACCACGGTGTTCTTGCTTCAGTCAGCCTTCTCAAAACAGAGTAGTGGTGAACTGTTCAACAAGTAGTCGTACTAAGATGCCAAAAGTTGTCCCTGACTTCAATAACCTTGACATTGACCTCAGTCATAATAAGATTCGACATTTCGATAATTTCGATTATTTAAAGAGAACAATAAGGATAAACTTGTCTTATAACAAAATAACCATTGTAGATACCTCTATTTTTAACATTCGAACCCTAGATTACATTATTTTAACTCACAACCGTATACAATCGCTTGATAGGGCAGTACAGTTAAAGTCTCCGTGTAAATTAAGTTATGGTGAGGTAAAGTTGACAAAATGCAAATGTGGAATGCTTTGGATAAAAGTTTGGTTAGAACGACACAATTCACAGAGGTGCTTGCAATTGGAAAACGACATTACATGCCAAAGAGGTGAAAAACATATAAATATACTTTTATTATCTGAAGAGGAACTTTGTCTAACAAAACGTTCTTTTGTTCTATACCCGTGGCTCATTACCGTGACATTTCTCATTTTAATAATCATATTAATATATCATAAGTACCGTTATGAAATACAATTGTTAACAAGGATTTTCAAGACTTCAAATACCGACCTTAAAGGAAGATGTGAATTTGATGTATATTTATCTTTTGATGTGGAAAACGAGGAAATAAGAGGGTGGATAGTTACCGTTCTTAATGTGTTCCTGGAAGATCAGGGATATAAAGTATGTATACCGTATAGAAACTTTGACGTTGGGGGAACACACGTGGAACAAATCCGTAGACACGTTAGATTATCCCATTCATTTATTATTCTACTAGATCAAGGATATCTACAATCACAATACCAAATGATGGAATTGACTCAAATATGGAACGATGTTATGTCTAACAATTCAACAAAAATAATAGTAATAAATTATGATATTTTGGAAAGCAACGAATTGAACAATAGAAAACTTATAGCTTTGATGAAAATGCACTATTTTGTAGACTTTTGTAACTTCAACAAAACAATGTTAAAGCAAATAAAAGACAGGCTATGTCATCAAAACAGGAAATGATGACGTATGTACTCGGTGTGTGTAGACTAGAATACCGAAGCAGGAAATGATGACGTATGTACTCGGTGTGTGTAGACTAAGATATCGAAGCAGGAAATGATGACGTATGTACTCGGTGTGTGTGCATTATTTAAGAAGTAATTCATGGGGCTTGAATATATACTGATTTTACCACGGGTTGGCACTTTATGCCAAATATTTTACCACGAGCGATACTCGTGGTAAAATCAATATATATTCAAGCCCCCATGAATTATTTCTATATTCTAATAGGACAAATACGGTATTTATTTTCATATAACAGCCAAAGCAAATTATTGGGGAGACGGATTTACATAAGGACATCTTGTTTCCGAATCCCAATATATGTATTAGTGTATGTTATTATTTATGCCTGTTTTTCTTAATAAATATTGTTTAAACTAAAGTAAATTATGAAGTTGCCGATCAGCTGATATACCAATATACGCATATTTTACCACGGGTTTGGACCCAAAGCGTTTGAAGGACGTCATATTAGAATTTCGATTTTGCTTTCCGTGTTGCATATATATAATTTGTTCATCGATGACGGAATATTATGGATTCGAGATCTGGGAAGACAAAACCAATAACTATTTGACTATTGGGACGGTACAACATAAGCTTTTGGTTTGTTTCCAAATCCACATTCTGTAATGAATATACATGTACAAAATGTAGATTTGATACGATTTTTGGTGCTTAACGCCACTTTCAGCAATATTTCAGCTATATCATGGCAACAAGTTTTAGAGCTGGAAGAAGCCGGAGTACACTGAGAGAACAACCGACCATGGGCAAACAATGGGTAAACTTGATCACTTGAAGCTGCGAATCGAGTGCACCATTTTTGTAATTTACAAAGCCGGGTGGGAACCCACGTCGTATTGGTGATAGGCTTGTATGAGTTGTTAGGTAATCCAACTACCTAACTCATTGAGCCACCCGGGCCCTTGTGTACAATATGTATATGATGTATTGTTTGTTTTTTTTCTACAATAAATACTAGTATTGTTTAAACTTAACCATACAATGAGGTTCAGACACAAGTCTTTCTCTAAAAATCTTGAAGATACCATTATGGTAATTAGAAGCCGTAAATCGAAGAAGGACACACAATACAATGACTAAAAGAAAAAGGACAAAAAGACAAGCAAAGATCTACAAAAACAATACAGAAATCAGGTGCTCCGGTGTAGGAACTTCCTACTCCACTAGTGGCACACGTTAGGTAGTCTTCTCCTTTATATTGGCCAGACCAAAGATGAAATCAGTATTTGTTCCTGCCCAAAGTTTTGTTCATTTAAGAACTGCTGTGAAATTTCTTGAAAATACAATTAATTAATGGTGGTTGTATTTTTGAAACTTGAGTCACTCATTTACAACGAGTCCATATATGTTGTGTTAATTCTCTGATTTGTCCCAAACATCGTAGGTACCATTGGGAATAGTGGTGCCTCGTAACAGAGAAACTAGGACATATTTCACTTCTTAGATTGCCATGGATAGTTAATCAATTATAAACTGGAGTTGGTTTGGTTTAAGTTTTATTGTGCTTAACAGCACTGTCAACAGTGATTTAAGGTAGGCATTTGTAATTTCTTTAAAATTGTTCTCAGGGATAACTAACCATAGACGATTTTGGCTATCATGTTTAGGCCCTTTGGCCTTCTTGCTTCCAAAGATTTTGTAACTTATTTTTCTTTCCAATCTTTTTACAATGAAGGCGAGTCCAGAAATGAGTGGTGCAAACTAAATTAGATATCCATTTTATTACTAAAGTGTATAATACACTTTGGATGAAAGGACTCAATGTTCTAATTTTTACTACCAACAAAAATGCCAAATTCAAAAAATCCTATATCAAAGACGCCACAAAAAGCGGCCCATGATCTCCTCAAAATTTCACTAAATAAAAAGAGGTCTTTTTAATTGGACCAGTGATGTCAGCATTATTCACAAAAGGTTTGAGGGGGCATCGTGGTCGTGATCATTATGGTAGTTGGATTTACAACTACCTATGCAATCAGTGCCTAGCTATCACCACTAAAGTTGTGAGTTCGAACCCTGTTCATGACAAGGTGTACATGTATTTGATACAACATTATGTGATAGTTTGTCAGTGACTTGCAACAGGTCGGTGGTTTTCTTCGGGTACTCCAGTTTCCTCCACTAATAAAACTGACAGCCACAATATAATTGAAATATTGTTGAAAGTGGTGTTAAACACCAAAACCAAACCAAACAAACAAAGCCAAAGAGTTTGAACACTGGAGTTGTATTTCATGCAATTTATTATACATATATTATAATATATATAGTAACAAATATATGTCAACAAATTTTTTTTTTATGGCAATTAGATATGTACCTATGATTGTACAAAACTTGACTTAAAACAATAAAACAAGCCTAAAAAGTATCCTTATATAAATGTGGATGACAAATAACACCATTTCCTACAAACCACTTTGTAATATTTCCTAGACATTCATCCACAGAAATACATGCATTACAGGTATTCAAGTTTAGGTTCCAAAATTTATTTATCTTAAAGAAAAGTTGCTTATTTACTAATTATTACCATTTATCTTTACTATTTAAAAGCAAAATCATATTTTTCTGATTTTTTACTTCTTAAAATTGTTTCAGCAATAAAAATAACCTTGTTTCCAATTTAATTCTCCTATGGATAATTGTGGTATGTACAAAGTAGTTCTCTTCGAAATTCCACATTTTTGCAGACTAAAGCTAAAAATTACATTAATCTTTTTTTTTAAATAATGGAGAATTTAAAAAGTCGAGCTGGTAGGAATGATAATCTATGAAACTTAGAATTACCAGAAATTATAATAAAAGATTTTTTTTTTTTTTAAAGTTGTCTTCCACTCACACCTTTTAAAGCTAGCAATAAAAAACATTAAAACAAATAGAAATCTGAAATCTGTAAGTTGTAAAAACTTTATACAAAATAATATATTACAAGAGAATAAAACGTGTTTTTTTCCCTTCTAATTATTTTCGATTCTGAAGTGACATCACATTATGTAATTGACCAATCAATGATTAGCATTTCTGATATGCAGAAAATTAAATATTAGAATGCGATGCCATGAAAGACTTCAAAGTTAATTAATTTACTTGCTATCTAACAAACGAACTTACATATTGTAAATAAAATAAATCACAAGTCCATTTTGATTTTTTAAAATTTACATATGACAGATTTATTTTATTTTAGAAAAATAAAATTTTAAATTTTCCATTGAAATTGGGGTAAAATCCTGAGGATTCCTGCTGGCTTCACATCCTTCAATTATCAAATGCCTGTATAATCAAATAATTGAATCACCATTAGATTGATGGAACCAGGACAATTATTATCAAGGTCATGTCAATTTACTAGCACAAATCTAGCACCATTTAAGTCAATCTAATTAAATTAGATGTTTGTTGTTTTTGTTTTTGTTTTTGTTTTTTTGGGTAATACACTAACATGTAACAACATTCCATATTTGGTCATGTAAGGGTTTAAATTTTCAACACGCCAATCATTGAATAAACTACAAGTATTCAAACTGAGCATACGTCAAGGTTCAAATTTTTCTTTGACCAATCAGTAATAAGATTACCAGTATTAAAACCTTTTTGCACACACTGACAGCTGTTGCTTGATTGGTCCATTTATTTAACTGTCGTGTGTGTGATTGGATGTTTAAAAACTAATGGAAGATTAGATGTTAAGTGGATGTCGTAGATTGTAATATATTGGTGCATCCCCAAAATAAAATCCTAAGACCTACCTACGACACGGATTCAGACCTTGGTGACTGAATACTAATGCCGACAGGTTGCTTTTAAATGAAAAGTCAGAAGAAAACGGACAGAGCACTAATCTCTGTGAAAAGACGGACGTTAAAACTCAATAAATAATAATAAAAAAAAACATAAACATAACACTCCTTGTTCAGATTTCCGCTTGATAAGACATGTGGGGAAAGTCATTTTTTGTTAACACAGGATTCTTGTTTACTCATGATTTTGTTTTAGACAGAGTTCCACTGTATATAAAGATCATTATTATGCAACTCTAGAAAAAGATTTTCTAAATTTTGGCCAATCACACTACATTACTGGCTCTTGAGCCATTTTGAATTTCGACTGAAAAAAAACCCCTTAAAAGAACAAAATTTTCAACAATATTTATGCAATAATGTGATGGTCATGGAGAACACTGGATACCCCCCAAACACACCCCACCAAGAAAACTACAACTTCAGAAGGGATAGACACTGATTTTATATGTAACTATAAAACGATCACAGCCCTCTAATATTTGAATGGTGGGTTAAAAAAATTTATCTATTTTTGTCATATTTTAAAATACAAATCTTATGGACAATGCATACACTCAGGGTAGTAAATGCACAATACATGCAACAAGTTACCATCACATGAAACTCTGTACAAAAAATATTAAGAAATTTCCTCAATAAACAGTATCAATTATTAAATTTATAAAATAAAATAATATTCTATACCCAACATATCAATAAACCATACAACAAAATGCTAAGAAATAAGAATTTAAAGTCATACAGGACCTTTACACATAACAAGCAAGTCAATCTCACAAACACAATATAAACATTTATATGATCATACAACTCAAGTCTGTCAACCTCTTACAGCGAGTTTGGTTGGAACTAGATTACTAACTAGAGTCCCCTTTGACATACAACTCAGGTCTGTCAACATATCTTAGGGCGAGTTCAGTTGGAACTAGTTTACTGACTAGAGTCCCATTTGAATGATAAACTCTATCAAAGAGTTCCAACTCTAGCAACTCTCGAGATTTTGGCTCTCAACTAGCATTACAGTATATTCTATTTAAAGCACAACTTTGATTGATTAGACCTCACCCGAGAGTTACTCGAATCCATATCTAGCAAATTTTGAAAAATGATACAAGCGGAAAAAGTCTAGCGATCCATTTTTGAGCTCTACCTTATACATATATCAAAATAAAACAGATACAGCGTGGCTATAGAAGCATAGTTATAAAAGTAACAATATACATAATATATATTTAAAGTCTAAATATGGATAAATATTAATAAAACTTTACATTTTGTTCCAGACGTTTTGACTGAACACAACATATTGCTGTCATATTGCAATAAAATAGTCAAACCTGCCTTGAAGGGCACTTCTATATAAAAAATCACAGTCTATAAAGGGCAGCCTCATTTATCCCATTAATGAATAGTGCATATAATTTTAACCTGTATCTAAAGTGCCCATTTTCTGGTTCCCTCAAGTTACCTTTATATACAGGTTGAGACAGGCTGTGTTCAGTCCAAACGTCTTAAACAAAATTTTAAGTTATATACACAACCTTCACAACCTTTATCTCTATTAAGTCTTACTTCATTTTATGATATTTTGACTCTTAACAGTTGAGGGGTTAAGGTTAGGGGGTTTAATGCCACTTTCAACAATATTTCAGATATATCGTGGCAGTCAGTTTTATTGGTGGAGGAAACTGGAGTATGGAGTATTCAGAGAAAACCACCGACCTTTCACAAGTCACTGACAAAGTTTGCTATAGCTTCACTTCATTTTATGATATCTTGATTCTAACAAGTTCCAAATAATGTATCATTACTAAATAACACAAATCAAACCTATTTTCTTTACAATTTCTGGGTATAGAAATTGGTTTAAATCCCAAACCCATGAGATATTAAATATGTAAATTATAGTACACCCTCCTTGTACGGCTACCTTTTTGGATCAAACTATAATTTGGATAGGGCTTGGGCTTCTGGTATTAAACGCCACTCTCAACAATATTTCAGTCATATCGTGGCAGTTAGTTTTATTGGTGGAGGAAACCGGAGTGCCAGGAGAAAACCACTAACTTGCCGCAAGCCACAGACAAACTTTATCACCTGAGTGGGATTCGAACTCACAACGTTAGTGGTGATCGGCACTGATTACATAGATAGTTGTAAATCTACTACCATATGATCATGACCAGGACGGCCCCGTTAAAATTTGGAGACAAGGGGGGGGTGGCGATATATTGAGGGAGAAATTTACATATAAACGACATGATTTTTAAAAGTCTGGACTTTGATGTCAATAAGTGATGGGGTAGTATAATAAGGGTACATTTAACAAGCAAAAAGAAAAGCCTACTGAGACTATATCATAATCATAGTGCATATTTGATATTTGCAGAAAGGCAACAACAAAAAAAGGTCATGACACAATACCACATATGAAGTTGCGACTAGCCACCAGGATATCTCCTACAGTATTTTCATTCTCTATCCAGAGTTGTCGTTCAAATGATTTGTGATCGTTTTTAACTTTTTAATTTTTACCGCCGCAAAATATTTCTCCAAGAAGTGGGGGTGAAATCATTTTTAAGAGAGAATTGATTTGAAATGAGTGATTTATTTTCATCTTTATTGATATTTACAATAATTAAAACAATTTTAAGTAGATTTTTTTTACTGTTTCTAACTTTTACAAGAATCTTGTAAAATGAGCGTTGACAGAGATGTCGTGTAGCACAGCAGGAACGACAACTCTGGATAGAGAATGCAGTATTTTGTGAAGAATCGTGGCATGGATTATTTTTTTGGTTTTTGCTTATTTTCTTAAATGCTAAACGTTCACAATCTATCAATCCACCTTGGCCAAGACAAATGCTGATCTGCTAGGAATGTATACCTGAAACAAACAATTAAAACATGTAAAATCAAACCTGTATTAAGAGGTCACCTTTGCAACATATAAAAACGGTCCTTATAAGACAGGTGACCTCTTAAAAGAGGTTCAATTCATATGGAATTTTCAATAACAGGAAAAAAGGAAAAATGTGACCTCTTAATACAGGTGACTGCTTAATAGAGGTAACCACATGGACAGGTTTTACTGTATATTGATATACATGAGAAATTATTCAATACAAAATATAAACATTCTATATGTTTTATTTTTACTTTGTACGTATATCATATTTCAAATTATTAAAGGTTGTCAGTTCACAAGTCTAGGCCTTTCAATAAGGGGCGGCACCAGGTACTTTTACCTGCCTAAAATGGTCTTTGGTACCTCCTGATTTTGAAGATTGTTGTATAAGATATTCAAGAAAATTGTTCAAATTTAATAAAAAAAAAAGTATCACCTGTACATAGTGAAGTACTGGTAGACTTGAAAAATATTGAAAGCCCTGCAAGTCGGTATCGGTTATTTCAGAATTTGGATCTAACCCGGTTCCGTTTTGACTTTTATTTTTCTCTTTATGCGCATTCATGTCAATAGCAAACACACTTTACACAAAATATGATATTTACATTTGTATCCTGTTCCTATAAATGTTCCCCTCAAGGATACAAAACTTGATGTACAGGAGGGTTGCAATTGGGAATTTCATAATTTTTATTAAGTTATTCAAAGTTTTTTTTGGTGAGGTAATCAAATTAAAATTCACTGATTGTTTGATCTTATTATTAGAAGGGTATGGTGTTTAAGGCCACTTTCAACAATATTTCAGTTTTATCGTTATACATTTTTGTAATTAGAAAAAGCACTAACATCTAACAATATCTTTTCTGAGTTCATGTCAATTAACAATTCAATGATCTTTGCATTGGATTGAAGTGGGATATCTTCCTATTGACACAGGTACTTGAGGACAGTATAGCCACTTCCCCTTTTTCTTAAATTACGAAAAAATTGTAACATATTCTTCAGCTATTATTTTCAATAGAATTATATGTTAATCTGATGATATACATGGTCACAAAATGACCCTTTCCATACCAAACAGTCATTTTCTTTAAATCCATCTTTCCATAACTTTGTGATTTATTAAAAACAATACTCTCCTTCTACCATTTTCATGTGTTATTAATACAATATATAGTGGGTTTTTTTCGTGTGCGGCTAATTTTCGCTATAGTCACGGCCGTTTAAAAGCGCGGAAATTAAACTCCGTGGAGAATTCCCTGAAAATAATAAGAAAATAGCATGGCAATTTAATTGACAGATGTATGTTACGGTTGAATGTGCTTACTGCAAGGTGTGATAAATGTCAGATTACCAACAGATGTTTAATTAACAATTACAGGTAGAGGGATAAACTTGTCATCATTTGTCTTAATTTGTCATTAAATTCAGCTGTGGCTTGATTATTGACCATTAATTATGATTAATAAAGAACAATTATTGAACCCGAGATCCGTGTCGCTGAATTACCAAGCCGAACCTACACTCGACAATAATTAAAACAATCAAATGTTTATAATCATAATAAAGTTGATTAAAACGATATTTAAAATTGTTATTACATTAATTATTATTATTGAGAGAGTTATTTTAATTTTTTAATTTTTTTATAGTTGCTGGGATCGAATAATATCAAACTGCGTGGTCTTAAGGTTCATCTAAATACCAGAAACAAAAGAAATGTACTCGTTCTGAAATTCCGATTAACCTGAGCTTTTATGTGTATATAATACCAAAAGAAACAAATATTCTTCAAATTGTTGTCATAATGATCTATATATAGTTGATAATCCTTTTGCCATAGGTTTATTTTTAGCGAGGATTTTGTCAATCAGCGAAAATAAAATACAGTGAAAACTTAACCTGCTGATTTTGACTGAATATCGCGAAAAAATCCTGACGCAAAAAAAAACCCGATATACGGTACAGCATTCTCTCCCCTTTTCCCTTTCATCTTATAAAAACACTACTTTCTTCCATTTTTACTTCGATGTTTAAAAAAAAAAACACAACCTCCTTTTTTTCTTTTTCATGTTATTAAAACAACATTCCCTCCCTTTATCCTTTTCATATTATTATCAAAACAACTCTCCTATTGCCCCTTCCATGTTATTAAAACAATACACCCTCCATTTTTTCCATTTCATGGTATCAAAACAACACTCTCTCCCCTAACCACACCAGTGGCACAAAGGTTAACACGCTCTCCTTGAATATGATAGATTTTGGGTTAATAATTATGATTTGACTCTAAATTATTTAGTACATTTGAAAGAACATCATGTTTTTTTTTTAAATGTTTTCTATCAACGAATATCGGCGAAAACGTTGAAGTTTCACACAGCAAAATCATAAAGGTCATTTGCATAGTAATCTATATTTAGATTACGGCTTCCTGGAAGTGAAAATTATTTAAAATAAATAGAACAGAGACACGAAACATATTATATATACAGACAATACACAGTTGCCAGACGAGGTTGGTGTTACACCGAGTACCTGTGGAACAAAACATTATCTGCCTGTCTGTCAGTGTGTCGGAACGATTGTTGCAATATTAGTATTTATTTATTCATAACTTGGGAAAACCCCGTCACAGCTAGGTACGCTAAAGATGTGATTTGCAGATATCGAAATAAATACGAAATTCTTCTGCATATGGCCATTTCGACAATTTGTCTCATCAGTGCAGATGAAATTAAATAATTTGGGAGACGAAAAAAGCGAAAGATAGAGAATATATAACCTAAAGGGCCAAATTCATTTAAGGACAGAGCTTTGCATTTTATGCCTACTCTTTTATAGAAAGTTATAGCTTTTTACCTGTTTAAATATAAGAATATTTTTTGGGCTAGTAATATTCTATTTGGACCACCAAAAGTTCAGTATCTCAAGGCAGTTGGTGGCCCAAACCTTCTCATTTGGGCCACAAGGGTCTAAAAACGAGTGTCGAGTGCTGCACTATGAAAATCCAACTGAGTATGTTGGTCTAGTACAAAAGAGATAATAACATATCATCATTTCTTTGAACATAGCTTGTTCTCACCCTAAAATAGCTGAAAAATTGCTAATTTGGCATTAAACGACAATCACTCGCTCACTCTCGCCTCCTTTTCCCATTTATGTAATACAAACAAGATTCCTACTCTCCCCCCCCCCATTTAATGGCTTATAATCTCTCACTCTCTCCCCTTTTTCCCATTATGTTATAAAAACAAGATTCCGGCCCTTTCTGCCTTTTAATGACTTACCATCAGACTACATCGTCTGTTATCCCAGGGGTCATTAGCTGTAAAGAAATCTGTATTATGATCGAGTCTTTTGTGTCCACCAAACTCCCCGCTATCAGAATCTAATACTAATTTATATCTATCATTTGTTAAAGGAAATAAAATTGAATACTATAGTACAATATATAATTTCACTAAGAGAGAAGGTTTGGACCCAAAAACTAGTTTACAACTGCCAATTCTGTATCAAGCCAGAAAAGTGAACGGTCATGTATTTGCGTTTTAGGGGTATCGAATTTTCCCGTTTTACGATTTTTCTATTGGATTTTGGAAACATTTCAAGTGTGGTATTTTTTCTTTTCATTTTAATACCAACTATAGCTAAACCTCACTCGAAGGGGTCTATATAGGGTTGGGCTGATTTAATTGAGTTAAATAGCTATACATGTATTTCAAAATTGAAATTGGAAATGGGAGGACCAAATAAAAACATTTCAACAATACTACAATTCAAATTTTCATGCAGTTTCAAAGATGAAAATCTAGGTTTGGTTTGTTTTATGGTGTTTAACACCACTTTCAACAATATTTCAGTTATATCATGGCAGTCAGTTTTATTGGTGGAGGAAACTGGAGTGTCTGGAGAAAACCACTGACCTGTTGCAAGCCATTGACAAACTTTATCACAAATTGTTGTTTCGAGTACACCTCACCATGAAAGGGGGGTGAACTCACAACTTTGGTGGTGATAGGCACTGATTGCATAGGTAGCTGTTAATCCAACCACCATCAGATCACGACCACGTCAGCCACTTGGAGGAAGGCACATACTATTCCACTAGAACATATAAAGGATACTTTCCAGGTATATTGACACCAATCTTATAATCAGTATAACTATTAGATGGATGGAAATTGAAGACAAAAACCAGTTTATCTGCTCTATCAAACACAACAACCTTGTCTCCATCATGTTTCCTACTGATGTAGTTCTGTAATTATAAACAAATGGCAGATTTAAAAATCAGTCAACATTATCACTAATTATTATATAGATAGCTGTGAATTACAGAATTTTCTGAGTTAAATAAAAAACAATAATTTCACAGTGAAATTATCGTTTTTAATTCCACTCTCGCTATATTTCGTGCCATTTCGTTGTCGACGTCATATGAAGACTTCCAGTTTGAAACATAAAAATTAGACGTTATTTGGCTTCGTAAATGCTTCAATTTTGATCAAATTTAACTAAAATAATATTTCAAGGTAAGCATTTTAATTATTTTATTGTCGTGGGTGGGTGGTCCCATGTTTTTGAAGCAATACACATTATAGTATATCCCTACACTACACACGTCATATAGTGTAATTAAACTCATTTTATATTAAATTCGATTTTTTTTATCTATATAATAAATACTATAACTAATTGACGAGTTTCATTATCAAAAATATGTAACTCATAACCAAATAACGTTGTAACTCACTCATGCGCTGCGTGCATTCGTGAGTTACTGCGTTATTTGGTCATTCGTGACATATTTTTGATAATGAAACTCTTTAATTAGTTATAGTATAACTAATCAATTAATGAGCAAACATTATCACTAACCACTCAATTAATGAGTGAACATTATCACTAACCAATCAATTAATGAGCAAACATTATCACTAACCACTCAATTAATGAGCAAACATTATCACTAACCAATCAATTAATGAGTGAACATTATCACTAACCAATCAGTTAATGAAGTGTGAGAGTACTTATAGCAAGAAGAGTATTTATAGATAATAGGTAAATTGTTCACATGGAGTGATATTGTCAGTATCAATAAACTGACTCTGATGCTGAACAATAATCATTGAGAGTAACATCAAACACATTACAACATTACCAATAAAACAATAACGTTTTGAGGGTCTCAACAATAAACATTAATATGGATTAGGCACAGCCTACAGGCGAGCATCGCATCTACGCATAGACATGTACATGTATTTTACTAGTCTATGATTATGAGTCCACAGTCTCTTGAAGTTAAAAAAAAAAAAAAAAAAAAATAATTTCTGACTTGTTTTTTAGTTTTTGAAACTTCAAGTGACTGTGATGAGTCAAACGTCTACCATTTAAAAAAATCCGGGGGTCGTGCACAGGGGCTTGTTATGATTTTTTTTTATCCCTCGACTACTCTAAAAAATACATTTTTGTACACACGAGACACTGACACGAGAGTAGTCGAGGGATAAAAAAAAAACGTAACAAACCCCTGTGGGTCGTGATGCTCGTATGTGTTTATGTAAATGTTTTGTAAAATAAATGATGAAAGTTCATAACGTTAAATTTTGACATGTTTATTTGTAAAAATGTGGTTCAAAGTCCACCGAAATGTCAATGATATAAGAAAATAAATAATAGCTTTCATAAAGAAATATATAATCATCCTTTCACGCACAAATCAATTCATAACTCAGACAGAAAAGGCATAAAATATTGAATATCTTACCCCCGCTGATCCACTTCTCTTGTTGTAAACAAACAATTTTGATCGGACCAATCGGCAGTTGATCAAAATGAAACAAGTAAGAGAAACCAGCTACCTCACGATCCTACGACCAACCCTGGAATACGCAGCAATGGTTTGTGATCCCACCACCCAAACCCTGATACAGACATTCGAAAATGTTCAAAGAAGAGCTGCCCGCTTCGTCATTACACCAGCAGAACACAAGGATGAGTGACAAGCATGTTAACATCACTTGAGAGGCAGACTTTAGAACAACGGAGGAGGATAAGAAGACTCGTTATGATGTATAAGATCCAGCATCAACTCGTGGACATCGACCGAGACTTGTACCTCAGACCTGGTGACAGCAGAACCAGAGGTAAACATAGGTTCTTCCAGGAGAGGTCCAATTATGACACTCTCAGAAACTCCTTCCAAAGAACAGCACAAGAATGGAGCCACCTACCAGATACCACAGATGGGGCCAGCTCCATAGAGGAGTTCAGGACTAACCTCCAACAATAGGTTAGCCACGACAACCAGTGTAAATAGTTTTAAGGGTTGGCAACTGAATCAATATTGTTGTTTTTTTTAAATCATCTTTATACTCCTACAATTTATCGCTTGACATTTTTTTTCTTTGTTTTGAAACCATGAGCGACATGATCAACGAAATCGTGTGACGACAGCTTTAGGGGCGAAACAAGAAGGTCTAACGATTGTCCA
The DNA here is from genome assembly GCA_002080005.1 of Gigantidas platifrons. Taxonomy (NCBI): domain Eukaryota; kingdom Metazoa; phylum Mollusca; class Bivalvia; order Mytilida; family Modiolidae; genus Gigantidas; species Gigantidas platifrons. The sequence continues at coordinate 215,264 of MJUT01007407.1, forward strand.
TTTTTTAAATAAATTAATCGTTTCATGTACGGTTTCCTTTCTATTTTTTTTTTCTGGGGGGAGGGGTATTTTTAAACTGGATAGTTATTTTTTTTTCAAATTAAAAGGCTGTTTCCTGTACGTCACTCTGTAATGATAATTTATCAAACATTAAGTATGTATTCTATAGAAATACATATATTTTGCTAATAGATACAACATATGTGATAGAAAATGTTGTACCTAGGCTATATGTGATACAAGATGTACTTTAGTCGGAACTAACTTACGTGACATCATAGGTTAGGAATGTGGGGAAACCCCAGTGACGTCTTTGTAAACATTGCGGAATCTCCGTCAGGAAAATCTCAACGTACTGGAGATTTATCTTACTAATTTTAAATATTTATTTTAAAATACCCACTTATAAAACATCACAATGAATAAAAAAAATTCAATTACAATTTTAAAAATATATCCACATTACTGGTAACTGCAACGTTCAATACATAAACAATTACAATCTCCCATACCTGCAAGGACCGACAACTCTGTATGGGAGATTGAAACAATTATTCGGCAACCAACTGTAAATCGCCACCAAAGAAACAATTATTCGGCAACCAACTGTAAATCGCCACCAAAGAAACAATTATTCGGCAACCAACTGTAAATCACCACCAAAGAAACGCAGGGCAATGATTGTTTACTCTGACAGTGACAGCGATCATGAATGAATGACGTGACGTAACAATACTTGTGTGACGTAAACTTAGGGGCGAAACAAGAAGGTCTGGCGATTGTCAATTTTTAAATAAATTAATCGTTTCATGTAAAGAAGCTGTACGGATTCCTATTTTTTTTTGTTATTTTTAAACTGGATAGTTATTTTTTATTCTAATTAATAGGCTATTTCCNGTCATTCGCTCCGATTGTCCATTCTATGCTGAAACTTAAAAACCACTTCCGGTTGGTATTGTTAGTATATTGATTCATCTCCTTACACACATGTTGCTGTTTAGCTTGCATCTTTCGATGCTCGCTATCACTCCTATGAGACTCACTGTTATAGATAAATGACAATGTCTGTCTTGACCTTCATAACTGCCATTATTCTATATGTATTGTTCACCTGGTTTGAAAATATATCCAAAGATGCTCATTTGAAAAAAATCATGACAATCAGAAGGCAGAACTGACATAGCAGTCATGTTGTGAATTTTAGAATGAAATGAAAATCATATAAAATGTTTCAGGACTACCCAATTAACATTTCTGCTATATTTGGTTTCAATCTGTGGGTTGTGAGAAAAAGTGTGAAAAGCTAATGGACACAGACAACAATGGACACATAGTGATGATGATTTCTCACATGGGCCTTTATCTAATAAGATGAAATCCTAAACTGTATTTCAAAGTCGGAAGAAGAAAAAAAGAACTCAGAATTTTTTTTATATCCCTAAATTCATAAATATTGGAGACCATAAATGCATATTTCTTTGTTTGATTGATTAATTGGTGCTTAACACCACTTTTAGCAATATTCCAGCTATATTGTGGCTTTGTAATATACATGTTATATAATGATAATTAGTGAAAGGAAACGCAAGATTTAGAATGCCAGAAATATAACTACCAATGAGATTTTTGGTCACAGAAATATGTGTATATAAATTTGTGCTGAGTTTATATATTTTAGCTTTTTTTCAGCTGATGCTATAAATTTTAGCCAATTTTCAGCTTAGTACATAAATTTTCACTTTTACCTGATGGTGACTAAGCCAAGAATACTTTTTCTCTAGATGCATCATGCAGCGCTCAAAATTATTCAGGTATTTATATTTTAAATTTTTGTCGTCTGCTAAATAATACTGTCGTCTGCAATAGTGGTAACTTTCATTGTTTCCAACCCGTGGAAAATCTAACCACTCAGGATGACCAAATTCATTTCCTAGAAAATATAACAAAGGGTTAGGGTTATGATGATTAATGCCACCTTCAACAATATTTCAGCTATATCGTGGCAGTCAGTTTTAATCGTAAAGGAAACTGGAGGACCCAGAGAAAACCACCGACCTGTCGCAAGTCACTGACAAACTTTATCACATAATGTTGTACACCTCGCCTGATAGGCACTGATTGCATAGATAGTTGTAAATCCAACTACAGTCAAACCTGTCTTAACGACCCCCTGTATTCATCGACTTCCTGTCTTATCCAACCGTTTTCATTCCTCCCAACGAATTTTACTATATACTTTAACTGTATTCAACGACCCCCTGCCTTACGTGACTAACGACCGTCTTTTTTCCGCTGTTTGAAAGGTAAATCTTGTGTTAACCGACTTTCATAATTGCTGATATCTGCATGATCTACTGACAACATCTCACTCCCAAAGTCCATACCTGTTACTAGTTCATAATAATAGATTTTTCATATTAAATGAAGTCACATTATTGTGTAAGACCGCCAATTTTTTTTACCAGGTAAGTTGTTCACGTGATGATTTATTATTGTTGTTTTGATTTATTTGGGTTTATTTCTTATTTATATTAAATATTTAAAATTGCTTACTATATAGAAAATACCGTTTTAATCTTTCAGTTTGAAAATTATTGAATTATGAAGTACTGGTTCCCAGCATATATTTCTGTCAACATTCGTTCAACGTGCGGTAACAGATCAAGGTAAACACATGCTGATTGTGTGATTAGGCTATTTATAGCTTTCGGCAAGTGATCGAAGTTGAATTTCATTCTTCTAATCATAATGATTAATTCTAATTACGATGACAATTAAGACAACAATAGCTGTTGAAAGAAAGTAAAAAACTCGATCATTTAATATAATTATTCTTTTTTTTCTTTTTTTTTCACCCACAAGGACAGAAATATTTAACGATATTAACACTATAGTGTAGCATCACCACCGGATATAGGTAACCTCGAGCAGGTGGAAAAACAAACGTGAAGTTAGGTAAGGTCAAATTCTTCTTATTTTCATTATATTCTACATTTTGCTGACAAGTAAAGTTTTGTGATATTGATTCCTATTAATGTAGCTACTACATTTATTTAAGGATGATTATGATCCATAATTGGCTTTTTCTCTCTTCAAATCGTCAGAATCAAACCGGGTGGTACCTGTTCAAAGAAGCATGTGACGAGTTCAAAGTTGTAAAAAACATGTTTATCCTTCAACTATTCATTTGACATTTTTGTAGAACAAAGTTTTATCATATTTAAGCTTGAACAACACTGTATTTCGAAATAAACTATTGTTTTCACAGAGAAATTCATGTAAATCAAGTGGATAAATTGTACGGCAAATAGTTATTTACTGTATGGGGAATAGATACTTTTCTATTTGCCGTACAGAGATGTTGCTTTATTTACAACACATATTTTAATGACATTTTTTTTAAGTTGTTCTAAATGAGCTTGCATCCATTTGTTCAACTTCAGGTAGTCTATAATAAAACCAGAGGAGTTCTTATTGCTTTCATCTCAATAAAATCATACCTCCTGTGGTGATAAAAACTCTCCTATTTATCTGCATTCTAATCAACTTACCCATGAAAGTTAAATATCCTTCTCCACCAAGACCAATTGTAAAAAGCCTAATCATTTTGTGCAGAGCTATTCCTCGATCTATAATTAGATTAGGGGGAGATAAATCTGACATACTGGTATACATTTCTTTGTCCATTAACCAAAAAGCCAAGGATTTGTCTCCAACCAGTGCTTGATCATGACTTTCACAATATGCAATACATTTCTCAGCATAACGTCTGTTTACCATTGTATGACATATTTTAGTCAGATCCCAATCGTCATCTCGAAATTCTTTCAAATACTGAAATGGAAAATCTCTTTATAAGAAAGACATGATACCAATATGTGATCATAAATAGAAGAATGGACACAGATGTGCTTCAAGCTAAAGTAAACAAGGGCATCACTCTGGAACAAAGAAAATTTAAGACAATGACACACTTTAATAGCATAATAGTACAATGGCCTACAGACATGTGAGCTAAAAATAAAGAAATGCCATGATAGTTGTTTTAAAACTTTATGTCCACATTTACAAAGCTGGGGTCTACGATACTGAAATACTGTTAAAGTTGGTGTTAAACACTAAAATATCAGCAAAGTCAAATCTCGTCTAAGGTCAAAGGGATCAATGACTTTACTTTAAAGTAGTCAGATATTTGAGCTATCAGGGACAAATATAGATATAAGCTACTACAAACAGATCAAATTTACACTTCAAACACTTTAAGGTCATCACCATTACTTGATTAACCAATACATAATCTGTGTGTCACAAATGATACAGGATACGTCATGTTTGTCGTTATCTCAATCCTGTCCTCTCCACATTCACGACTTACAACCAGATTTTTGACAAAAGTAACACGACGGGAGACAGGAACTGCTTACTCTTCTAACGCACCTAAGTTCACCTCCTCTTTAACGTGTGGTTCATCTTCCTCAATCTTTAGTTTTCTGGGGATTTTTTGTTGAACCACTGATTGTCTTCTTGTCCTTTTTCTTCTGGCCATTATATTGTACGACCTTTGATTTACAACTTATGATTAACCCCTTGGAACCTCCAAACTGTTCTTATCAAGTTAAATGACTTATAAGAGTTTGTGATAAAGAAATTCCCCTGTGTTTTGTTATAACATAATGTAGGATATACATCTACCTGTTCAATCAGTGCCTATCACCACTAAAGTTGTGAGTTTGAATCCCACTCCTGGTGAGGTGTACTCGATTCAACATAAAGTTTGTCTGTGACTTGCAACAGGTCGGTGGTTTCCTCCGGGTACTCCTGTTTCCTCCACCAATAAAACTGACTGCCACGATATAACTGAAATATTGTTGAAAGTGGCGTTAAACATCATAAACCAAATCAAATCCATTTTAAAGCCTGTATTAAAGAGAGTTAGAAAACACCAACATTAATCCATAAATCTGGAATGGCCATAGCTAATCTATAGTCAAAGCCTAAGAGAGTTAGAAAATACCAACCTTAATCCATAAATCTGGAATGGCCATAGCTAATCTATGGTCAAAGCCTAAGAGAGTTAGAAAATACCAACCTTAATCCATAAATCTGGAATGGCCATAGCTAATCTATAGTCAAAGCCTAACAGAGTTAGAAAATACCAACCTTAATCCATAAATCTGGAATGGCCATAGCTAATCTATAGTCAAAGCCTCCTCCTCCTTCCTCTACAGGACGACACAATGCTGGCATACCTGATACCTCCTGTTTAAAAGTTAGAATTTGGCATGAATATACAATATACGTACATTGTTGGAAAATATATAAATTTTTTGTACAAGCTTTAGAAACAGGTAGAAAAGCAAGTTTTTGGAAAGCTTTTCTAGTCTGTTTTGCAGCAAGTGATCTGTGAGATCAGCGCTTATACTATCACCACTTCTTTCTGTTGCCCTACATGAATCAGGTACCAGAAATGCTTTATTAGGTCCATGATTAAATAACACTGAAGTTTTATTTTACCCTCTTTATTAGAACTCAAAATTACACAATTGCAGGATAAAACAAGTTATTCTTCAGAATAGATGTCTGATGCATTTCTTAAAGTAACTAGGAAGAACTGTTTTAGATACCTAAAACTTATGTCTCCCCTTAATGCGACCATCTGTACAACAACCTATCTTGAAAAACAAAAATGTGATGGCCCGGACAAGAAAATACTATTTAAAAAACAATTATTGGTTGGCTTTGAATCAGGAAAATCTGTCTGAGAGGAGCAACATATCTACCCACAGACTGTTGTTTCAGTGAGCTAGCACTATGAAGATCCAAGCAAGTTTGCTGGTCTAGCACAAAGCAGACATCATCTATAACTTGTTCTCACTATGATATAGCTGAAAAATTGCTCACTTGACTTGCTATTCTTTGCTATAACTATTTAGACTTGCTAGATTTTTTTGACTTGTTAGACTTTGCTAGTCTTTTCTACGACTTGCTAGACTTTGCTTGATTTCGTTGTTGACTTGTTATTCTTTGCTATAATTTTTTAGACTTGCTAAACTTTGTTAGATTTTGCTTGTATTGTTGACTTGCTATTTTTTGCTAAGAATTTTTTTACCTGCTTAAAAAAATTAAACTTTGCATTCTCAATTGATTTTACTTGAAAAATTTTTGTTAGGGTTTATTTATGAAAACAAGGGCAATGCAAAGCATGGCGTATCCCCTCGCCTAAAAATTTGACCCGATGACCTTCACCTTTGACCTTGAAAATCAATAGGGTTCCAGATTCTCTTAAGGACTAAGTATGTACCAAGCTTGGTCAAAATCCATTGAAGGATGTTGATTCTAGAGTGTTCACAAGGATGTTACGGAAGGACGGTAGCGTTACTATATCCCTTCGCAACTTTGTTGGCGAGGGGATAATAAAGTTAAAACAGTGATGGTCAACAATATCACCAATATCAACAAAAAGAACTCCCACCTCTAATCTCAAATCACTGAGCATAAAAAAACCATGACATATGATGTTGTATATCTAGGTTCTGGCTGGGAAAGCAGTCCTCACGATGAGCACCGGTCCTCTGGCTCAAAACCAGTTTGTACCAGTAAATTTGTTAAGTCTTTTTTAAGAACTATATAAAAATAAATTTAAGAATTTGATTCAAACCAGTAAATTAAAATTTTCATTTTGAGGACTGGGCCAGACACAAACATGTACTTGTTATTTCATTGCTAAAAAGGGGGTTTAAGAGTATAATAACCATACCTCTGCTACTGTTATAACATCAGGATATAATGTATGTAACATGTGATTGGCTACCATAAGATATACAAGAGATTCTGTGTCAGTGTTTAATCCAAAATACTCATTGTAATCTCCACTGAAACCATGACCTGGAAAATATCAAAAATAAACCCTATTACATACACAGTATGTTGTGTGAGCCAGTATCACTATGAGTCGCTATAGCAACGAGTAATGATGTGGTTAGCTCACGCAACAGGCGAAACCTCATACAAAGTCTTGTACCAACACACTATGTATGTAATAAGTTTATGTAACATTTCAATAAAAAACAAATCTTAAACAAAAGATATATAAAACAAATCATGCCAATGATATGACATCACGACAAAGTAGTTCGGCAGAGAAGATTTCGTGCAACGTTGTGCCATTCTTTTATCACCAGTGTGGTGATACAACATCTTGAATCAGACAGGCGACTTTCTTTAATTTCAATAGAAAACATGTACAATAATCTTAGATAACCAAAATTACTATAATAATACAATCTGATTGGCTTAATTATATTAAGAGTGTCATGTGATTTGCTGACCTGAATACATTTGCTAATGTTTTACAAGCAAATCTTGCTATAACTATATGTGTATATGTTTAATGTGATATAAAGGGTTTTATATAACAAATAAATCTCTTTTCAACATATTTGTAGACACATAAAGATGTCTCGTTTTACATGGCACATAAATTATAACATGTGTACACATATAAATGTGACCAAAGTCAGGAGACATATGACTGAATGATCTGTTTGCTCTTTGATTTATGTGTTAAATTTCCACATCAGACATCTATAAGACAAAGCATTGTTAAAAAGGGTAATCAAGAAAAAAAATATCCTACCCATCCCATGTGTATGGTACAGCATTGATGTGACTCCGTCAAATCTAAAACCGTCAAACTGGTACTCTTCAATCCACCATCTAAGGTTTGACAGCAAAAATCGTAAAACCTCATGTCTGCAATAAATTTGTACATATCAATATACAATGTACATGAAAATTATTGCAATTTGAATGTGATACTAATCAAATTTTGCTCCAATTTGTTTTGTTGCAGTTTTTTTAATCTTTCTTCATCTGCTAATTTTAAAATGCCATAAAATGGACAAATGTCAGTATCTTAATTGCAACACTAGATATTTGTCTGTTATATAAAAAAAAAGTAGAAAGACTGTTATCTTTTTTTTATAATTAAATTAAATAACTTTTTTTTTGCAAATGTTATTGCAGGATAAATACAATATTGGTGTATTGACGATAAATATTGAATTTATGTAGCTCGACACAAAATGGATGGAAAGACTCGCTAAAGTTCGTCTTTCCCCCGTTTCTAAGCCTCGCCACATAAATTCTATATTCATCGTCAATACACCAATATTGTATATAGATTTTATCTCAAGTGAAGATTAAAAATAACATGAAAACAACACATAATGACAGAATAGTCTAAAATTTGAAAACTTTGGTGAGTAACAACTGAAAATGTTGAGTGCAAGACTCATCTGGGAGAGTTGCACGGATCTCTGAATCATTATATATGTTGGCTGTGCTACGAAGACAGCACAAAAAATGTCAGTCTATATCAAAATCTACTATAATATACATGACTTTGTACAAGGAGTAATTTTAGGACTTTTTTTTCCTATTAATCATAACAAGCAAAAATTCTCATCAATCAAAATTACTGCATTACTTGTTGAGTATATTACAAATGGTCTTTAATTACAGTTTCAGCTAGACTTTGAAATCATCAGGACATTGCCAGTTTTATCAAAATTTCTTCAGGATATTCTTTGATAATTACACTAAACTGTTCTTCAGGACAATTTGAAAAATAGGTGGGCAATTGTCCAGAGACCCGTGACTAGCCGAATCATTGAATTACTCTGTATAGTTGAAGAGTCGTGAATCCCACAAGTCCATGTTTCCTCTACCACCATCGTGAAAGTAGCAAGAATTAGTTCCGTCAAACTGATTCAATCCGTCCACAACATTTTTAGAAGCATGGCTATGCACAACATCTAGTAAGACAACAATACCTAGGGAGTGAGCGACGTCTATTAACTCTTTTAAATCTTCTGGATTACCAAAGCGACTGAAATAGACAACAAAAATTGTCTTCAAAATTTTAAATGTTTTCTTCAATGAGTGTTTTCATATTTAATCTATATCACCACAACGTTGTGAGTTTGAATCCCGCTCAGGTGCGGTGTACTCGATACAACATTATTTGATAAAGTTTGTCAGGGACTTGCAGCAGGTTGGTGGTTTTCTCCAGGCACTCTGGTTTCCTCCATCAATAAAACTGACTGCCACCAAGCTGAAATACTGTTGAAAGTGGCATTAAACACCATAACCCTAACCCTATTTAATCTAGAAATAAACTTGTAAGGACTTGCTGTCCATAAAATGCAGATTTCTTTCAAATTTTTATCTTTAACTTATAAATCAATTGAAAACATGTTTTAAATTATTTATCTTTTGGCTCTTGCACATTCTGTGTAACAGGACATTTCAAATATTTATAGAATAACCACAGTTTTGAAGGTTGAGACAGACATTATCACTAGTATCAAAAGTGAGTCTGAAAGGATGAGCTGTGATACTAGTGACAATATATGTTGAAACCTTCAAAATGGACGTTATTGTTTTTATCAGTAGTAAACGTCATAATGTGACATCACACTGACCAATATTTTCCAAAATCAGAGTCACTAAGTTGTTACTGACAATATCACTCTGTGAGATAAAAAAAAAATGTCCAATTTACAGATAGTTGCAAATGATGTCCTTTTTGTAGGCTTTTTGTAAGTGTTCCGGTCAGCCCATACCAGAGAAACTAGAGACTGTTCTTATAAGCCTGAATACCTAATGTTCCTTTTATAGGCTTTGTATGTGTGCCGGCCGTCCTATACCAGAAAAACTAGAGACTGTTCTTATAAGCCTGCATACCTAATGTTCCTTTTATAGGCTTTGTATGTGTGCCGGCCGTCCTATACCAGAAAAACTAGAGACCGTTCTTATAAGCCTGCATACCTAATGTTCCTTTCATAGGCTTTGTATGTGTGCCGGCCGTCCTATACCAGAAAAACTAGAGACCGTTCTTATAAGCCTGAATACCTAATGTTCCTTTTATAGGCTTTGTATGTGTGCCGGCCGTCCTATACCAGAGAAACTAGACACTGTTCTTATAAGCCTGGATACCACACAAGGGATTAAAGTATGAGTAAGCAAGGTAATGCCTAATATACACATACCTAGAAGCTGCAAAGAAACTTGTGACTTGATAACCAAAGCTAGCATAATAAGNTTGTATGTGTGCCGGCCGTCCTATACCAGAGAAACTAGAGACCGTTCTTATAAGCCTGCATACCTAATGTTCCTTTCATAGGCTTTGTTGTATGTGTGCCGGCCGTCCTATACCAGAGAAACTAGAGACCGTTCTTATAAGCCTGCATACCTAATGTTCCTTTCATAGGCTTTGTATGTGTGCCGGCCGTCCTATACCAGAGAAACTAGGACACTGTTCTTATAAGCCTGGATACCACACAATGGGTTAAAGTATGAGTAAGCAAGGTAATGCCTAATATACACATACCTAGAAGCTGCAAAGAAACTTGTGACTTGATAACCAAAGCTAGCATAATAAGCATGTTCCATAATGGCCATTAGTTGTATAGAATTATAACCTGAAATGATAGCAAATAGGGATGTAGTGTACAAATTTCCGGATCTTAATTTTATTTGTGACAAGTCTTATTTTGATCATCTCAATCTTTTCTTATGTATTTTTTAAAAATCTAAACCACATCATGAAATACAGCATTATAGGTATCACACGACTAATAATTTTCCACTCATGACATGTGCATCAATTGAAACAATTACATGCGTTTTAGAGAATAAAGTTGTCCGGTTACTGATCCAGCATATATAGAAGTTGCTATAGCAACTTAACATTAATAATAGTTTATGATTGGTTGGTAGGTCACAAATATAAAACGAGAGCATGTACTGCTCACCTAATTATTCATATGGAAGTTTGTGTTCAATGTTCAATTAAGTCTAGATTTTAGAAATAATATTATTTTCATTTTTACATAAGATCCTATGTTAAAAAAAAATCACATCAAAATAGGATGAAAAAAAAATTCTATATACCTTTTAAATATGAGAAATTTCAGAGTTTGGGCCCCTTTTAAACCCTTTTCCGAAATAAAATAGCATACTTTTAATAAAATAAAATAAATAGTCATCTACATGTATATAATTTAATTTGATTTGAATACTGCAATCTGATTGGCTGATTCGCCTGGAGAAAATTTTGGTTATACTCGATAACCTGGGTTGGTATTGTGACGTCACCAACGTGTTCATCCGCCAACGACAAATTCAAATAATCACATGAAATAATCGTATTCAAAATCGAGGAATCATTAAATTTTGTTGTAATGATTAAATGATAAGGAATATTTGAAATTTTTGAACAGGTTATACTTGCATAACCTGTTTTGGGTCGGTTTACGCTTTTCATAAACTGCTTCGCGGTTTATAAAGCATAAACTGACCCAAACCAGGTTATATCGTATAACCTGTTCAACAATTTCAAATATTCCTTAAATAAATCAGCCTTATTTTTACTGTGAAGAGACCAATGTTTCTCAATAACTAATCTGGTGATTGTAAATTACGTATTCAATTTCAACAAAACAAAATTCAACTATTTTTGAGATTCCTGTTTCTAATTCGTGTGACATATAGAAAGGTGCCTCAACAGAGATGAGATTTTTCTCAGGGTAAGTCGCTTTCCACCACTAATAAAGCAATAGTACCTGCCACCACAATATACATGTACACATAAACACAAATAATGTCAATAATAACCTCAAACTCCACAATTCAACTATAATGTGATCCAAGTTCGTCAGGGACTTTACACATCCGAGGTCGGTAGTTTTCAATTTCCGCTTACATACGTAATTAGTACCAGTCACTCAAAAGGTTGTGTGTGTGGGCTGTAGTGGCCATGATCGTATGGTAGTTGGATTTACAACTACCTATGCAATCAGTGCCTATCACCAATGACATTGAACACTTTTGGGGGGAAATGTGCAATGTAGAGGGAAAAAGATTTAATATTCTTTCTAAATTAGCCATAACTTTGCTTGCATTGCCAAACAGTAATGCTGGCTGTGAGAGAGCTTTCAGTATTGTCAAAAAAATACATACAGACTTTAGGTCAGAACTCAATAATAGCAGCCTGTGTGCATTGGTAACTTGTAAATTTAACCACTTTGTTGAATCTTGTTACGAGTACAAGCCATCTGAAGTTTTTTTGAAAGCTTCTAAATCAGCAGCAAATGATTACAACAAGAGTTTAAAGTAGCTGTTGACTTAGAAGCTTTCAAAACTACTTCAGATGGTTTGTACAACAGTTTTTCTGTTGTACTTATATTATATTATTGTAATATGTAAAATAAAACTTTGTCATTACGATGAATCTAATTTCAAAGGTCAAAAACGTCGTTACGCGTTATGACCCTCTTTTTTTTTGTTGAAAGAGGGTCATGACCCTCTTTTGACCTTTCAGGGGTTGGCATGTATGGTCTTCACGATGAGCACTGGTCCTCCGGCCAAGTTGAAGACCAGTAAAACTTTGTTCGAACCAGTAAATTTTAAAGTTTTTATTTTATAGAACTATACAAAAATAAATTCAAGAATTTGATTAGGACCAGTAAATTCAAATTTTTATTTTGAGGACTGTACTACTAAATTGTCACTTTCTATACAGACCACCTCTCTCATAAGACCACTTTTCTGTCACAGAAGAAGTGGTCTTAAAAGAGGGGAACTGCTGTACTGAAATATTTGCTATAGATGCTTGTCTAACTATAGTAGAATTTACCTAAGTCATGTATTCTTGGTAGAAGATCTCTGGTAAATTCTTTGTAGCTGGCCACCTTGCCTTCGTGTGACGCTATACCAACATGGGATTCGTAGATACGTAAAGCTCCAGGTTTCTGAGGTCTTCTATGTTTGAAATGATAATGCTAAGGAAAAATGTCAACAAATGTTTTACTACTAGTACAAGTTTGTCTTAATATGATAGACCATTTGCACATATGTGCTTCTTACAGGAGTTCTTTCCCTTATGCTGGGAATTTGTTTTGCATGTTTCATGCAAGAGCAATGTAAAGGACAAGAATTTGAGCATAATTTTCAGCCTTTAAAGGAATACTCCAGTCAGTTGAAAAGTCATTTTAATTCAATTCATTATAACTTTTTATTCATAAATAACTTTTTATTTTTTTTAAAAAGCACCTTTATTAACATTAAAATACCCAATTAAAAATGTGAATATTTGGAATTTCCTGTCGTAGTGTAAGCAGCCATGACACCTCTTTATGTGACGTCATACTGACTGATCATGCTAGTTGAATAAATAACATGTATATGACTCTTCCAAACATCGTGCCCGTTTAGTTATGTTTTAATATAAGATCAACTGCAATACAATGTTTATAATCTTATATCGTTCTAATTTTTTTCTTAATATTCCCATCCAATGTTACATTTTCATGAAACAAAGGAGTTTATTTGTATCGGGAGGGGGAGGGTCTACGTATAATTTCATCTCAGAGAATTTCATGTTTTACGTGTTTGGTCGTATAGTTTAAATAACTGTCAGTTTTAACTCGTTTTATGCGTACACATGCTTTTATTTCTTTTTTGTCCCCAATGCTGTCGTACTTTCCCGTGTTTTTCGAGGTCACTGGTCGATGTGTTGACAAGGGTAATCACACAAA